>CAXAMN010021584.1:1643359-1654223 GCA_963970005.1 Durusdinium trenchii | reverse complement strand
GGTGCTGGTGCTGGGTCACTGCCAGTCGTGGCTGCGTGTGCTGCTGGCTGTTCAGCATGTTGCTGTGTTTCTGAATGCTGTGATGACTTGGTCTTGGCTGGTGCTGGTGTGGCTTCACGTTGAGTGCCAGCTGTTGCTGATGACACCTCTGGTTGTTCATCTTGTGCTGCTTGCGGCTGCAAAAGGTCATGTTCTGCTGATGATCCATGCATCTCGTCTGGGTCAACCAGTGGTTGGAAAGGTGCTTCTTGCGGCAGCTGGATTGTGCTAGTAGCTGCTAGTTCTTCGCGAGCGGGAAGTAAAAAGTCATAGTGAGCATACAATTGGCCCGTTTCTTTGTTGGCCTGCCATTGGTAGAGCAAATGCACATCTGGCGACCGGTTCACACCATAGACAGCGTCTTTCTGGATTGATGTCACTGAGTACTCCTTCACGCGATCATAGGCCTCACACATGGGGCCAGCCAAAAAAAACTACAGACTATAGCACAGTACTGCAAGCTAGGCCAAACTGCAAACTGGAAGTGTTTGATTCACATTTCAGGTTGATAGGTGGCTCCTTGCCCAGAATTTCTTGAAAGATACGAGTTTGTGTTACAGCATGGCCATTGCTATCTTGGCACACTACAAAACATCTACTGTACTGTAGTGGAACATTTATGAAGAGCCCTGCCTGTTCATCGATGGTGCAGCGAATTGCTAGGTTCAGAACTGTGCCCAACCAAGAGAGTTCGGCAATGTCAATTGTCAAATGGCAACTGGCTTCACGGGCAATCCTCGACAACAATGGATTTGCTGGATCTGTGTTCTTGATTGCCAAATCCCGTAGGGCATAGGCATTGGCAGACTCAGTTTGAACAGTCCTGCGGTTCACAGCATAGCCAGATTCATTCCGGGATATTGTTTGCCAAGTTGAGAAGTGTAAGGCCCCCAGGATAGAGTGGTAACAGCGCAAACCATCTGGTGGCACGCTGTGCTTCTCAAAGGATGTAGTTCCCAGTGCGACGGACTTAGCAGCCAAATCTTTGACGTAGTCATGCACCGCCGATGAAACCAGTGCAGATGCCTGCTATACCGTGTTGCACTGCACACCAAAAGTTAGAATATAAAATCAATGAAAGACCTGAATTAGAATCTAATTCACTGGCGGACCTGGTGCTGGAGCCTTCATTAAGTATGTAAACAAAAGGAGATGGGAGGTGGTCATATTCTAACTGCATACAAAAAGCATCACTTTTATAAGGTTATCAATTATCACTTCTCATCCCCTATCACTTCATCTTTCCCGTATCGGCTTATTGGTGTCGAACCTTGCCTGGTCATGGAGAGAGACTGCCACCTGGGTAGCAGGCAAAACCACAAAGTCGTCCCCCTTCAGCCGGTTGGCCCCTGATGAATCCACACTCACAGCTTTAAAGGATACCTCATCAGAGCCCGTCGGCCGTTCTGCAAGCCATGCTCGTGGAGATTCCATCCCATCAATGATGAGTAAAACCAATTGTTCCTGGCGGCCCCATACTTGGTTGAGCTGGTGTTCATATTCTTGACGTTCACCTTGGCCCCATGTCACCACGCCAATGACATCATACTTCAATTCTTGCCACCGGCAAATGACCTCTTGGTTTTCTATCACCTCCAGCACGGTTGATCCAAGTATCACATCTTGCACACGCTGTGCTTTGCCAGCAAGCACACCCACCTGATTCATGCCTTTGTCCTTCCCCACCTTGGTCGCAGACAAGCGTTTGATCAGGCCCTTGTAGATTTGGATAGGACTCTTGGGTAGCTCGGGGCCTTGAGGAAGAGTATTTGACAGGAAATCATCAGTAACGTCACGCACTTGCTGCAGCTGGTCTGGCTTGGATTGTGATTCTGCCCCAATGTTGTTCAGAATCTCTGGAAGGTCAGATTGTTTTGCAAGCGATTGCATAAGCTTCAGGGCTTTGACATCCCCCTCACTCTCCTTCACCACTGCCTTGATGGACTCAGGAAGACGTCCACCCTGAAGGGGGTTGAGCATCCGGAGGCTGCAAAAGTTTGTTTCGCGTATCAAGATGCCCTACTGTACTGTACATGACAGCGTTGCAGTATTGTATTCCTTTACTGTATATATTTGTTGTCGCATTCTTCATGCAGCTACATGCCATAAACAGCAGTTAGAATATGCACCCCAAGCTCTAACTCACCTCACTACTACCCTGCACCCCATCCCCTCCTTCTCTGCAACCTGCATAGCCAAAAGCCAATCCACGCAGTCAGCAAAGGATCGAAACGATTGTTCAACCACCTGCTTGGATCCTTGAAACGAGGCAGAAAAGCCAGTCGCAGTGGCCTTCATCTTCATGCCACTTGCATCCCCAATGGCCCTGCCAAGGACGGTTGTGATAATCTGGTCCTCCAAGAGCTTATCAAAACCATCACAAAGCTGCCTGACTAGCGCGGCTCGTTGTGTGGCAAGTCTTGAGTATTTGCCCGGGTTCCAAAACTTGCTCTCGCACCCAGCAGCTTCCAAGATAGCTTTGCGTTCCGATGGCTGTCTCAAAGCGACTGCTGTATCGAATGCGGAATTTTTTTTCTGTGCTAGCTCCTCAAACACCTCGCAGGCCCAAACCACCAATGGTTGATGAGCCTTCTTGCCATTGCCATAGGTCTTTTTCATGAACTTGCGCATGGAGCCACCAATGCTGACTTTGACAAAGTGCTGCATAACGGTAATATTGTCCTTAGTTGTTGTTGAGACATTGGGTGCTTGAGCAACATGCTGCTCCTGTAGGCCAACACTATCACCTGAAATTGAAAACCAAACAGTAGGGAACAAGTTGGACTTCGAACTTGGCACATCCAAGGATCGCTTGTTGGTTTGGATGGTGGTTCCAGTTCTGCATCCTCTGGTTCAGGGTCAGACAGGCCTTCACCAGGTGGTTCAGCAGGAGGAGCTAGAGGAGGCTGAACTGCTTCAGGTGCCTTCATGGACTTGCGATCCCTTGCATATTCCTGTGAAGATCGCACCTGCAACCAGAGAACTTTGTACTTTGTACTGTATTGTGTTTTACGTCAAGTTGTTGCAGTTAGAATATGTTCCTTCAGAACTCCAGGGGGTTACCAGTCCTTTGAGTTATGGTTTACTGTACTGTACAGTAGATATGGTAAGCACCTGAAGTTGTATAGGACACACTTGCCCATGCTTATCTCATTGCACCCCTAGAGAGAAGGGGATGCAGTTAGAATATATGTATATATATATTAAAATATATACAGTATACTCTACATAGTTTCTTGAAAGAGCTTTTGTTCCTAAACAAATCCATTGTAAGAAAAAGAGCATTCAAACATTATTCTTTGTTTACAGTATCCAACATTGACCGCATACGGACACATGTTTTTGACCATTTTGGGTGCTCCTGAGTGCACCCCTACACAGAAGGGGATGCAGTTAGAATACAAACATTATCCCCGTCTTGCCTGAGCGGCAGACTTCTCCAATAGCTCGGCGGTTGCCCGTACATGGGCCGACGCTGAATTCATCGTATATACTGTAAAGGGTATTGCAAGTTGTGTGCTATTCACTGCATGCTGCTGCCTGCCATGCGTTTCTTTGTTGGATAGCAGTGTCATTCTGGCTTGATGCAATATGGTATACTGAGGTATACTTTGGTACAGTATGTGCACAGCATCACATTCAGTAGTCACTTCACACAGCTTTGAGGGCATGCTGGAGCAGAGGTTCACGCATGGCGTCTCCGTACAATCAGTATTCTATCTGCACGTGCCATATTCTATCTGCAAATGTCAAAAACCCTGCTCTCTGAAAGGGCGAAAAATTTAATTGATAAATTCTATAGCTTCAATATTCTAAGTGCTAGTCTCCTAGTGTATGTTGTTCCTTCGCTGGAGTGTAGTTGCAAGTGTTTCTGCAATGGTCCGCTGGTCACAGGCTAGTGGTTGCTTTGTCCGGTGTGTGCTTTGTACTTGGCCAGCTCAAGCTCTCAAGTGGCAAAGGTTTCCTTGTTGTGCTTTTGTCAAAGGTTGCTTTGAGCGTGCGCGCTAGGTAGCCACTGCCCCACGCGCTTGTCAAAAGTTGGTCTTGGCTCTGTATTGTGTGTTCGTGCTTCGTTCTGTGGCGTTGGCAGCGTTCCTGAACGTTTGCAAAATCACTGCTCCGCTTCCATGTAAAATGCCAAGCTGCTGTTGCGCGCGCTTTTTGTTCCTGTTGGCTAGTAGGCTCAAGCGCCCTGTTGAGAACGGCAGCAGACATGTTGTTGAAAGCGTCGTCCCCCCTCTCTGCTGTCGAACAGAGATGTTGATCTCTTTACATCTCGTGTTTTCTTTCTGCTGTAGACTCACTATATACCTCTCTTCTTTCCTGCTCCTCCCTTTCACTATCACTCTGCGTCACACTGTGTCACACTCTCTCTCTCTCTCTCACTCTCTGCGTCGCTCTAACTAACTCATATTGTGTCTTTGTCTTCAAATTTACAGTAGGCTTGCTAGTTGCTAGCGATCATCTCTTCGGAAGCTGGCAGACCAAACAAATCTCCTTGGATTTGCAATTGCATTCCTCAACCACTTCTGCACCTTATCAGTTAGTTATATTTCGCTGCAGGTCTGGCTCAAGCCCTCACCTCCAAGAAACGCAAAGCCCGACGATTTTCAGAGAAGACATCAGCTTTAATGCAAGCAGCGCCCTCCAAGCCCGCCAACTCAATGAGGCGCTTCATGATTTTCGAGCCAAGCCCTCACAGTGAGCCGTCTCACCGTCGGAGTCGAAAGAGCAAATTGGGAGACTGGGAATGGCTGCCATGGTGAAAAAAATAGTTGGCAACACCGGTGGGTTCGGAGAATCAGTTTGATTGGATGCAGAAGGATTCCCACGCACTGTCTAGTGTCCTTGTTGATTTCTGTATTTTCACTACACGGTGATCCCACAACCGTGCAAGTTGCCAGCGGAAACTGCACGGTGAAAAAAACGCGCGCCTTTCTTGCGGCAGGAGGGCAAAACTTGCAAAGAAAAGGTCACATCATCTGACATCTCCTCCCTGCTGATTCGGCCCGCGCCCATGATACACTTCTCCCCGTCCTCGTGACCTGCCATGTTTGGCTGTGGATGGCCAGAAACACCAAAAAGCAGCAAGCACTGCAATGTAGTTGCGGCGGTTTGGTAAGCAAAGAAAAGGCCCTCAGGATGTTCCACTGTTGCTGGGTGGGGGGAAGGCATTTCCTGGAATGATGCATCCCGCCGCTTTGAAACCAAAAGCAACATTTCGTTGACCGTCACACCTTCCGCCACCAGCACGATGGAGCGGTCGAAGTCCACGAAGCAGGTGCGAATGAGATGCTGTCGGTCCAGGCTGCACACCTCGTTCTCCGCTTCATTGGGCATCGTAGCGGGTTTACATCCCTCTGGCCAACTTGCCCGGGCATAGAAGGAGCGCATCATGCCTGCGACGCGACTTCGAAGGAGGCATAAGGCAGACTGACCATGACACGATCGCTGGACGAACAAATCACAGACCTACACCATGACACCATGGATCGATGAACGCCCCGCTGAACGCGTTCCGCGCAGCAAACACCAACACGGCCAACCGCCGAACGCCTTCGTCCTCTGGCAGGATGGGCCGCAGTTTCACCTTCGAGGCATCGTCCAAATCAATCACATTGACGTAGTGATGGGGATATGGACGGATGGAGGGCTGTGGCAGATCTCTGGTTTCCACATCCCGATCGTGCAACAAGACTCGAGCATCCAAAGAGAGAATACTCTCAGAGGAGGCAATCAACGGGTTGATGTCACACTCCTGCAAGGTACCGAGAAGAGAATTACGACATGCAACTCATACAACATTACAGCTCGAGAATCCAGAAGTTTGCAAGAATAGCCCACAGCTTTGTGAAGGACTTGCAAAGGTTTCATTTGCAGAGTCATCAACGACCGAGTCTTTTCGAACCAATCGCCAACGAACAAGACAAAGTTCCTTGATCTCTGGCAGGTCCAAGAGGAGAACAGAGAAGCGAACCATGATCTGAATCAACTGATCCAGGTCCACTGCCCCCATGCCTCTCAGGACACAAATCTGTGAGTCACACCCATGAGTGGTCACATATATATATATAATATATATATAATATATATATATCGTTCCAAGATGGGTGTGCCTGGAAACCACACTGTATTGACATGGATCCAAACAGCACTAGGAGTTCAACCAAATTGAGAAGCTTTAGTCGTTCAACCCCGAATTGCCAGTCACTCCAGCCTCGTACACCCAAAAGAGCCTTGTACAGCTTTGTCTCCTTTTTGACAGCTTGTCACACAAAGCAAAGGAACAACCGCACATTTCCCAACAATCGAACCTGCTAATCTGCTCCAAACACCAGGCATAGCAGCACCTAGACCCACTCGCAAACGAACGTCTCGACATCTCGTGTCTGAATGAAAATCAATCAAAGAGCCAGCTATGAGTGTTCCTTTTCCTTTCGCGATTGCTGAATCTGATGATTCTTGGTAAGTTCATGTTAGATAGAGCCATTGAACGACTCGGACAGCCACCCTATTGTCGCGATTTACAAGTCTCCTGCAACATCTTCCGGGCCAAGTTGGGATTCAGCGGCGGCAGGGCCACGGCTGAGTCCTGGAACACCTGCAGCCGCTGCCGAGGCAGACTTACGGATCATGGATCACAGATCGAAACACTGATCTCCATGCCAAAAGTCACAACCATCTGAGCATCTGGAAGGTAATTTACACGTTCATATAAATTCCTACCGGTCTATCTATCTATCGTTCGATCCATCTATCGTTCGATCCATCTATCGATCCATCCATCCATCTATGTATGTATGTATATATATATATATACCCATGGAGTCTACCCCATTTCCCCAAACTACATCCAAGGAATATATTATTTAAAAAATCCCACATGACGGAGTGGACTTCCGCACCTCCACCAACGCTCCACCGGTGCCGAACAGCAAGACGGGGCCCAGTTGAGGATCCAGCGACGAGCCTCAGACGACTCCACGACGAAGGCGGCGCCAGACGACTCCACTGCAAATCCCAAATCACTAAACCATGATTTGGGGAGCCAACATCTATGGAAGTCCATCTATGGAGCCTGAATTTGTTGACTCTTGATCAACATCAAAAACCTCTTGGGTTGAAAAAACTGTACTCATCAAGACTCTACATTAACCCTCCGCGTCCCAATCTTGGTTGCATGACTGAAAAAAAAAAGATATTCTCCCGCTTTCAGGTCCAAGTCCCCATTCTCTCGTCTTGCCCAGTAACCTAAGATGATTTCATAGCCCTTCACCTGAATCATCGGCTGCACTGTGACCCCTTCGAAACCCTCCGGCGAGGCCAAGCGCGACACGCTCTCCTGGCAGTCGCACGTGGCACGGGGCAGTCTGTCACACGTGCCATTGGACGAACACCGTTTGCCTTGAGGAAGCCCCAAAGTCAGACCACTACATTCGGAAAGTCGGACACCGGCGCGGACTTCTCAGCCTCCAACCTTACGAATAGCGTCCTTGCTCCTAGTAGCGATGCCAGGAGCCCCTGGTAGCTTCTTGCTCCTATTGAATAGAAAAATATATCCTCAATGCATTTGTCCTTCTGCCGTACCAAATGTGGGGCTCAAAACCGCTATATAAGCTATGCCCTCGTAGGCTTTGGGTGAAAGGTCACCTCCAGGCAACCCTTTCATCCAGGAGAGAAACTTCTGTTACAAAGTGTATGGTTGTGGGCCCCCACGAAATGGAGCCGGCGCAAAACCGTGACTTTGACACAAAACCCAAATCTCTTTACTGCAAGCATGTAGTCAATACTCAACAACATTGTCTTCTCCGCAAAGAAATCGGACAAAGCTAACGCTAACCTGCCTCACTCACAGCTCTCCTTCATGTCGTTGTAAGCCTTCTCCACTGCATAGCTGGTGTGAAGGTTGAGCACCACGCCACCCACATCGGTCTGCAGTCTAGTGCAGCCACCAGCGGCCAGTTAGACTGGATTAATTGATCAACGCTACCGGACCCGGTTCTATCGATCAGCCACCGTTTTTTGGCCCATCCTCACATGCACAGCAACGTTTCTAGCTCAGTCCCGCTGGGAGGAAGATGGGCGCCCCACGGTCAGTAGTGACCATGGTCGCAGTGGTCGCTGGTGTTTTTTGCCCCTGGGGGTGGTTTCTTGGTTTCTTTCGGTTGAGAGATGAAATTCGGAGTTCGAGTTTGGATACGACACCGGGACGACTTGGTGTCAACCCTCGCGCATTCGTCCGAAATGGCTTCCGACACCCTGACCACACTCCGTTAAGCAAACCAATTGAGAAGAAGTTCTCCTACGCTGTACTGGTGCGTTCACTGCAAAAAGCGAAAGTAAGGCCTTTCACTCCGAAGAAGAACGTGTCCGTTTTGCTGCACCATGCCCACCCTTCACTGCTGAGCCGTCCACAGGCCTTGTGAGTGATCGTGGTGGAATTCAACTTCAGAACCACGGGAAAGCCTTGGCTGCATACGAGCTGTCGTTCTTCTCCCTTCCCACACGTGCCCAAGAAAGAATAATGTTCTGATGGAAACTTACTACAAACATTGTACGCCATTGTCAGATGGGGATCCATGAAACAAAACAGTGAGGCTGTGGTCAGGATGCCTACTACCTGATCTAACTGATATGAAGGATCATGAAGGATCCATTTGGAGTCCCATAGCTTCTGCCATCCATGACAACGAGTCCCAGAGGCCCATCTCTTCCGCCGCCTTCGCCGCCTCGGCCGGGGAGTTCGCCAGCTCGCAGGGCGTCACGGGGATGCCGTAAGCCTTCGACAGAGCGCACCGGCGGGGCCCATCACCCGCTTCGATGTTTGGGGGAAGAGTGCTTCTGTCGGAGAACAAGCGAAGCAGATCCGGGAAATGGGGCTAGCGGCCAGTCGAATCGCTCACTGGGCGAACCCCACAACGACGTGCCCCCGTGTGTGACAAACCCCAAAAGTCCCAAAAGGAGGTTCACACCTCGCCTTCAGCAACAGCTTGCTCTCCGCCTCTGTGAGCAAAGACCGACCGCTTTCACGGACCTTGCCGATGAGCTTCTGTGCCTCCAACTTACCAGCCTGACAGCGGAGCATCTGCAGGGGGTTCCATGGATTTGGGATTCGGATCTAGGTTCCCAAGCTCAGCGAAGAGCTTCACATGACCTAGACAACATGTCCTTTCACAAATCGGTTCGAGATGCACCCTGTTGCTCAGCGCTATGCTCTGATAGGAAATACAATCTTCAAACTGGCAGTCTGGGGCCCACCTGGACGGCTTCCAGGTCAACTTTTAAATCAATGCGGTCATAGTTGCTCTCCAAATTGGTCTGGTACTGGTGCATGTAGTTGAAGGTTCTGCATGCCATGTCTGGATAAGCATATGTTGGGATGCCCGCATCATTCAAGACTTTCGCTCCAGGAGCAACATCGGGTCCACCCATCCAGCTCGCCAAAACTGGCTTGCCTACCAACGAAATCGGAGAATCAATATATGGATAATGGACACTCACTTTTCTAAAAGACACTCCGAGACTCCACGAAATCCCATCCCCTACCTGACCTGGCATCACCCAATGATTCTATCAGCCTTCGCGGGTCGACGGCCAGAGTCTTTCAAGTGCCCCATTGAGAACCAGCTCTGTACCTGTTTGAGAACTTGTGTTGTTTCTTGTAGAAGCAGGACCGCAAAGTTAAGCACATCTAAGCCAAGTTCAAAATGCCCAACAGCAGGCAAGCCTAAAAAGAACAACAGAAGTATGAAGACTGTTTCGTCTCTCCAATTCGCCCCCCGGGCCTTGGATCTTGGCATACTTGGACAAGGCCTCGGCACACTCCGTGGGCGCCGTCATCGCCTGGGGCGTCAAGATCACCAGGAAGCCATCGCAGTTCGGGTCCAGGGCCACCGCCGCCAAGCTGTCCGCATAGTGCCTGGCACTGGCATCCCCCAGCACGTCGATGGGATTGCCGTGGCTCCAGGCCGGAGGCAGCACCTCCACAACGAACGACAGGCGCCACCGGGATTGGCCAGCTCGAGCCCAGTACCACACTTGAGGCCGAGGGTAGGTGACGCAAGCTAGCAGGGGTGCATCCGGACTGGTGGGACATCAAGCGGAGTGAGGCAAATGCTCATGAGGTAAAACGTTGTGAACATGTAAGACACACAAACAGCAATGACACAGCCAACCTTAGAATTGAAGGCCCCGATAATTAAGGAAGCGTGGCTGGACTTTGCCACACTGTTCGATGCATCCGATGTGTTCACGAACCTGTGAGCTTGTTGAATCTGTTGCACCGTATCCCAAAACCTCCACGGAGGAGTTGAACCAGTGTGGATGCCATAAGAGGTGCCCAAAAGGTGTCCCAGAGGCAAAACAAAGCTGCTTGCATGATTTGTTTGGTTTCTTCTATCGATGTCGATGTCATGAACATGTGAGCTTGTTGAATCTGCTGTTGCATCGTCATGTATATGTAATGAGGGACTGAAGAAAAGCAACGCAGCATCATGAGCATCACGGGAAGTCACAAACCAGGCGTATCAGATACACCTGGTTTATGTATGTTTGTTTGAGCATCTTTGTCGAGTGAAGTGTCAGCCATATGCACTGAGATGCCGAACGAAGCTCAAAGGCACGTGTATCTGATACGCCTGGTTTCTGACTTCCCGTGATGCTCATCATTGAAGCCTTGAACCCTCGCGTAAATTTCATGTTTCATGCCCCCCTTCCAAACTCAAACAGTGGCCTACTTCACCTGCCACCTAAACCTAAACATAGCACTATAGCACGTACCGGAAGCGTCCCAGGGGGGAGTTGAACCCGCGGGGGGGGGGGGCCC
>CAXAMN010021584.1:1612055-1625451 GCA_963970005.1 Durusdinium trenchii | reverse complement strand
GAGCTTTTCCTGGCGCCGTGCACGCTGCTTCTCCCCTTACCAGCAGCCCAAATGCTCACGACGATGAGCTGGGCAGTCACCGCTTGGCCGCCGGTGGGGGGTTTGGGAGGCCGCATCACACACAGACACCCACACACTCCCTCAACTTACACGAACACACACATACGCAGACTCATTTCCACACTTCACACTTCTCACTGCACACTTACCGGATAACTCGCACTCTGACTTCCTACGTGATGAAAAATGCTTTCGGGCCACTCGTCGTCTAGTTCACTCAAGTTGCGCGGCGGCTTGATTGCTTGGTTCACTAAATCATTGCCTTTTAGCATAGCTGGTGTGTCCGATGAAGGGGCGGCTTGCGTTCCAATTCTGACCGCAGACTTGCCAGCGTAGGATCAAGCTCAGTCTGACGCGCTTGAGCTGCGCGCAGAGTTGTAACGAGATGCTGCGTCGCGTCGCTCCTCTGAAGCGCCGCCCTCTGAAGCGCCGCCCTCAGCTCGGCCACTTCCTGCATGACCTGCTGCTGCTGATGCTGCTGCTGATCCGCGATCAGCTGCCCAGTCAAAAAACTGGTCGATCGAGGCAATGTCCTCCTCAACCTCACTTGCCTCTGACACAGCGGGTTCACCGACCTGTAGAGCGGCGCTGCCCGCTCCCGGCAGCAAACGGCTGCTCTTCAGAGGATGGCTCGGGCTGAAGGGACTTGTTTGGTCAGCGGGGCAGGGCACTCCGGTGTGTCAGTCCCTGAACTGGGTGAGCTGGTGGAAGAGGGTGAAGAAGGTGAAGTATACCTCAACTTTCATTGCATCAAACTCTTCCGCCTCAGCTGCTGACCGCTGGGCGGCAGCAAGCCCACAGGCCTTGCCTCGCTCAACCCGAAGAGCTTGCTTCTCCGGATTGCGCGCCACGGTGGTACCGCAGCCGACGCTTGGGAACAAGTCGCTCTGCGGCGGCGACCTTTCCCTGACCTTGGGCTTTGCCTTTACCCTTTTGGCCTTGTACTTGACCGTTTGTCGTGAGCGGTGAGCGCGGCTGCTCTGGCCCCACTCACTTGGTCGCTCTGGCGAGGTCCTCCTCTTCTTGCCTGCGCTGGCCACTTGGCCCAATCGTCCCAGTCACGGTGCCAAGTCCAGGATCTGTCCTGCCAGCTCGACCAGTCGCAGTCCCACACAGCCGTGGTGGACTGGCCGGCAGATGGCGCCACCAGCTCTGGAGCTGTGAACCAGCAAGCGGGGGGGGGGGCCGCACTCGCGGGCCTTTGCCCTGGCAAGGTTACAGGGCATGCGCAAAGCGTGGAGGAACCGCGCAGCAGAAATTGGGCCCTTTTCTTGAGATTCACAAAAAGGCTGCGGTAGCTTAGGCTGAAGCCCCCGGCCCCCGGGTCTTTACAAAAGACTTTACATGTGGAACAATACCTACCACTGCACAGAAATTAACAGAACTCCCAAAACCGGTGCTTTTGCTTGTCAATCGAAGCATAACTTCATTTTTCAATCGGGATTTTCATGGTTCGTTTCAATCAAAACACAAAAAACAACCTGAAACAACTCACAGCTTCGAAGGCGATCCAGTTTTTTCCTCATCTTGTCAACCTCCTTCTCCGCCTCACGAAGTTTCCTGGTGATTCCAGCCAAGGTCAGAACCCCGAGCGAAGGCACGTTCACCAGTGGCAAATATGACCATGAAGTATCAACAAGTAACACCCACTAGTAATCCAGAGATGGAGAAATAGTAGCTGCAAGTGGTGAAGTTGACGTCGCAGCCACTCTCATAGGAGGTGTACACAGGTTCGGGGGGGTGCCCTTGTCGTGGTTCAAGCTCGTTTTGGAGGTGAAAAAAGGAACCCCCGAAGGAAGTGAGGGGTGGTAGCTTGTTGCGCGGCGCCAACCAATGTTGTAGCTACTGGAGCGGAGATGAAGGGATTGGCTGACATCGGGCAAAGCATGCATTTAGGTGGTGAAGTTGACATCGTAGCCACCTAAAAGGAGATAGAAACAGAAAGTATAGTACACAGGTTTGGGGGGGAGGGGCGCCCTTTTCGTCATGGTTCGGGCTCGTTTTGGAGGTGAAAAAGGGGCACTGTCGAAGGAAGTGAGGGGCGGTAGCTTGTTGCGCGGCGCCAATCAGTGAGCAAAGATGGTTATGGGGGGTCGAGGGGCCAGGTTATCGGCGTGGATATTGTAGCTACTGGAGCGCGCGAGATGAAGGGATTGGCTGACATCGGGCAAAGCATGCATTTAGGCGGTGAAGTTGACATCGTAGCCACCTAAAAGGAGGTAGAAACAGAAAGTACAGGGCTTCGAATAAAAAAGGGCACCCCTAAGCAACCCAAAACCTTCCGCCTCCAACGCTTGCCCGCTGCAATCTGTTCTCTCTCCTGCCCTCAACAAGCCCCCAAGCAACTCAAAACCTTCCTGCCTCATCCACGTGAACTCCCACCGCATAGGGGGTGCCCTCTCCAGTATGGCAACTAAAAAATGGCGCCCGCAAGCATCGCTAAGCTTGCCCGCAGCTGCCATCTGTTCTCTTCCTGCTCTCAAGTATAGGGTGAGTTCTAACCACTTTTTACATACCCTTGTCTTCCCTTTCCTCTCATCAACGTGAACTCCCACCCCTAGTAAAAACAGTTTACATGGCCTGAGGCCCCTCATGATGCTGATGATGCACTCTTCGCCGTCAATTGCATCACTTGTATCACAACACTCCAGAAAATACTATTGTTTTCGCTCTCCCCCACCAGGCTCTGGGTCAGCCTCTCCGAGATTCCCCTCTCGCAACCACCCCCCCCACACCCCCTTTACTCACTTCGTTCGCATGGCTACCTCAAGCCTTGCCTATCGGCTGGCTTTCGTGATAGATAGATATATATATATATGTTATTCTTGTCGGGCTACAAACGCACGAGTGCAGCCAGCAAGAAAGGCAGCAAGGACTGGAACAAACATGAACAGACATCTTCTATAAGTTTTCTGGATGGTTTGTCGATCTCTTCTTCACACCCAGCTTCCGCTCTGCTTCCTCACGGGCCCCACGCTCTGCAACCAACTTTGCAACCAACTTGGCCTTGTTCGTATCACTATCCCTTTGGGCAGCTTTGATTCCCATCGGCGCACATTCTGCTGCCTTCTTGTTCGCAGGGGCGGGCACAGCATGTGGCCGAGGATGCTCCCGCACTGCCTTGCGATCAATCACCCGACTACCTCGTAGGTCTTCAACTTGGAAAATGCGCGCTCCTGCGGTCTTCGAAAGATACATAGGCATGTGACAAGGGTTATGATTGCATTTGTTGAAACATCATACACAAAGTAAAAGGTAAACAAGGTCTGTGTTCAAAGGCTCCTTTCTGGAGACTGGGTGGCAGCCTCCTTTCCACCAAGAAAAAGGGACTTCCATGGGCGTCGCAAAACAAGAGTGAGACAGCTGTGGTTCTCACATGCATAAAGCAAGACCATCAGGAAGAGTGACCACTACCTCCAGGGCCTTAGGCCGACTCCCACAGACACTCTGAAACCCAGTTCATCAGACGCTCGCGCATCATCTTGCCCACTCGGGGCCATTAGCGGGATCAAAGCCACCGGGGAAGGATGAGAAACCTTATCGGCCCAAGAGTTTTGTGCCCTTGCGAAGAGGGGGATCGGAACTTGCAAATGTTTGGGCAGCCGGGCGCCGTCATGAGCCAAGATCTGTTTGATGCACAAGTACCCGGGCTCGGTTCAATCAAGCCCGCAACCCAGCCCCCTTCATCGCACTTACCTGCGGCAGACCAGGGTGGCGCCAAGGCTCCTCAACGGTGATCAATTCCGTGGGCACGTGGCGCCCGTTGGGGGGGGGGCTGGGCGCGTATCCCTCCCTTTCGAACCACCCTCTTGGAGATCAGCGGAAGCCGCATCCACCTCGTATGTTGGCCTGCAGGAGACTTCGTGAGTCTCAAAGCCGGCCGCGGGGGAGGGCCAACTTTGCAGCATGCGTAGTTCCATCCGAAAAGTAGGTGAGTGATGTGAAATAAAGGTCCCAGCTGAAGTCGCAGGAACCAAAAAAGCACAGAAGGTTGTGAAACAGGGTCCTGGAACAGAAAGTTCCACAGGTGCCCCAAAGAAGCTCGCAAAAATGGTGTCTAAGAACTGGAGTTCTAAGCCCCACCTCTTTCCAACTGGCACAGTGGTGCCACCCGGAACATTACATGAAGCTCCAAGCACCTACAAAATTTCAGAACCAGGGGTCAAACGCAATCAGGCACGCGCGGATCAACGGGCCCAAAGGTTCAACGGCGCTAGTTGAACACTTGGACAAACTGGCTAGCTCTACCATTGACCATATAGAGTTTTGGAAACATAAAGCTAAAGTCTTAGAAGAAACAAATCTATTCATGGCGCCAAGAAGGTATTGAATAAGGGGAAGACAACCACAGCGGAGAGTGATCCTTAAACAGGAGGCCAACTACTACTCAAATCCTCTTCGATCGATTCAGCCTTTTTGCCCAAGCCCTGCAGACTGACTAAGCCTCAACCTCCATGTATCAAGAAGTCTCCTGGAGAATGCGGTGGATGAAACCAGAGGAACAGTCGATGTCCATCGCGCTTCACTCCGATGGTCACTGCAGAAATGGCACCGACCCGGATCACATCTCCGTGCTTGAAGCCCCCAACCGTCTCGCAGAGGTGCTTCCTGGTGTCGAAGTAGGCCAGCGTCGGGTTCTCCAGACCTGAGAACATGGCCAGTGTCTCGGAGGCCTCCAAGATGGGACGAACCACCACTTTGGGACGAACACACGTTTCCCACCCTGGCCCTGGCCTGCAGCATACGCAAAATCCAGCCTCAACCAATCTGACTTCCTGGGATGCAACGGCTGAACTCATCACAGAATCCAGCATTCCAGTCTCACAAGCAACCAAGAACGACTAACTAGATGAGAGCTCTGCAAAATCTGGCTATCTCAAAGTCACTTTGCGCCGCCATGAAGGCCATACGCAAATGTCAGTCCTTTGTCTGGTATGCAAGGTCTTAAGAAGTAAGTGCTCCCAATTGGTGTGTTCATGTCATTTTCGGTTGAAAGCGTGACCTACGATGACCAAGGCTTTCCTTCTCGGATTGGCAGGCCTTGTGAACCCTGGCTGGCGCATCGTTTTAAGAAATTTGTCTGGAACATCGAACTAACCTTTCAATTTGCATTCAACCACTATACTGGCGCTGAAAGGCGACCTCAGAATTGATCGAACACAAACGCCTTGTAAAATCCTATGCTTTCAACTGAGGTTCAAACTTGGAGGTCCTTTAGCGCGTTCCTCCACGGCTGTGCGGCCAACCTTCTTCAGCACCTCGTTCGTCCAAAGATCTGCTCCGTCGTTTCCCTCTGCGTGAAACCAGAGCTGTTCATCAAAGACACCAATGACTGTGGAAATATGTCCGTGGTCCGTGACGACAACATCGCCATGTTGGTACCCTAAATCTTGGCATATCTCATCTCTCACATCGAACGGCACCATGTCTCCACCCTGAAGTGGGTAGTAGAAGCCTTTCGGCTGACCCGGGCCAACTCGTCGGATGGAATCAAACATCGCATCGCACGTTTGTTGAATCGAAACAGGATGAGCTGCATCTGATTCATCTGACGATCCAATGTGGTCGAACTTGCTATAGTCAACCATCACAGCAAGCGAGGGTCACAAAGGTTCACACGAGGTCACTGTGTGTGCGTCCCTCTCCAAGAGTGCTTGAGACGAGACCGGAAATGTGCATCTGGCTGCCTTTCGCGGGCGAGGATCAAACTCACTTGGTCACCAAGTTTCTTGAAGGTGCCTATTGAATGTGATCGCTCCCTCCATGCTCAAAGCTCAAACAGCAAGCATCCAGATCTGTAGTCAACTTTATTGACAGTGAACACCAAACATCATGGTTTACCGACGGTCAGTCTCTCAACTGTACAGTCAACGGTTCAAGTGCAATTGTGGAGTCCGCATCTGTTGCGCGCAACCGACCCAAGCATCCACGCCGATCTTGTTTGAGGGTGGGCCCATCACCTGCCAAATTGGTCCCAATAAGACCTGTCCCGGCAGACCCAAACAGTGCAAGTAGAAAAAACTCCGCACCTTGGAGCACATACATGAGCGCATATATGCGCAAAAACACGTGAGAGCACACATGACATATATGAGAACGCAGGATGACAGAGGAATGGTCGTTTGACGTCCCCGGGCTTCACGCCCCCCCTCCACGGGCCCAATGGGCTCCACGTCAGGCCCCACGGCGTCAGAGGCCCAATGGGCTCTAGGGGCCCGGCGAGGGCCGGGGAGTTCGCACGTTTTAGCTTTATGGTGTTCTTCTCTCATATTCTCCAATAGATTGATACAATAACATAATACAACAGAACTTATATTAGACAGCGTTTCTCTTCTGTCATTATCTCCATCAGATACAATTTGGACGTTATATCAGACACCGGGTTCGCACGCTCTAGCTCTGTGGTCCTCTCCATTATCTTCATCAAATACAATGTCAAAAGTTACATCAGACAGCGTGTGGCACCGGTGTTCGCAAACGTTCGAGAGCGAGCAAGCACTTAAGAGATCTTAAGAGCACAGGTATGAGAGCACACATACGACCTGAGAGCACACAAATGAAAGCGGACATTTCAGAACACACATATGAGAGCACACTCTTGGGAGCGCACGTTTTGATGTGATAGCACACACGTGTGAGCAAACACAGGAGAGGCTCTCATATGAACGCACACATGAGAGCACACATATGAGACGTTCGCAGAGTGGCAGAGCGCCGCGCTTGCCACAAAATCTGCGCTTCGAAGCGCTGCGACTGCCACAACATCTGCATTTCTGCGTTCACAAAGTTCACAGAAGCGGCGGCGCACCTGCCACGAAGTCTGCTCACACTCGTTTACAAAGTGCTGCGCCTGCCGCCGGATTTGGTGCTTCACAGGTCGCTGTAAATTCACATCCACCAGGCTGTCACTGCGTTTCGCAACAAGAGCACTTCCAAGGACAAGCTCGAGATGTCAAAGCGCAGCTTTCGTGCGATACATCCCCCAAGCTCTGAAAACAAGCTACCTGTCTAAAGTTCACGACTCACCGCACCTGCCACGAAGTCAGAGCACGCTAAACACCCGAAGCACACGATATCTGCAAGTTGAAGTACAACGTCAGTCCTGCACCTGCCGCGAAAAGTCGACTTCCAACCACCAAAGCACCAGGATTCCCTTGCGCCTGCAGCGAAAATTAAAAACATGTCCAAAAATGCGCACAGCGCCACAACGAGAGCGCAGTCGAGGGCACAGTCCAAATGCACTTCGAACATTGAGAGGCATAGCAGCGAATTATCCCGATCAAACCCAGCCTTAACTCTCCTTCACTGCTACCGTAAGAACCTCTAGTGCAACCACTGTTTGGGGAACTGTTGCCTGCTGGGCCAAGGCCTTTTAGTAGCCAGGACTGGTAATAACTAAGCAATAAATCGAAACAAGTATGATTTGGATTCAGCGAGCAAGGTTCGGGATGAAGAGCTGGAGTGAAATGGGTTTGCAGGTTTACACATGTTCCATCTAAAGTCCTCAAAGCACCACCAAAAGGCTTTGGGTCTTGGCCTTCCCTACCTCTAAGCAGCCTGTAGGTAATGTTTACTCAAGAACGATTTCTCTTTACATTTTACAACCCTTGCAGTGCCTTGCAACCATACTTAGCCCGCAAAAAGAATAATTAGAAACTTCAGCTTCAGCTCGGCTTCAACGCCAAACGACACCTACAAGTGTTTTCGGACCAAGCTTTGGCATTGTCTCGTCAAGCAAGAAAGAAAAAGCACTGCGAACATGATCTATATATATATATCTTTGTCTATGAGGAGATGTCTACCAGTCAAAAGTTTCTACCGGGAAAAGTGTTGTTGTGAATTACTAGACGTTTGCACCGTAAAAGCAAGAAATTAGTGGTTTATGTGTGTAACGTCTGCTTTTAACTTGCTGCTCATCTTGTGTCTTAATCCTGGGTGCGCTGTGTAAAAAGCGGAAAGCCAAGAGTTTCAAACAATTCATGTGGGACAGGCCAACAAAGTCCTTCTGAACGTGCAATAAACGATGATCCTCTTGTCGCAGACAATATCGAGGCGCGTTTCAACTACGCTTGAGCTGCAGGCAAGAACCTGCAGGCTGTCTCAATCTGAATCAGCATTCTTCTCCTGGCAGAAAGCAAAGTTAAGTTGAGACAAAAAGTGTAGAAATGAAAAGGCACCAGCACAAGTTGTGTGAACATTCAGAGGTTCAGCATAGGATGCACAGGAGTCTTCCTCCTCCGAGAACCAGCTGTCGAACGAGAGGCCCATGACCACTTCGGACACTGGAGTTGCATGTTTCTCACGGTATCCATCAACATGCAGACCAAACACACCCAAGACACAATGAAAAAGGACCCTCTCATCTTCCTGACCAAGGGTGGACATTGAGAGAAAGCCTACCCAAAGGCGCGTGTATCATCTACAATTCAAATCCATCAGCCCAGTTACCTTGACTTAAACATCCGTGGGTGCATTGAGCAAACTGTGGGTTCAGCGCAATGCACTCCAACGGTCAAGTAGTCCGAATCATGCAACGGCGCTCGATGGCAACATCTGTATAAATTGAGTTTTTGGCTAGCTGCACTTATTGCGAGTGGCAGCAACATTGGCTGTCGAAGAATTGAAGCTTCACAACGTGTCGGGCTGACATTTAATGCATCAAAATTCTTCAAAAAACATGTCAAGCTATTATAGACTCGACCTTCAAATGTCAAAATTTCAGCGGCCCCAACCCTAGGGCTCCAGAGGATACACACAGCGGTCCCCAATCCCAACAAAATGGTAACCTCGATCCCAAAGGATGTGGAACAGAACAGCATATCCAACCGCCAAACGCGGTGGTCACTGATTGGGGGCCACTGGACCACTGGACACAAAAGGGCTTGCCCAACTCAAGAGCATTTCTTTCAATCAAACAGCTGCTCGCACGACAGCTTGTTGAACGTCATCTCCAGCTTGCGAGCGGCGGCGCAGCACGACAATGCCCACGCAGCACAAGCACGCAACAACTGCTGCTGTGGAGATGATGATGGCAAGGGTGACGGAATCCAAGCCCGTCTCCGCCCCGACAGAACTTCCAACAGCTCCACTGGTGGTGGCAGCCGTGGTGGTGGTGGTAGCAAAGGTGCCTGGGAGAAGGCTGTTATCCTTAGTATGACCAGCCTTCCACTTGGACCCATCGGAAGAAACACCTACATCTTGCCAAGATTGTGAGTAGGGGACCTCCTGCCAAGTGATTCCACCATCGGAGCTTGTCCATGGACTACCCGCACTCCCACCGACAATGGCAGCCATTTTGGATCCATCGGAAGACATGGCCACAGCCTTCCAATTCTTGGTCGAGCCAACGCTTGTGTCCTCTACCCAAGAAGTGCCACCATCTGAGCTCACCCAGATAGCATTTGCCACGGCAGCGATCTTTGATCCATCAGAAGACATGGCAACAGATGTCCAACTCAGCCCAGCTCCAAGTGTGGTCTGCTCCGTCCAAGATGCGCCACTATCCACACTCGTCCAAACCCCACCTGGTTGGTAGTCTCAACATGTTTCAACAAAAAGAAACTCGTCTTTGATCGTCTTTCATCGTCCAGAGTCATGAAGGAGATGATTCTATTTGCTGGGTTGATCTTCCTGAAAATGCCATCTTTTCTGGAAGGCATGTTTGCCTCTGCAAACACAGGGGATACTTTCACAGCTATTGATGCCCAAAACAGGTTGAAAAATCAAACCTGCCAAGCCACCATCGCCCACAGCAGCAATCTTTGAACCATCTGAAGATATTGCTACACTTGTTAGCATTCCTGTGGAAGCAGCTGTCTGGGCCTGAGACCAGGTGGTGCCACCATTCGAAGTGAGCCAAATCCCTGTGTTGTCGCCCACCGCAGCCATCTCCGAACCACTGGAAGACATCGCCACGCCTCGCCATTCTTGGACACCCAAAGAGACGTCCTCCGTCCAGGACGTCCCACCATCCGAGCTGCTCCAAATGTGGCCATTCCAAACCACAGCAACCGCCTTTGACCCGTCCGATGACATGGCCACATCATCTGCACCAACCGGAGAGGAGCCGGAAGCAGGTGTGACGTCAGTCCAAGACAAACCCCCGTCGGAGCTAGTGAGAATGTCTGTCGAGCGAATCGCCACCACCTTCTCAAGATCCGAGGACCAGCCAATGCGCCACAAATGATTGATGAATTGGCAATGCACCGCACCAAGCAAAGAGAGCCATAGCACTTGGAACACACTGGTCATCTGTGAGATCGTTGCAGAGTTCCGCAGATCTAGTCTTGAGTCGGCAAATCTGAGAGCAGTTGCGAGCAAATCAAACGGAAAAATAACAAAGCTCTCCTTTCCTAGCAAAAATATACCAACGAATGCTGGCCTTCTCTCACTTCTTGTTGACTCTGCGGCCACAAAATGTAGCTATCCGCTATCCTCGACCTTGGGCCAGCATCACCAGCTGCACTTTCCACGAAGATTTGTGTCTATAGCTATTGCAGCCTTTTTCACACTTGTTTTTCCAGGGGCTTCGAACCTTGGGCCTGGGCTCAAAGCGGTGCGAACAGCAGGGCTAGCGGCTAGCTCACACATGCCTCTGGTGTCATCTGGCAAGCTAAAGCACGGCAAGGGACGAAACCGGGCGGAACCGTCAGGTCCTAGGTCCGGGTGTGAAATCGAGAGACTTACGCGCTCAAACCGCGAAGAAATCTGCCCTCACCGCGAAGAAACAAAGACAAACTCCTGACTCCTGACATTCTGAATGCCATGATTGCTCTCTTTTGGTCTCTTTGTCTTTGCTTTTTTGTGTTGGAGCAAAAGAGCAACAGACTGCTGGCAGTTGAAGGAACATTAAACAGAGTGCTCATGTGTGAGGCAAAGAAGTATATTGGTGATCGAACGGTATTGCTGCGTGCGATTGTTCACCATGGAGAAACACTAGGAACATGCAAAAAACTGGAAGGATGACTATCTTTTGGTCAAAAGGCTCCCTTCATCTCCGGAAGCGTACCGCTGAACTCTGCTGAAAGCCGCTGACCCGCTGCTGAAGTTGAAATTGTGAGGATCCACCACTGGGCTTGGTGATATCCATCATGGATCATCATCAATAGTTTACGCTAATCACCTCATACTTTCCATCATAGTGCTACAATCTGCTAATTTTGTGTGTTTGTACATGTTTGTACGTAGTCAAAAAGTTTGATGACTTTTCGTGCCTTGGAAGATGAAGTAGCACCTGGATTTCCTTGCAAACCTGCACGTCCAGAAAAGGATCCTTGAACCGGTATTTCTCAAAGGCTTAGAACAAAGGCCAAGCGCAAGAGCCACTGGGCCGGACATCCAACCCACAGAGTTCAACGCCCGCGCGCCGCGCCTGTTTGGCCGATTGAGGCAGAAGTCCTCACCTGGGGCCACTGGGGCCAAAATGTCTTGCTTGATTACAAACCCAAATGGATCAACCAGATTGACCAAGGGATGTCTCCAAAAACGCAGAGACGAAACTATTACATACTTGTACATGCTTGAGACCCTCCGTCCATCACCTTGAGTTGTCCGGCTTGAAGGCGGAGGGGGTGTGCTAGCTGCTAGAGGACTCATGGATTGATGGATGACCCAAATTGTGATGAAGGTTGCCGGAACTGGGGTGCAACAGGCACCTTCCGGCCTTCCGGATTTGTCCGAAGAATCTTCACAGAATCAGAAGAATGAGGTATGATTCAAATTGTTGTCCACGGTGAACTGTTTAAGTTTTTGAAGCAGGAAAGATCCTGCGGTCAGTGTTTTGGAATGTTTTCGGCATGTCGCGCAGATCGTCCTCCAACGGCTGGCCAAAGCAATCAATCCATATCAATCCTGTGCGCCTACAGAATGAGGTGTCCTTTGACCTTCCAAATTGCCGGTCCCTTCGAAGGTGATGGCCATGCTCGATCTGGGCCGAAGCGACCCCAACGAACCCGACGAGGGCCCGACGACTCCAAATGTGAGGACCAACGGACCGACAGACCGACGATCCAATCGACCGCCCGATGAGCATCCAACCTCCCGCGAGCGGGTTCACACTCAAACAAGATTAATTGGGTGGCAAGGAGATTTGGAACCTTCATGGAACATGTCCAATCACCTTGCAGGGAAGTTTCACCTCTGGTCCGGAAACCAGCTCTCCATGTTCTTGGCCCCCAATAAAACAGCGCAGGTTGACACAGGGACATCTCTCATTTTGTGTAATACGACACCTGACATGACTCCACCCACGACCTCGTCGATTCTGAAGATTCTGACGGCCGACCTCGTCGACCGGAACTGAGCATCTGGCCACGGACCAGTCCCAAAGGAGCATTGGTCATCTTCGCACAGTTCACACTGCCACCTTGACCTGAAACAAGGTGAGCCCGCGGACCCAAAAGCAAAAAGAAGCGCACAACCCAGGGAAAATAAACAAACACAAATTAGCAGGCCAATACGAAGCATCAGCCCCCTCCAACTATGATATTTCAAGCATCGCGGTTCTGGTGCAACACAGCTCCACTCACCTCCAACGGGCTTCCGCGAAGCATGGAGCAGCACTACCCCCACCCATGCTTCGTTCTACTTGTGCACTGACCCGGAGCAGCCTGCAATGATGCTGGTGGTGCAACCATGTGCTCGACGCAACAATCCTGCCGTTTCAGCCACGACTTGACCGTCTGTCGCGTGCATTGCGCACTTTTTGGACACCCAAGAGCAGCACTACCCCCACCCATGCTTCGTTCTACTTGCGCACTGACCCGGAGCAGCCTGCAATGATGCTTGTTTTGCAGCCGTGTCCTCGTAACTAGCATATCAGCCCCGCAAGCGTCCACACCCATGCACTCCCCAGCCCCGTCCACACCCAAGCCACGCCGTCTCACTCCCCTCCATCCCGTCCCCATGCGCCTCCCGCCTCGCTCCCCTCCATCTTCACGCGCCGCCCGTCTCGCTCCCCTCCATCTTCCCTCCCAGCCCCGACCACCCACACACCTCCATCTTCCATCCCCAGCCCCGTCGCCCCCCGTCTCGCCCCCCTCCATCTGACTCTGCGCCGCACGGTCTCCGACGGATCCCCAGTTTGGGCCACGTGCGGCGTTGGGCGCGCAGTTCCGTCTTTCGTCGGGTTGGCTTTTGGGTGCATCATATACCTGGAACCTGAGTGACCCCTGTTTTGGAGGGTCAACTACCCCAAATATGGCCTTTTCCTGTCAAAAAAGTTGTCAAACGGATTCTAGGTGTATATTATATATATATAATATATATATATATATATCAACTGGTTGTTTTCAATCTGCAGCTAGTCTCCAATAACATTGCAACATGGCTTCTGACA
>CAXAMN010021584.1:1566180-1605439 GCA_963970005.1 Durusdinium trenchii | reverse complement strand
TCTCGCTCCCCTCCATCTTCCCTCCCCAGCCCCGTCCCCACCCATGCCCCTCCCGTCTCGCTCCCCTCCATCTGTTCCCTCCCCAACCCCGTCCCCACCCGTGCGCCTCCCGTCTCGCTCCCCTCCCTTCCTTCCCCTCCCTTCTTTCCCCTCCCTCTTCCTTCCCTTCCCTCTTCCCTTCCCAACCCCGTCCACCTCCACCTCCATCTTCCGTCCCCGACAACGTAAGCTTTTCCTCGCTCTCCCCCGGCACTAGCGACTAAACGAGAACCCAAGCATCGGAGATGCTTTTGGGAAAAACAAAAAAGCCGCCTTTGGAGAATATCGGCATGCCTGCAAAACCCAAAAATAGACACCCTCCTGCCGCCTGCCTCTCACTACTGCAGGCTCTTGGATCTGATAAGCCAAACACACCCCACCACAATTGAAACTACTTACCCTAGACGGCCTAAAAAAGAAGAGTACATTTCATTCGTACACATTGGCGTTTAGATTTTCCGTTCCTATGCTTGTGCGCCAAGGCACGGATGCTTGGCCGAGGCCCCACAGCGGCACTGCGCAGCATCCAGAACAATAGAGAGATCGAGGCTTTTGCTCAAGCCTCAGCGCAAGTTGAAGCTCTCGAAGTTGAAGTTGCCGCCAGCAGGAGTGTGAGAAACACTCTTTTGAAGCAAACAATCTCAAGCATTCAGAAGCCTCAGAATTCCTGATAAAAAATCTCGCCATGCCACAGAACTCTGCACAGGTCCGTGGACTCTCCATGGCCAAGCGATAGAAGGGTAGCCCGCCACAGCCGGCACCGCTCCTACGGCGCGACGGAAACTCAAAGAATCGGAACAACGAAAAGGCTTCTTGTTCCTTGTAGCGATGCCAGGAGCTACTAGTAGCGTCCTTGCTCCTAGTAGTGATGCCCTTGTTCCTAGTAGCTTCTTGCTCCTAGTAGTAAGGCCAGGAGCCCCTAGTAGCTTCTTGTTCCTAGTAGCAATGCCGCTCCTAGTAGCGTCCATGTTCCTAGCATTAATGCCCTTTGCTACTAGTTTCTCCCGGAACGCTCGGAGAAGTTTGATACCAAAATGACTCGTCTTGAGCTGACTTTCGATGGTCCAACACACAGGGCCCATCATGGGACCTCAAAAACACAAAATAATCCTTTGGCCTGGGAGAGAGCATTGTGCTGGGCCCTGAGGAAGAAGGATTTGCAGGGTGGGTGCCATGTCAATGCGTGGGTCGCGCCCGTTATGTTTCGACTGAGTTGGGGAATCTTGGGAACAGTTTTTGGTACAGCATCCACCTTCTCGCCTGTTGCTGATTCTGTCACTGTTTCAGCCGAGTTGGCATTGTCAATAAGGGCCGTGCCAACCACTGGTTGGTTAATACAAATGAGCAGGGTACCTCAGACTCCAGCCTGTGGAGGCGGGTGGATGGGTACCACCCAGCCCTGTGTGCTGCACAAAGCAGCCAGAGCCAAAACAATGGACTGACACAGTTCCAGTCAGGATATAGGTCACGATAAAGTCATGCATATCCTTTGAGCTCCACCCAAACAGGCACAAAAGACTCTGAGTGAAATTACCCTGGTGCATCTTGTCGTTTGAGTGAGTGATTTACTGGTTCTTCGCAGTCATGGAACTCGTGCTTGTAGACATCTCTAGACTCACTAGGTGGAGATATGTTGACACATTGACATGTCTAATGGGGTAATGGCCAGGCTGACTCGAGCGAGACGGCGTTTTGACGACAATTTGACAATCTATGAAACTGACATGTGACATCTTCCGACCACCTTTTTCATTTGATGTCGATGTCTCTTCTTTCTTTTGAAACTAGCATCTGTCTGTAAAAGAAAAAACACTCCCTGGTCTAGTCCTCATGCAGGCTTTGTCGTAGAGGGCAAATCTGTACAAAAGCAGCCCAGGGACTTGAAAATGGGAGCCTTAGGTGATTTTAGTGAATAGAACCAGGAAAGGGGCACACAGCACCTACAGCTATCCGCCCTCAGCACCGAACCTCTCAAAAACGCTACCCTTGTGGTGGCAGGAGTTGCCACCTTTGGGGCAAAGTTGACAGAACACACCCTGTTCCTTATTAGTAACAAGAATCAGCTACTAGGTGGAGGCCATCGCTACTAGTGCAGCTTCTATGTTCTGCGAAGAAGTTCACCCTCCGTTTTCGACCTCAAGACGGTGAGCAGTGTGAGCAGTGCCTCCATCTCTGGACACGGACGATCTTGGCAGCTTGGCATCACCTTGTGTGAGTTGCGCAGGGCGTCGCAGGACGCGACAAGACTATTCCCTGAATTGCTTCGACGGGAGTGCTATGTATTACATGCTATTACCAAGACCATTACAGATCATTACAGCATGATAGAACAAGCAAGACGTGAGAAGGAAAGACGTCTGTCTCTGCAGAGTTATATAGACAGTCACCTTACAGAGTTGGACCATGGACCACAGATGCAAATTATGACAGACAAACTGGACTTCTCAAATTTGCCTCAGTGAGTGGACTTCTCAAACGAGTCACTGTGGAGCTGGGCAACGGCGGATTCCATGCTTCACCCGAGCTCTTAAGTCAAAAGAAAGCTGCATGAGAAATGGCAAATGCTGCTCTCTTAACGAATTCAGCTGTTCAAGACATGTTCAACGAGAATGCTTTATCCAATGGTTCTAGAATAAAGAACCTAAACATACCTAAACCCATTCAGATCTTGTTTTCGGAGTCAGTCCGGCAAACAATTCAAAAAGGTCACCATCGCCTTGATGTCGTCCCATCGACGTCCCGCCTGTGAGATCCTCTCTCCATTCCAGGGTGTAATGAAGTCTACCTTGAATACAAAAAGATTTCCACATCAATCCATATAGCTATACAGCCCAAAGTGATTTTTGAACGCGGGGAACACTCCAGCAAAATGGGCTTGAATTGCAACCGCTGTTTGGCAACATACCCACTATCTCGGATGGAACCAAACTCGTGTTCTGCAAGCTATTGAACACCAGTGGAAGGCCAACCTTCAAAAAAAAGGTCCAAGTGAACCGGACTTGCTGAACAGAGTACAAGCGTAGCATAGACCTGAAACATGTATCGTGTCTGTTCTTACCTATCGCATAATTTCGGAAAAATGCATTTGTCAAAGAGTACCTTCAGAGCTCATGTTGCCTTTGCAGCAATGATGATAGCAAGGTGGAACATTTAGAGTAAAGAACTCACTTTGCAAAAAAAACAAATTAACTGAGTGTAGAGTTCGGCTTGTGGCCTTTCTGATCCGTGGAGTTTCTGTACAGGATTACAGTCTTACAGTGCTTACAGCCTTGATGGAGGCACCTTGGCTCGAACACGCAAGGACGCTACTAGATTCCATTGCGATTCAATTTTCTACATGTTGATGTTTTCTGAAGTTTTCTGTGGGTTGCCGTGATCCAACACCACTTGTTGGTACCAGCTTTAAGTTTCTACATAGAGTGCAAACAGCATGGAATTGTTCTGTAAACGTCAAACATATCTATTCATTCTTGCGCGTTTTCCTCTCCCAATCGCCATGGCACACCGCTTCGAAACAAGTACTTGTTCTCCTAGCCTGGATTGTTTCTAAATCATTCCATTGCGATTCAATTTTCTACATGTTGATGGGTTCTAAGGTTTCCTATGGGCTGCCATGATCCAACCCCCATGGCACACCGATTCTGACCCAAATGTTGGCACAGGGCATTGCATGCAAGCGTGCCTGAAAGCACCAGACGACACCCCCCCTCACACTATATCGCCAATAGGGCGTTTCTCGATTGTACAGTCCTGAAGAGACTCACGAGAATGCCAGGCCAAAGAACTACGTGCAGAGGACGTATGCTGAAGAAAATGCATGTGCGCTTTGTCCTGCGTGGCGTTGGCCGCAATTGCTGCATGTGATCCCAGATCTTGGATGTGTGTCGGACTTGGGCTGAGTCCATCAGAAACAGTATCAATCTTAGCCACCAATTTCGAACAGAATTGTGAATTCACATCCATACACAATACAAGATTCTAGGAGGTCCACAATGACAGACACAGCTGTTCCAGTCGCACTCCATAGCACAGTCTGACTAGTCCTTATCGATCGCGCATTCTTGAGTTGCATGGGAAGGCCAGGCAAAACAAAGTGGAAAGTGGCATCACACGGTGATGACCTCAGAGGCTGTGCAGGACTATATCCAAGACAATGCCTGGCGAAGTTAGAACTGTGCCCAGCATAAGTCCATGCATGCTACAGTGGACAATGCTAAAGGCAGAGCATTTCGACTACCCTCTTCAGTCTCAATGGAATAAAAGATTGCCGTTTTGGATTGCAAACGACTTCTGCCAAATATGCCCATGCTTGTGTGCTGCCAGTGAGCTGGCCTGGTTGCGAGCCTTAGCTCCTGACCGGTGTCCGCACGCGACGGTGGAAAGGTAGCTGATTGGCACCCGGGTGAGAACCTTAGTTCCTCGCCTGGTCAGGGTCCGTACCCTGCCAATCTTGTACAAAGTGGGCATACAGCACCACGCTAGCCTTTTCACGTTTCACCTTGTTTCACAAGGGCCATGCATGAAGGAGGCAACCGACTCATGAATGCAAACCCTGTCCTTTCTGGAAAGCTTCCCCTGCGCAACTGTGTGTAATAGTTGCGCCCTGATGCAGGCTGTTTTCCGAGGCCTGAACAGCATCGCAATCGAATAAGATCAGGACTGCTGCAGCCAGTAAGCACCAGCAGACGTTGTCAACCATTCGAAATTGGCTGTAGTGCTTACAACCCAACCTGGCAGGGGCAGAATTGTCCCTTGAACACGCCTGAAGGCCACTGGGACGTGGCCTTCACGGTTTGCAGTATGTCAATACCCCATCGCATTGTGTGAAAACACGGAAGCGAGCGCGACCCCTTTTTGAATCCCGCTCTTGAGCCAAACGTTACAGTCGGTTTGACTGTATGTTCTGTTCATCCACTCTTCTCTGAAGAGGTCTGACTGGTCACAGTCGTCCAAAACATACTCAAAGTACAAGAAAGTATCTCAAAACACTCTCAAGCAAAGCTAGTCTATACACAGCTCATCTCAAGCACTACAGCTCTATACTTAGGGCTTCTCTAGACAGGCTCCTAGCCACTTCTGGTCACATTCCACTTAGTCCTGCTAAGGTGGTCAAAGAGAACACACTCCAAGGAGGAAGATCCCTACTCAGCTCCAACCCCAAGGACAGAAAAACGAAAAGTTCCACTACACAGAGGTACTAGGTGATCCACACACTGTACAGGCGTGCTACCCACACTTTTCACACCCCTTCTTGGGTCACCTCGTACCTTCTCCTGGTCTTCCTGTCTTCTTCTTCTCTTCAATTCGTTTTCTCTGAGCAACTAAGGTTCGAGCATCAACTAAGATCTCAACTCCTGTGGTCCAAACTGGTCTCCAGGTCGATCAAACGTCAACAGATCAAGAACGACAAGCTTCAAGCAAGTTCAAATCAAGATCAACCAATCGACCAAGGTTCAACCAAGCAAGACAAAACAAAAGGTCAAGGTCCCTCAGACAGCATGGCCACAAAGAGCTTCACAGAGCTAGCTCTTGGCTCATGCTTGTGTCATCCTTGGGACCTTGAAACCAAAGTGGTTTCAAGTGAACACCTGACAGGTCAAAACTACAAACGCTCTTCATGACAAAACCTGCCAAGTCCAAAAGCGCACAAAGCTTCAAACAGCGCGCGAAAATGAAGCCTAGCCTCAACCCCTTAGCTACAAGCCCTGGGTTACTGTTTGCCTGACATCTTCTGAAGCACATCTTGAGTTCAAAAACCCTTTTACTTACCTTCAACTGCAACCAATCAACTCGACATCAAATCGATGCAAATGCCGTCCTGTCCCAAAGTCCACAGCAATCAAAGAAGTCTAGCCATCCCTTCTAGCTACAAACCCTCGGTACTGCTGGGCATCATCCACAAAGACAACATCGAGCAAAGACAAATTGAATCACAAGTGAATCTTGGTTCCTGACAATCCAGTGGTTCCAAACCTGGTGCCTGCTTGCAAAACCCTGGCTGCTTGCAAGACTGAACAAGACACACATCACACAGCAAGAAAACATTCTGCAGTCCAACTCGAAAGGTCAAATTGAGCAGAAATGAACAAGTTGAACAACATCAGAAACCCCTTTTTCAAATCTCGTGGTGCTGGAGAGCTTTCTGGGACTCATATGGCTTAGGTTGCTACAACCCCTGCCAATGCCGCTTTTCAAAAGACTTGGACTCAGACCTAAATCTCTGGCCCCTCAAGCTCTACAAGGACCCAATGGCCATCGGCCGTCTTCATGCGCTTGAAGGTCCTCTCATATTGCGGTCTGATGGACCCAGAAGCAACTCCACTTCCACATGCTCCAGCTGGTGTGCTTCCGCTAGCTGGTGAAGTCATGGTCATGAATCCAGCTGGCTGCAAGAAACCCGTTCCTGCACCAAACACCGCTCCAGATCCCACTGCCACTCCTGTCTGAGGAGAGACGGGCATCAACTTTGGCCGAACCACAGGCGTCAAAGGTGCTGGTGGCACTGTCAACCCTGTACCCAAGGTAGCTGGTGGTGCCGCTGTCGACCCTGTCCCCAAATTTGGAACAACATTTGATGGTGGTGGAGGAATTTCGGAGCTGTCGCAGCTGTCGAACTCGACTTGCGCTCCTCCTTCTTCCCCTGAATCTCAATGAGCTTCTTGATATTGTCGTTCAAAGCAGACAGCAACTTGTTCGTGTCCTCCTGGTTCTTCGTCTGCTTGCTAAGCTGAGAATCCACCTGAGACATGATTTTCCCTAAGGAAGTGGTCGTCTCCTTGATACTGGTGTTGATGTTTTTACCACTTCCTGAGACCTGCCAGGAAATGTTTTCAAGATGCTTTACTCCCGCTCTCTGATTTTTCGAACTCTCCTCGCCGGTGTGGCGAACTGAGGCACTCAATCCGATGATGCCGTTCACAAGCTCGATGAGCTCCAAGCCCTGATCTTCCATGCGCTGCTTGGAAGACATCTCAAACTCTGACACCGTCGAAATGAAGTTCGCCACGTCTCTAGTGACATCTTGCAAACGAGCAAATCTACCGATTGCCCATCGCAATAGGTCCTGCAAATGGTCTCGTTCCCTCATCCTGCTTTCAGAAGATGCACGTGGTAGTCCCGAAAGCGCAGCCATATCGGATTCCGGCTGGAGCAGCTGTTCAAAATAGATGTTTATAATCCCTAAGAGGTCCTAGCTTAAAGACCAAACATGTGTACTGATACCAGGCAAGGATTCATTGACCAATAGTTATTAAGTTATTCTATAAAGCAATGAGGACACATACGTATGAATGTCACGAAATCGAAACACAGCTTGAAGAATCGCTCATTTGTTTTTCACGCAGCGAACTGGGGTAGTACATCGAAAGGCATTCCTTTGGAAAAAGACGCACTTGACACCAGACATCTCTAGTGTGTCTTAGTTGCGTGTATGCAACTTGCATTCAGTTTTCTTGATTGCATTCAATCAGAGTGTGCCTTGCGCCCCTGTCCGCTTCAGCAGCATTCCTGAAGTTGTGTCTGCAATATGGGACACCATGCACGGTCTTTGTGCATCGGTCTTAGGAACTCTAAACCCTCAAGAGTCCCTCGGCTTGGGGGGTCTGCAACATTTGATTCCGAAGGCACGCGAGTTGCCCAAGCGTAGCAAGGTTTTTCTGTCGTCCTTTTCGATAAAGTACAAAAGAGCTCTCCACGTCGATTCCTTGGAGGTTCCCGGGATGTAAGAATCAAGCACGGCCCAGTTGTCTATAAAGAAAATCACGCGACGTTCGTGGAGATGGGTTTTCCACGTGTGCCTTGCCACAACCACAGCATACATCTCGACTTGGCCGATAACGTGTTTCTTTCCTGCTCTATGCTATGCCACAGCTCGATGAGATCAGGAGGAACATGAGCTCCAAAAACTCTTGCGGGCTTGAACCCATCAATCAAGACACCTCCAATCCTCGAGATCTCGTCCTCACTCGACCCATCAGTGTAAACAAGAATTGGATTTTCGTCCGCTGTGAGTGCTACGACCTTAGGCCTGTTGGTGGCGAATCTTTCCTGCAAGAGTTCGAAAGCCGACAGCTGATCGGGGTCAAGCTTAACTGTTTCGGCCGAGGTGAGGCCTACCTCTCGTATATCTGCCAAAGCCAACTTTCCAGTCCTGCCCATAAGTTGTCCTTCAGCGAATTGAATTCTCCCTAAAAACGATGGCAATTCTCTCGGGATCACCTGTCTTGAATCCAGAACTTCGTTTATGGCTTTCAGCAATTCTGTCCTCCTGGACTCCTTCATGCGGAAAGTGAGCTTGGCGTCCAAAAACTTTTCACAATCTATTACAACACCTAAGACTTCAGCTGTGTCCTCGAAAGGTTTGAGCTTGTCAACGCTAATCTCAAATCCTAAGAGCTTGAAGAGTGCTTTAGCTGCAGCAAGCGTACTGGCGAGAAGTTCGCGTGGTGAAATCAGAGGAAAATCGTCAAAATAGTTCACCCACGGCAGCATGAGGTAATGAAGTCCGATCCCCCACAACAAGCGAGCGAGACGATTGAAGTGGTGTACAGACCCAACGGCTCCGAAAGGCAAACAATTCATCAGATAGTGGTCGATTCTGCCTTCGCTGTCGTTCCTCAAGGACACCACGGACCGGCATCTCTCCGAAGCATGAATGCCCAGCTGTTTATATGCATCCTTCATGTCAAGGGCAGTGACCTTGCAGGCCAGCTTCTTAGCACTCCAGTCTCGGTGTACTTCACCAGTCAAGCATGAACCATCTTTCAGTGGGATTTCCACATAGCCTCTATTGTGGGCTGCGGTCAATCTTTTCGACATTGCTCCACGCCTCGTTTACTCTATTAGATGCGAAGTTATCAATTGGACGCAATTTGTCCTTCTGCCTTACTGCAAACCTCTCTACCGGGAGCCACTTCGAGTCAAAAACCTGGTCGATCTGCTGTTCCGAGAACGGGCCCTCCAACCAATTTTTCTGCCCGGCTTCTTTTGCAGTGATCTGATTCAACTCTGCATTGTACTCTGCAATTGGAGCGTTTTTGAGCTTCGAAATCAGCTTGGGTTTCAAGCGCTTGCTGGCAATCATCAACTCTTCTTCAGTGAGTGCAGCGGGTTTCACATCTTCGCGGAAAATGTTGGATTTAGTCCCAACGCCCACAAGCCGAAAGCCTTTGACAAGCTCGTCGTGGATCTGAGTATCAGGCCACTGCATTTCCGTTGCAATTCTTTCAAGAAGGGCGAATCGTTTACCAGCTAAGATAGTTCGAAGGTGATCTGGCAGATTTGCATGAATCGAAGCTTCAACTGTCTTGAGATCTTCGGCCCATTGTTTCCATTTCAAGAGAGTATGAATCCGTCTCTTCGAAACTTCCAATGGACCCAAAGTCAAACAGTCAAAGATGCACTGCAAGAGCAAATCAGGCACATGAATCAAGTCGTCAAATGGGTGTTTAAGGCTCCGGCTTACAGTCACGAACTGTTCGGGAGAATGGTACACACCAAAAACGCACAGGAAAGCTCCCTGTTTTGCTTCAGTTCGGAGCAGCTTGGATTTTGCAGGAATGTCGGCAAAGGTTGTTAGGAGGAGCTGCTTATGATCTACCTTAGGTACCGAGTGCACGACTTTGGTGATGACTCGAATGAACTCGGGAACAAGTTGCGGAAGCTTCCTGCCTCGAGGTTGATGGAATGGTCTGTAAGCAGTGGGATCGGCAACGGTGGTCGCGTCACATGCTGCAAGTGAGCACGTGTCAAGATCCATGTGTGAAGCTGTGTTGTGAGGAGTTTCAGGTTCTTTTGGACACATATTTACTGCCTGAAAATGAGCTTTACACATTGCGTATGGATATTGTGCTTCCTTGGCTGTATTAAAACGTCCTCGGTCGTCCAGTCCCCACTCCTCATGTTCATGGGATCCATCACAAAAGCGCCTCAAGGCCAGAAAAACAGAATCTGCTGTGAGAAAAGATGTCCGTTTCTTTCTAGAACTTCCGAACATGCACGCATGGCAATCCACAAAGAAACACTTATCATAGAGTGGCTGCGCGAAAGGCAACTCCCAAAGCCAGCTACCTGTCGGATTCTCGATGGTGAACGATACACCATCTTGGAGCAGTTTCAGTGCGAATGCGAAAGCTCTGGAATACAATTCATTTGCCGAATGCACTTTGATCTTATCGGATTTGGAATTCCAAGGAAAGCCTAGCAAGTGGCCCCAACCCCTCAACGGCGGAGGACCATGTCTGGTTCCAGCAAGGCTAACCTCTCTGGCTTTGCTGCAAGTTCCGCACGGCAATCCCATGTGCCAAACGATTCTCCTTGGCAATTTGCGAAGAAAATCAAGCATTATCCATGATTCATCCAAAGCTAGTAGTCAAAGTGTCGTGTCTATTGCGCTCACAGTCAAAGGCTGAAGCCGTTATGCCAGACTTAGCAAAAACTGAACTGAGAGCACCACTGCCTGCACATAGTTCGACAAAAATTGGGGTTGAAGCCTTGGGATCAAGCTCAACCTGACGGCAAAACGATGCAAAGGGGTCCTCCAGTGCTCGGGTGCGTTTGTAGGCTGGAGCCTCTGTAGAACCTGAATTCTTAGCGACATCTAGTCACTCTCGTTCCGGCCAGAGGGACAATCCTTGGCCGAGTGATTCTTGTGACAACGTGGCATGGCACACAAATGAAGGCCTTTGGAACAACGCTGATTCTGCACTGTCAATGTACACCTGTTGAACTGGTAGTCGAAGCAAAGGGGGTTTCCACGATTGGTAGTTCCCACACAACCCATGGAGAGCAGTTCTTGTGGAATGGATGGCCTCCAAACATTCTTCCCTTGCTTTCCGAATCCTTTGCCCTTACTCTTCAATGTGGTCTTTCGGACGCGAGGCGCAGGTCCTGACTCTTTCTCTTCTTTGCCTTCGCGAGACTTCGAAAGCAATGGCATGGGCTGCAAAAAGTGTTGGACCTCTGTGTGATTCATGGCCTGGTCAAAAACGCGGTCACACGGCCTCGCGCCATCTGCTTTTTTTGCACAAGTGGAGGCGCTGTGTGTGCAGGTTGCGCGCAAGTCACCTTAGTCGAGTGAATATGGAGCTACCAGCCAGGTTGCGACCCAACAGAGAAAGGAAGAAACGCAAACAAGCCCCGCAAACACACAAAACCCAACAAACACCCCAAAAACCACCGGAAAGGGAGCAACCTGTAGAGTAACTCGAAGCCATGAAGGCATGAAGAGAGGTGAAACAGGGGCAGTGAATTCAGCAAAGCACTCAGAAGTTCTTGTCCATCGACGAACTGGCAAACGAGTGAGCAAGAGCAGGCACTTCAATGCAAGATCTGCTGCCCACAGAAGTAAACATCAAACTTCTGCGGTTGATTTATTGCAAGGATCTTGCTTGGACAGGCTTTGCATCAGAGCACGAAAGAGTCCCATGACCGACATCAATGTGCGCTTACATGCATGGTCCACAAGATTTCATCTTGGACTCGTTTTAAGTCAGACAGCCTGCTTGACGGCTGGCAGCCACGAGCCTCGTGCAAGCCAAAGAGTGACTACCTGGAAAGACCACAGTTCCCATACACGGAATGTCCAACACACCGATAGTGAAGACCGTGTAATGCCACTGGCGAGCTTTCAAAAAGAGGCCAAGGGAGTTGCTTCTCCCGTACCTCCCCCCGAGGGGGAGGCATCAAAGGCAGCACGTCAAACACTTCACTCCAGAAACGGCTCATCACCGAGAGCAAAGCAAGACATGCTGCATGGACGGCGAATGAAGGGGGGGGAAAGGCAAAATCCTTTGAAGTGTGCTGCAAAAATGTCGCAATTGGAAATCTGACTACATCTTTCAAACGCGGCCAGGTATGATGAGGCCGATACACGCAGGGCCCCGTGAACTACTCGAAAATAGGTGAGACAGAGTGAAACGCCGTTTTCCTAATTCTGTACACTGTGAACCACTACGCGGGTAGCAGCCCGGGCACTGTCTAGCTACTCAGGCCAACGAAAGCGAAGAGCAAAACGAAATTGATTGGCACTCTTGGGACCAACACACGGGCGCTAGTCTAAGAGGCTAGCAAGCAAGCGTTGACGTATTTGTGGCCGTGTGTGGCAATTGGTCCTATTACGCTCCAGGTCCTAGTCATCAGCACTTTCTCGAAGGTACTCCTGGATGTTTCTTTGGTGGGCAACTTGCTCGTTTGGATGCTCAGCAAGGATGGCCTCTGACGAGGCAGGGCCAGCACACGGGCGCCAGCAGAAAGGCATGGCAGCAGTAGCGTTACCACATGTAGCTCCGTGTGTCCCTGGTTGAGGACTCCGAAAGAGTCATCGGCCCATTGATCCTCGTCTTTTGGATTGCGTCGTATCCATCGAACCCACTTTGGCATATCAAGATCATCGCACCGCAGAAAGGCATTGGCGCGAGAGTATGTGCCTCGGCAAGTCATTCGTTTGCCAGTTCTTTGGAATCGATTGAGCTGCGTGCATCCTGCAAAGGCCCGCCTCGCAATATAGAGCAGGGTGGCACGCTGACTTCCGTCAAGGAGACACACTTGAGGAAGGCTTCCTGCTGGATCTTTCGCAGTTTGTTTGGAAGCTTTAGGATTTGCAAGTGCTGACAATGTGCAAAGGCACAGTTCATAATTTCTGTGACCTCTGTTCGCGAGAGATCCACCAGTTGCAGCTGCAGGCAGCGTTCACATGCGGCCGGTCCTGTCCATGTGAAATCTGAAGGCAAGGTCAATGAGGTTAGGCCAGCTTCCAGGAAGCAGCACTCCGGCAAGACCCGCATCACACTGTTAGAGCCGACAGCTCCAGATCAAGTTGTCGCAATGCTGTACATTTGTGAAAGGCACGAGGCCTCAGCTCTGCCTGTGGAGCAAGGACCCTGCGCAGTGCATAGCAGCGGCAGAAGGCTCGCGTTTGCAGGCTGGTGACTGGGCTGTCAAGAAGAAGACACAGCACGGCAATGCTGGGAGAAAACATCTAGATGGCTGCCCGTGCAGTTGTCTTTCCCCAATCTGGTAAATGGTGACAGCTACCAGTAGCAACAGTCAAGGAATTGTGAAATAAGAACGACTGCGGCCTGCCGCGAAACCTTTAGGCTCGAAGACGGGGACACAGTGCTGGTCGGTGGATGTTCGGCCATGCTCACTGATCACATTTTCAGTGTCTAGCTCGCAATGGAGTGAGGAAAGGTCAATGGTCATACATCTGATCTTGACCACGGAGGGGGGAGGGGAAGCCCAACTGACCATCGAACTTCAAGAATTCGACCGCCTCCAGGAATTCGAAAGCGCAGTTTAGGAGCAACTTCCCGAAATAGGTGAAAGTAGCACCTTCGGGTGCGAGTTGGACTTTATCTGCTGCAACTCGCAACAGAAGCTTGGTCGATCCGATCTGGCACACCTTGCGAGACTGTAATTGTTTTACTGTCGTCGCGAGCCCTTGTTTAGTCGAAGCTGAACATAAGGGACAAATGCAAGGCGAAGCCAAAGCCCTGCGAGTTCCGTTCTACTACATCGACAGAGTTTTCCCGCAGACCTTTTCGCATGTGGCAAATTAGCGACATGTGCAGGTTGACGCTGGCTATCGCTAGGAGAGGGAGCATGGCGCAACTGCCAACACCTCCAAATCGTGCATCTAGCCACTCCCAATGTGCGTGTTTTTGGGTGTGTTGACTACCCCGTACCGATAAACAGCAGATTCCTCCGTTGGTGCCTGACACCCTTCGAAGGCATTGGCTGCTGCTTGTAGACGGCGTCTGTCGGCCTCGGCGCCGCGATAGGTGAGGCATACTAGTTTGCTGCACCCTGCAAAAGCTCTGTGTCCAATGCTGCGAAGCTGCCGTGGAAGCGCTGCTGTACACAGCAAAATACAGGCTTCTTTTTTACACGGGTAAGGGCGCTATGTGCGCCGAGAGGCACAAGTCACCGTGTCGAATTCACATGAGGGGCGCGGGGAAATGAGCCTGACCAAAGAGAACAACAGAACCAAACCCAAAACACCACAAACCACCCAAAAACACACACCAAAAAGAACAACAGGAACCAAGCAAATCAGGCTCATGTCCGCTCTAGTCTGAAAAGGCAAAAGGTGCAGATCCGAAGACCAACACAGAAGTGAAACGGGGCGATGAATTCCTTTCAAGCCGCTCTCAGTACAGGATGTCCAGGACGAAACTGCATTCTGCTTGTTGGCAGGAAGATGTCCCACCAGAGGTGCACTGCGTATACTTGTGCATGAGCAAGACTGAAAGCGAGAGTGAGGTTCAAGTCAGGTTCTTTGTAAGGTCCAAGGCGCGACGCAACTTGTATCAAAGAATGCGTACGCGCCAACAGCTAAGTGAATGTATTCAAGGTGACCAATACAATGTCAAGAACTCTTCACGTCATCGTGACAAAATTCCGGTCAGCTCGCGTCTTTGGCTTGAGCTGTTTTTTCCGCGCGAGTGGAGGCGCTGTGTGCGCAGGTCATGCACAAGTCACCTTAGTCGAGTTAAGAAGGAGTTACTAGACAGGTTGCGCAAAACACGAAAGGACCAAAGCAACCCAAAACCCACCAAAAAACAACACAACAAGACCCAAACCGAGTGCAACCTGTAGCGCAGCTCCGAGAGCCAAGAAGGCATGAAGAAGGTGAGACAGGGGCGATGAATTCCGCAAAACGCTCAGTACTTCTTGTTCTTCATGAAGCGGAGCAAGGTGCAATCGAATCAGGGGCATAAGAGCCCAGCGAGCAAACGGTTGCATGTGCTGTTGCAAGTACTGATTAGCCATTTATCACCCTGTGAGTGCCGTAGCACCGCCAAAAAGGCAAGGATGAAACAGATGGGAAGGATGGCACAGTCCAAAATTGCAGCATTGCTACTGTGCTCTTACCACCAGTGAAAGTATGCATCAAATAGATCCAAATTGTTAGTGAGGGAATGGCCCTTTGACCAGGGTCCATTCGTCGCGATTTGCTTTTTTGCCAGCAGGTAGCCACGAATGCGGAACCAAGGAGGTGCCGTCAAGGGAAAACCACGGTCACTCAGCTCGGTATTTCCAAAAAGCCGAGGATGAAGGACAGTGCGAGGTCACCGAAATGGTTCAAAAGAGGTGGCAAGGGAGAGGTGGCTCCCATTCCTCCCCCAGAGGGGGAGGATCAATCAGAGCGTGTCAGGCAAGTCAAGCACACAGGGCTTGATATAGAGCGTGCGCCGTGACATGCTCCAGGTGTGGGCAGTCATCCTGGACCATTACTGCACCTTGCGTTGCTTTTCTTCTTCTATCAGCCTCTTTCCACCGCGGCCATCAGGAGCGGCCAAAACACGCACGCGCCCCATGAACTACGATGCTAAGTTAGGAGGTGAAACAGGGTGAGACGCCGTTTTCCTAATTCTGTACACTGTACTCATCCAGAACCACTACACGGGTAGCAGGCTGGGACTGGCTAACTACTCAGTGTCGACGAAGGCAGCTAGCACTGTGTCATTGGCTGGTACGCACAGGACCAGCACACGGGTGTTGGTCAGCAGCCTACTTTGCTTATGTAGTCATTATTGGTAAACCGAAGTGCGCTTGCAGCTTTCAAAAAGACATCACGAGATGTGATTGGGATATGATTGGGGTCTAGCCAGCACACGGGTGCAAGCAGTGACGCAAGACCTCCGTGAGCACGTCGACACCAACCCTTAATCGAGGGCAGCAAAAGAGTCATCTGCCCATTGATCCTCGTCTTCTTGAGTGCGTGGCAACCATCGAACCCAATTCGGCATATCTAAGTTGTCACAGCGAAGAAAAGCATTTCCTCGAGAGTAAGTGCCCCGCCAGGTCACACTTTGGCCATTTCTCTGAAAGCGACAGAGCTGTGTGCACCCCGCAAAAGCTCGTCGTGCAATATAGAGCAATGTGGGAGGCACGTGCACCTCTGTTAAGAAGGCACATTTGAGGAAGGCTTCCTGTCGAATTATCCTCAGTACTCCAGGGAGTTTCAATGTCTGCAAGTGTTTGCAGTGTGCAAAGGTACCTCCCATGATTTCTGTGATTTCAGTTCGTGAGAGATCTACTAATTGCAGCTGCATACACCGCCCGCAGGCACTCGGCCCCATCCAATTAAACTCTGGAGGTAGGGTCAATGCGGTTAAGCCGGCTTCCATGAAGCAGCATTCCGGCAAACATCGCGTCCGGCCGTTCGGCTGGTGCTCCGTCAGCTCGAAATTGATTTGACGCAGCACTGTACATTTACGAAAGGCACGGGGCATGAGCTCTGCTTGTGGAGCGAGCTGATTGGTGGCGTCATGAGAAGTCCCAATCTGCAGAAGCGCACAGCACTCTTCAAAGACCTGTGCTCCAAACTGCTTGCATCCTGGCGCAATGACTTTGCGCAATGCATAGCAGCGGTGAAAGGCTCGCGTTTGCCCCCTCCCCTATTATACGGTATCCTGCGTCAACTTGCACATGCCGCACGTTTGCCACATGCCTGCGGGAAAACTCTATCGATATAGTAGAACGGGACTTGCAGGGCTTTGGCTTCCCCTTGCATTTGCCCCTTATGCTCGGCTTGCTCAAAGCAGGGGCTGACAACAACAGTAAAGCAGTTGCAATCTCGCAACGTGTGCCAGATTGGGTCAACTAGCTTCTGTTGCGAGTTGCGACAAACAAAGCTTAGTTCGCACCCAAAGGTGCTGCTTTCACCTATCACTGGTAGTTGTTCCATGACTGCATTTTCAAATTCTTGCAGTCGGTCGAACTCCTGAATTTCAATTGTTAGCTGGGCTTCATCGCCAGCTAATGTGGTCAAGACCAAATGCACAGTCAGTGCCCTTTCTTCACTCCACTGCGAAGTAGACACTGAGATATGGTCAGCAATCATGGCAGTCTCCCCTCTATATGACTTTGCACTCTTTTCTTCGAGCCCAAAGGGATTGCGTCTACTTACATTTTGCTTGTGCTCCAACTTGTGACTCGCTAGTGATTCGCATTTGCTAATAGCTTGTTCTGTGTATAGTGGATAGGACAACTGCACGGGCAGTCGTCTGATCGTTTTTTTTCCTTCCTCAAACAGTCAAACAACAGATTCCTCCAGGAATGACAAGGGCCTGACACCCATCGAAGGCATTAGCTGCAACTTGGATGTCGTGCTGGCTTGCTCTGTCACTGCGTTGTGTGAGACATATCAGACCGCTGCACTCCGCAAAGGCACGGTACCCAATGCTGCTTACAAACGGCGGAAGTGCTATTGTACTAAGCGAAACACAAGCTTCAAAGGCTTCAGCGCCTATTTCTGTGAGATGTTTTGGCAGGGTGATCTGCGCCAAGGCTCGACAGTGTGAGAATACTTGCGCTTGCACTATTCTCACTCGCGTGCGTGAAAGGTCAATGGCAATTAATTGCTGGCGTTGCGCAAAGGCCTTACGACCTATAAACTCAGTTGCTTGCGAAAGGTGGATGTCTTGAATGCCTGACGAATGGAAGCACCCCGTTGGCAATCCTTCTGGTGGGGATGTTAGTTCTTGAATCCCGGTAGCGGCTCTGGTCCGGGGAAGACCTATTTGCGCTAGCCTTATGCAGCCTTCAAAGGCATAGGGTGAGATTGTGGCACCACAGGCTAATCTGCAGGGGCGCACTGTAAGCAATCCCACCTGTTCTAGAGCACAACATTCTGCAAATAGTCGAGCGCCTAAGAATAGGCACCCTGGCATCTCCACTGTGGTAAGTGCGTAACATCCTTGAAATACAGCATTCGACACTGTCACTACAGAGCTGGGCAGTTTAACAATGGTAAGCGTGTGGCAGTATCGCCATGCCTGTCGCTCAATGGTATGATATCCCGCCTCAACTTGGACATGCCGAAGCCGCGCTACGGCAAAGAATGCTTTGGCAGGAAGAATGCCGGTTCCATTCATCGGAACCGAGATTGCTTTGGGGTGGTCCGCATATTCTTCCCTTCTGATTTGTTCCTTCGAGGATATTACGCGGAGGCTATTCCAGACAGTGAGTTGGTAGCGGTTGTTCTCCCAAAGCTTCTCATGAATGGGGTCACTAAGGGGGCTGTCGGCCTCATCTGACAGAAGTGCCAACTCACATCCAAAGGTGTCAAGGCCATACTTGTTGGCCAATAGCTCTACTAGGTAGTCTTCAAGCATTTCCCAATGATGGTAAATGCTCAGTGGGACAGTAGTTTCAATTTCATTTCCTGCTAACGTGACAAGTCTCAAGGGACAGCGGCAAATGCCTGCCAACTGATCTGCATCGCTGTCTCTGGGATTCATGAGGGATTGTGTTGCAGCAGTAGTTAGGGCTGGTTTGAGCCAATGGCCGCCACCATTCATTGCATTGGTTCTGACTGTCCGGTTCGTGCTGGTGGTTCCTTCTGTTCCTCTTCGATTGGGTCGCATTCTGTCGCTTGGATGGGGTTGGTATGGTCCATTGACCTGTAAAACTCTTCAAAAGCTGATCCTGTACGTTCATTATACAGGATCTCCATGTCTTGCAAATATTGCGAGTGGCAAAACCACCCGACCCTGCGACACCACTCCGCCTCTGTAATGGCATTGTGCTTTGGGAGCGCGTAGGGCCGCTCTACTTTGTCTTTGAGGCCAACCGGGCATCCTCCCTGATAGTATTTCTGGAGCAATTCTCGAGGGGTGTAAGTCAGTTCCCTTTTTTGGCAAGAAGTAGCCAGTTTGGCCTTGAGAGGACCACCGCGAGTCCTGTGAGGAGCCATCTGGAGATGATCTCATACTTGTTGCCAATGGAACGAGCTGCATAGGTGTCTTTAGCTCGGAGGAGGAGGCTTTGCCTGAATGAGAAACACCCTTGTCCTTCCGGCGGCACATACTTGTCATCTTCAACTTCTTCGGTTTCTTCTTCCACTTGATTCGCTCTACCGAGTGCGCCAGAACCATCTTCTTGCTTTGTCAAAGGAGGCTTTGTTTGTGTGGGGGGTAGCACAGCTTGCCGTACGTCCGGCCACACTGGTACCTCTATTCGAAGAGTGCTCTTATAGGTAGATTGAAAGGAGACTATTTGGCCCAGGTTCCCATCTAGCAACCCTTGCTCGTAAGCAACAGCAAGGCTGGGAGTATCCGGGAGGGTCGCACCATAGGAGGTGTTTGGACGACACTCATTCTCATAGGTGCCTACCACTATGTACGGGCTGTTTGCCTCGCTTTCCTTATTGTGCTTGCAATTCCCTTTTTCTTGAGTGGCTTCTATGAAGTGCAAGTCTGTTCTCATACGAGCTATTAGTTTATGCACTAGCTGGACCGGAAAATACACGCGCAGGTGATGGATAGGGAGGTCTGGCGTGCCCAGGCGTTGATTGCCGCCGAAGGACATTACTACTGTTTGCATTAGTGCTAATGTTTTGCCTGTAGTCTCTGGATCCGGCACGCCCCCTTCTTCCTTGGCTTTCTGCACTGGACGCCCGTTGGCTTCTTCAATTTTGGCTTCGCAGGCTTTGGCACAGAAAGATAGGAGGCCATACAACCAGTATTTCGGCTCAGCATATAGCGTTAGCCCTAGCTTGTCCGCCTGCTTGTTTGCGCTGGGGTCCGACTTTAGGAAGTGGAAGGGCGAGGCTAGCCGTCTGGCCAACTCCTCTGCAATGTTGTTGAAATCATGGATGATGCTTGTCATCACTTCCCTTGGCAATCGTGGAAACTCAACTCCTCGGAAGTTGAGCTCGGCAACACGACGGAATAAGGTTACTCTTAGCATAACACCGATGTGGCGTAGCTGCACACTGAGGCGCGCTAGGGCCACTCCTGTGGCAAGTTGGCATACAGGCTGAGCGGAGGCGCAACCGGGGCCAAGGCTGTAGACTCCTCAAAAGCGCTAGAGTCTGCAGGGGCACTGTGTCTCAGCGCTTGCATTTGGTACCGAAGCACCGTGTGCGTTGCTCTTTGCTCCGCTAGGTGAGTGATATCCGCATCAACCGTTCCCGCTCGGTCATCTGTTTCCTCAAGAAAGATTTCCCTCATAGGAGCTTCGTCTTTCCTGGGCGTGTGCGCCCCAGAGTCGCTTGTAGCCACTGCTGGCATCTTCGGATTCATGACCGCAGTGGCAGTGGGTCTGGTCTGGTAGCCGCAATGCTCAACAGTCCAGTCGCAGGGGTTTAGTCTGGATTGGAGTGCGTCAATCATTGCATGTTCAGGTGCCCTTCCCTTTTGTTGCTCAGTCACTTCAGGTGCCTTGGAATGAGTTGACGGGAGTTCTTGCAGCTTGGGCTGCGTAGCGGCCTGTGGGCCAGGGGCATCGATAACCTCCTCTCCTGTGTCACTTGTGGGGCGGGTTGGGCTGCTCCGATGAGCCGTAGACCTGCTTGCTGGGTCCATCCCTTGCGGCGGAGCTGTGGAGACTGCCGGCAGGCTAGATGCCCAACGACTGCGCCTCGTTTTTTTTCCACGAGTACGGACGCCGTGTGGGCATGGTGCCGAGGTCATCATTGAAGGAAGGGAAATACAGTCAGATGGTGGAGAAAGGAACAAAGACAACCCAACAACAAAAACCAACCGCCAACCACAGCCCAAAGGCCAAGTCTCCACCATCCTGTAGTCTTTCCTCTGCGCTGAGGTGATACAAGTGAAACGATGACTACTGACTATCGATGGGCCTGAAATCTCGAACGAAGAGCTTGGCAGCGAGGGTTCGTGCTCTAGCAAAGTCTCCAAGAAGTCTTCAAATGGACTTCACGTCACAAAAAACAGTGACCAGCGGCCACTGCACGGTGTGGCAAAAACATCGTCACGATGCAGGTCCCGAGCATTGACATGCTCTAATGCAGGTTATATCCATATCAAAGTGGATCAGTGGTTGCTTGCAGATCATACCGTGGAAAATACCTTTCTTGCAGCACAACCCATTCAACTGGTTGCACTTACAAGTCAAGAGGCATAGTAGTTAGTAGTGTTCAGACAGTGGCGACGAGAGCCTGCAGGTAAGGGTGCGAAAGGCACCCCCCCCCAAAGGGAGGTCATCTCGGCACCCTTCGGCACACAGAGGTGCCAAAACGGGGTGTCCCCTAACTTCGTGAAATGCTGCGTCATTGCAAAAATTGTTCTGTTGCGCGCAAGGCCCGTGTGAAACAGGTGAAACAGGACCCATCCTAGCACGGTATCTGTACCTCTTTGTACAAAATTGGAAATGTCGGACATCAACAGAGGGAACTAAGGTTCCCCCTGGGCATCCTCCATTGCCACTCTCTACCACCCGCCTGTTGGGAACGAGGAGCTGAGGCTCTCATTCCTATTGGCTCACTGTATTGCGAATGGCGAAAAGAGGTTGGCGATCCTACTTAGTGTTTGCACATTTCACTTGCCGTAGCTTACTGGCGGTGTGCTTATCCACGAACGATTCCCGCTGCGAAAGCATTGCTGGTCTTTGGTGCAGGTTCTGGAAAGTCATCTCTCCACAGATCACTGGCATCGGCCGGCAAAACTCGGTGCTGTTTGGACTAGTCGAGTTACTCACATTTGTCAAGGGCATATGTCCTTCGCCATGTTTTGCCTTTTCTTTGTTTGTATATTGCTCGAAAGTGCGTACTACCTGCAAAAGCGCATGGCGCCATGCAAAGCAGGAGTGGAAACCTCCTGTAGAGAGGTCCCTTGGGGAAGACTTCTTATGCCGTGATCCTCAGTTTGGGACGGATCAACAATTTGAGCTGTTGACGGCTCGCACAGGCGGAACCTATTCTGTTAAAGTCTGTCGGCAAGGCAAGTGCGACAATGCCCGCCTCCAGAAAGCAGTCCGGCAAGCATCGGTTTGGGTGCGCTGCATCCGGCTCTGGCCGAGCCGATTGGTGGGGTATTGAGCTGCGCCCTCCCTTGTCACGGAGCGACACTATTCGGGTGCTTTAGTGCCAAAATGCTTGCAACCGAAGCTGGCCTTCCCAAGGACTCCTTTGGATGAGGGTACATGCCCTCGTATATCGGAGATGCAATTAGTTGCGGTGCCAGCTGAGATGCGCCGATCTTCCCTGGTGCTTACTAGTGGGCAGGTCCTTTTTCCCTTCGAAGATTCACCACACATCACACATGATGGCGTTCTCTTGCATGGGAGGTGTGCCCCACAAAGGGCAATAGTTTATCGCATCCTCCAGCAAGCAGAATGTCTCTCCCCATGGATGGGCGGTAGGGCGAGGACAGGCCAGACCTCCAGAACCGGGAGAAGCCTTAGCTTCCTTCCCTTTTTCACAGATGTATACTCTACCGGCGGTACCTGTTGCCCCAGCCCGCCCAACACCACCTATCCCGCCCTGGCTGTTGCCACAAAGTCGCCCCACTCCCATCCACGAGCAATCAGTCAGAACAAGTGGAGACACGAGCTCGCCTCAAGCCAACACAGTGCGCCCCCCTGCCCAGCTGGGCGTGTACGCATTGCAGGCTCTTACTGACCAGGACGTGATTGCTGGTCATGACGCGCCGCACGCACGGCTTAGTCGAGAACTCATCACTCGTGCTAGCACAGTGCGTGCCCTAGCGTGCGATATCCAACGCGCCTTCCAAAATATACATAAACATCGTCAGCACTGCAATGTTCAACCAGGGGCCAATGCGTGCTGGGCGCTAGCTGGCGAAATGGACACGATACTTACCGCCCTGGGAGAGACGCAGAGTGCTACCATATGAGTGGTTTCCAGTGGTGAACAGATCGAGCCTGGCTATCGTCTTTCTTGGCTGGTCAAGTAACGAGTACGCTGACTCGCATCACGGGTTTCATTACTTCCTCAACAAGCTATAGACCTATGTTACCTTTCTGGTCGTTGTGTTTCTCTTGCTCAACATTGCGTGAGACTCAGAGCCTGCTGCTGTTCAGGCTCGAAGTTGAGTAGTGATCGCACGCCTCTGCCCAACCTGGATAGGACAACCAGTAGCAGCTTTTGCCCATGGCTCTCCCCTTCATTGTTGGCCCTCACCAGTGTTCCCTCACTCAGGGTCCAGATGGGCGCCCACAAGTTGAGGTGGTCTTGCGCATACGACTGCCATTGGCGGAATTTTTTGATGCTCTCCTCCTCTCACTTGCAGATCAACACCCGCTGTTTCAGCAGGTAGGACACGAGCCTGCTCCGACTCCTATAGCTCCAGTCAAAGCAGGCCTTCAGACAACGGGACACAGAAGCCTCCCTCTGAAGGAGGAAGCCTCACCTAAACGGAAAACAACTGGTCGTACCCAACCAAAGAGGCCTGCGCATCCTCCCAAGCATGTTACACCAGTTGATTCTACCCGTGAAAAGCTGCTGGCCGCACTCTCGCATGCCGCACGACTCCCTGACACGGATGAGGGAGGAGTAGCTATGGCTGCCGCAGATTTCCCCCCTGCTAGCCCTGGGGGTACGGTGATGCCGCCAGCTACGGAACCGGCAAACGGCTGGCCTCTCCGACAGGCAACTAGTACTTCCCATGTTGACAAGGGCCCCCTACCAAATGTCTCTTTTTGTCTCTGCAGACCTTTGGCTCAGAGCGAGAGAAACAGCTTGCCAGCCTGCCTTCTTTTGCATAGTACCTGCTCCACCATAAGGATATTCGGTATGGGGTTCTGGACCTCATTGTACATTTCATTTTTAGGGGGCGGAGGGCGCAGTGCTATTTACTGCGTTTTTTTCCAGTGGACGCAGTCAAAGAAAATGTGAATACCCCTTTCCCAGAATGGACGGAAGGGTTTGAGTTTCCCCCAGCCCTGCTAAAGCTTCGGGCAACTGTGGAAGGGGCCATCATCCCGCTCTTTCATCAGGGCTGTATTGCAATCAACACTAAGGGGGCCACAACTCATGGCACAAAGCGAACTGGGCTCCGCAGGATGATTTTGCATTTGCAGCACCACGCAAGCCACCTCCTCACTGTGTTGGCTGAAGCGGTGAGCGCTAGGATCTTCACAGAGAACGCAGAGCCTCTTTATATTTTCCTGCAGACACGCCCCTTTTCAAGTTCACTCCTTCAGGGGTGAGAGCCCTTGGATGGGATTGCCGTGGCCACTTGATTGCACTGCCTGGGCCAAGTTCATCCAGTTCCAGGAGGATGCTTGTGCAGCGATGGCTATGAAAGACACTCTCAGCAGTCCTTTCGGCCTTGATTCCGCTCGCCCTACGCTCGTGTTGTCTGATGTTCGTGCGCAGCCATCCAAGAAGGACCACGGGTATGCCACTCTTGAAACAGAGGGAGACTTGCCTGATACTACTGCCATAATTCAGACACTCATGTTACACCGAGACCTGTTTTTTTCCACGAGTACGGACGCCGTGTGGGCATGGTGCCCAGGTCATCGTTGAAGGAAGGGAAGAACAGACAGATGGTGGAGAAAGGAACGAACACCCCAAAACCAACCCAAAACCAAACACCCAAGCCCGCAGGCCGAAACTCCACCATCTTGTAGTCTTCCCTCTACACTAGGTGAAACGTGTGAAACTGAGACTAGTGGGCCTGAATTCGCAAAAGAAAAGGACTGCAGCGCAAGCTGTGTTCATGGAAAGCCGCCTAGGAGGCTTCAAACGGACTTTCCTTACCAAGTGTTGGTGACCAGCGGCCACACCACAGTGTGGCAAAACAAGGTCACTTTGCAGGTCAGGTGTCTCGCAATGCTCCAGCAGTGGTTGTAATCAGGCCAACCGAATGTGCGAAGATCTAAGCAGCAATCCGTGGAAAAGACCATACTTGCAGCACAACCCGTTCAACCGGTGGCGCATACAAGGCCAGGCACATGCTGCCAGACAGAATTCAAATACGGCGGCAATTCCTAGCGAGAGAAGCCTGCAGTTAAGGGTGAACCGGGCACCACCTCCCCGTGGGGAGGCAGACCCAACACCCTTCGGCACTCAACGGTGCCAAAAGGGGATGTCACTTGAGTCTGTGAGGCGCTGCGTAATGGCAAAAAGTGAGAGGTGCGTGCAAGGCCCGTGTGAAACCTGTGAAACATTGAGCTCTCCTAGCATGATATCTGTACCTCTTTGTACAAAATTGGAAATGTCGGACATCAACAGCGGGAACTAAGGTTCCCCCTGGGCATCCTTCATTGCCACTATCTACCACCCGCCGTGTAGGAACGCAGAACTAAGGTTCTCGCTCCTATCGGCTCATTTCGCAGCGGATGGCGAGAAGAGGTCATGGTTCTACTTGGTGTCTGTGCATTTTGCTTGCCGTATATGCCTGGAAATCCTCCTTTTCTAATGCTCGAAAACTGGCACTTGGCTCAACTCACTGCTCACGTCGCACTTGCTTCTCTCCTGCCTCTGAAGCGTAGCTTCGTTGAGGCTGGGTCTAGATAGTTTTCTCGCCAAAGGTCGTTTGCGTTATAGGTCATCGAATGCTATGGTGCCGAAAAACTTGCATCTTGGGGCGACCACAACCCGTAGCATTTGACACCTAAACCAGTGACCGACTACTGTGTCTGGTAGGTGGACGATTTGCAATTGTCGACATCACCGCCACGCCGAGACCCTTCTCTATCCGACCGCCTCTGGGCACTTACTCCATGCATAACGGAGGGCAGCTATGTTTAGTTACTCGTGTTGAGGAGTACTGTTTCGCAATTGCTGGCCTACTCCGGACCCGAGCTAAGGCTCGCACCCAGACTCTAACAAAATTGATAGCAGGGCCACGACAGCTGTGAATGGAGGGATGATCCTCTATCCTAAACCAGGGGTGTAGCCCATGTCTGGGATCATATGCAGCCAGGGTGGCCATTTCATGGCCGGACAAATGGCAAAAGCATTTTCTTCAGCATAAACCCCTCGCCATCTGCGTGTTCCGGGCATTTTGACCAGCCTTCGGAGGGCAGTGCAGTCCAAGAAAGCCCTACTTCCAATATACTTGAGAGCAGGCGGAATGGCAAGCTCAGCAAGGGCGGCACAGCTCATAAAGGCTTTAACTCGGATTGTATGGAGAGTTGTCGGTAGGAAGACTTCCCGAAGGCTAGTGCAGTGGCCAAACGTGAATTCCGGAATTTCTTCAATCATGGTGTTACAGAGGTCAACACTCTTAAGCAGTCGACAACTGTCACAAGCGTGCGCTCCTATGGCTACAAAGTGCTTTGGGAGAGCAAGTGTGTAGATGCCTGTAGAGCTGAGGCAGCCCGGAGCTAGCTCTCTGGTCCTGTCTTGCAGGGTTAACCCGTTCATTTCAGATCGGGGGGATGGAAGCTCACTCACGGTGACCTCTGCAAGGTTGATGCACCCTTGGAAGAGGTATTGCCCGAAATTGGTTTCCCCATTGAACACGTTTACAGCTCCACCCGATGCATACACACGCTGCAAGGCACAACATTCCGAAAAGGCTTTGTAACCAAAGTCGCGACAACCCGGAGCCAAGACACTATTTAGGAGCTTGCAGTCCCGAAAGGCATTATCTGCAATGCCTACCACTGTGGCCGGCAGCTTGACAATGCGGAATTGCCGGCAATCTTGCCACGCCTCTGCGCCAATGAGCCTGATCCCTGGCTCGACGCTAACGTGTCGCAAGCGTGGCACACCTGCAAAGGCCCATTCTGGGACTGTTTCTTCTGAGTTCATTGGGACATGAACAGCTAAGGGGACTTGATCAAGAGGATAACCACCGAGCTGTTCTTGTTCTGGCAGGGTAACACTACAGTCCCTGAAGACAATGGTGTATTCTCTACCATGCTGCAACTTATCCCAAATTGGGTCCTCTAGGTAGGTTTGCGTGGTGGTGTGTAAAAAGTCAATGACGCACCCAAAAACTTGGAGGTCAGTGACCGAGGCCAGATAATCCATAACCTGGTCTTCTAAATCTGTAAATCGGTCGAACTTGGCGACACTGAGAGAGACCTTAAAGGTTGCCCCCGAAAGCGTAGTCAGCAGCAGGGGGCATTCCATGACTGGCTCCTTTTCGATGGGAGTGCTACTCATGGATGAACTGTCAAGCTCTTTTTGCGGCAGGCTATTTGCTATCATTGCGCGAGCCACTGGTGTCCAGTCTGCACATGGGCTGTTCCTACGGCCGGGGATGTTTCCTTAAGACAGATGCTAAGGCACCTACCTTGAGCCTCTCATGGCTTGGCATAATGCTAAGGGTACACATGGTTTAGCTCCTTGTCAGAGCGGTTGGCATGGCAATATTCATGGCAATGTAGCTCCGTAGAGTCTACCATGGACTGGCATGATATTGGCAATATTCGTGGCTGAGTTCCTCGTCAAAGGCATCAGAATCTGGTCCTTCCGCGGGGAGCAGTTCCAGCCAATGAGGTTTTTCAAATTTGTCGCACATAAAAAAAGCATTGTGTTCAGCCTGCACCCACTGTTCAACGTCTCCCCAATCTAGGAGAGTAAACCGTTGCAGCTGCTCGCACCCGCAGAAGGCACGGTTGCCGATGTCACTGAGTTCTGTCGGGATGACAACTTCCTGCAGCACAACGCAATTAAGGAAGGCTTCTTTTCCAATCTGTATGAGGCGTGGTGGAAGCCATATGCACTGCAACGCTACACAGTGGGCAAAGGTGGAAGAGAGCAGGGCTGTGATCTCTGTGCTCATGAGATTGACTTCCACTAGGCTTTTGCAATTTTCACAGGCCCTCGGCCCGATGTTGTGAAAGTCATTCGGCAAGCACAGCTGCTCAATGCCCGCTCCACAGAATACACCTTCAGGCAGTGCTCGTGGTTTATTCGTACGATCCGTGTCAAAGGTGATAGTTGCAAGCGTGAGGCAACTCTCGAAAGCATATCTGCCAAGCTGCGCGCCTGGTGCCAGGACGCTGCTGTCCTCTGTTTCGCGCTTGACCCCAACGCTGCCTAGGGAACAGCACTCAGCAAACACCCTTTGTCCATAGTGGACACACCCTGGTGCAGCGACCTGACGCAGCACATAGCACCCCATGAAAGTCCCTTCCGCCAGACTGACGACCGAAGTTGGAAGCTTGACAATCTGTAATTGCTGGCAACTCTGCCAGGCCGCAATTCCTATATGTTGGATGCCAGTTGCCACTTCTACATGCCGGAGCGAAGGTGCAGCATAAAATGCTCTATCGGCAATTGCCCTCCGCGGGTTGGGCGGGACACGAACAGCTTTGGGGTAGCTCTCCTTGCCGTCATCCTGGAACTGCCAGATGGAATGCCCCTCTACCATGCAGGGACGAACAACAATTTGGAGCTGCGGTCGGTGCAGGAGCTCCGTGCGGAATGCCTCTGGCAGGGGTTGCTGCGTTTGGAGGTTGAGCAACTCTAATTCACAGCCAAAGACATCTAGCTCAGACACTGTCGGCAGAAAGCAAAGAATGTCGTCTTCCAGCTCTGCCACATCTTCGTAATGGGCGAGGTTGGCTTGCATCGTATATTCCGTGCCAGCTACGGTAACCAACTCGAGGTTAACCTCATAGCGATCTAGGGGGGCCGGCATTGCTCTGTAGGTGCTTGGTTTGCTTGAGCCAAACAACTGTGGTACAGGAGGTGTGTCCTTTGCAAAGCCATGGAGGCAACTAAGCCCTAATAGAGAAGGTGACTAAGGTCACCCATCTCATGGCGGAGGTTGCGCGACACGGAGGCTGTTGTTGTGTGGGGAGACTCCTGATGAGGACTACACTACTGCCACCACCCGTAGGACCACCCTGAGGGCGAAGGCGGGGGGGGAGGCTTGCTGTGCCAGGAAGACCCTGAGGCTGTTGAGGAACTTCCCGCTTCCTTAGGGGGGTCAGTGCGGCGGGCTTTGTTACTTGGATCGGCGGTTTCCTGACTGTAGCCCATGTGATCCCTAAGTGCCCGCTTATGGCACTCGAGTTGGAGCCTGAACGTGGGGTTCCCAGTGAGCCACCCGCAGAGCTGATCCCATTTGTCTTCGGAGTAGTGAATCGTGCCATATTGGTTGTAAGGACGATCTGCCATCTTCGGAGTGAGAGGATATCCTTTGCAGTAGTACCCACTGAGGACAGGACTAGGGACCTTAGTCAAGCTGAAACGGGTAGATATCGGATTCCACCCTGTGCGGGACATGGCAATTCTGAGCCCGGAGGTCAGCCATTGTGCTACCACTGCACTTTCTGCGCCGATGTCCCCTTGCTCGAAATTGCCTAGCGCCGTTGCTAGTCTAGTGTAGCCTATGCCAAACCTTCCATACCCCTTGGCAAAAGCATAGCTGGGTTCAGCGTTCGTGGCCTCGTCCTCTGTGGCTTCATCTGCTTCGTCTGCCTGCGTTTCTGCCATTCCCACCGGCACTGGGAGAGCAAGTCGTGGCGACCGTTCTGCTGACCCGGTGTCGTCTGAGGCAGAGTCTTCTTCTGCTGGCAGATCAGCTGTGGGATTTCTGGCTGTTGCCGGATCTCTCCACCCGGGGACTTCAATGCGCATTCGCAGTTGCAACAGGGAGGGGAAAGCGAAGGCTTGTCCCAAGGACGGGTCAAGGGCTCCACTAGAGTACGCTCTTTCGGCCCAGGAAGTAGTCGGCATGCGGGGGTATCGATCATAAACACTCTCTTTGGTGTGCACTCCCACTACGATCAATGGGTTGTCTTCAGCCCCCTCTTCTTTTGGCCGATATCCAGAGCCCCCCTTCACCTCTGCTGGCTTGAAGCCCTGTTGCTCCATGGCTGTGACCAGGTCAGGCAGGATCTGGACTGGTAGATAAACAAAAAGGTCATTGGTAGGTAGCGTTTGTTCTCCATACTCCATCCCCCTGACGAAGGACATGATGACAGTGCGCATGAAGGTGAGGGCATCTACATCTTTTTCTTTTGTGGTCTGCGATTTTCCTTCCCCAGTTTGGGCTGCCCCTGTACCCTGATCTCTGTGTTGATTGTCAAAGGAACAGCACCTTGCAATGAAAGCTAGGAGGCCATATTGCCAGAAACGAGGGTTTGCATAGAGAGCAAGCTGCTTCTGTGTAATGAAAGGGCATGCTGGATGCCCATTTCTTACGAAAGCAAAGAGATTAGACAGAGGGGCAGCGAAGGCTTCACTGATGAGGAGAAGGTCGCCGATGTAGGCCTGGTTGATCTCATCTGGAATGTCTATAAACGAGGAGCCATGGAGAGCTTGTTCAGTCACTCTCCTCCAGAGGAACGTGCGGACAAGGCGGTTGATTTGCTTGCTGGAGACAGCAAGCCTCGCCATCGGCCATTCTCTAGGCAGGTCGCTGTAGATCTGTATTGAGGGGAGCGGCACCTTTTGCCCGTGAGCTTCTCTGGTGGTTCCCGCTGCCTTTTGATAGTCGTACAAAATCTGCATGGCTCTCTGTTCGGATTCCAGCTGGAGATCAGTGGCGGCTGTACCTCCGCGCTCTGCTTGCTCCTGATCACTGACAATATCAATTTCTGTCATGGCTTGTGGGCGCTCTTGCGCTGAGCCAGGGCAGTCAGGTGGCGCCTCTGGGTTTCTGCAAGCTGGGGTCTCCTGCCTTTGAGCGCTTCGACTGGCTAGATCATTTAGCGTGGCCGGCGGTTGCGCATGTTCTGGAACGCTGTCGAGCAGTTGCCTGGATGTTGAGGCAGGTGATTTGCGTGACTTCTTTGGTTGCGCTCGCCCAGTATGAGCCTTAGGCCCTGGTCTTCGCTTGATTGGGGACTCAGAGAAGTGCGACCCGGGGCTATCACTGGGATGGTTCACGTTCTGTGGGGGTGTCGCACTCCTTGCGTCATCGCCTGCCGCCCGCATGTCCTCTTGCGCGGGACGTGCAACAGGAGAAACAGGACGATTGCTAAGGCAATCACCCGCTTCTGTGGAAGAGCTGCTGGCACTATCAGTATCTTCCATGTGGGCGTCATCGTCCTCTGGTTGCTCTGTGCTTGGGATAGTGGGCGACTCAGAAGGGGAGCTGTGGACCAGGACGACGTCTTGTGTGGCATCCTCAGCCATTGCATCATCTGTCTCTGCAGGAGAGGATGGCATATGTCCTTCTTGAGCTTCATGTTCCTCGTTGTCTGGGTCGCGATCAGAGACAGAGAGGACATCAGGCGGCAGACTTGGCCGAGGCCAGTAGCAGCCATGCACTAAAAGGCCTGGTCGCGATGGCAGGATGAGATCAGAGCCTATGGCATCCAAGACCGGCTGCGCTCTCCATGCATCATAGAAGTACACACGGTGCAGAGCTTCGAAAGCATAATCCTGTGCACTACGCTGCTCGCGCATGCTCGGCGTCGGTTGATAGCGTAGGGAGCTTCCTACGCTGCATCGCCGCCCTGGGCCCGAGCTGTTGTGGAGGAGTCGCCAGTGTCCTGGCTGCTGCCCATCTGTTATGACCAGCCACTCTGGCTCCATCGAGGCATCTGCTGCATATCCATAGACGAGGTTATGCAAGACAGTGCCACCAGGCAGGTAGGGCCCTTCGACGAGGCTGTTAATTTCCGCTTTGGTTAGATGCGTAATTGTGGCTAAGACGAGGCGTAAGCGCCTAACCTTACCATGATGGTGTTCTACGAGACAGACCGGCAGGGGGCCACACCACATAGGGTGAGGCAGAAGCGCCTGTTGAAAAAGGGTCGTGGCCTGCTCAACTTGTGTGACTGTAAGGTCCAGGGAGCCTACGATGTTGGGCTCTTTGTTACTGTCATAGGTATGTATCGTCTGGACACCATGCAGAAGGGCTGCTAGGACTTGCAGGGCCCCAGGCATCCCTTGCATATTTAATGGACATGCCAGGATAGTAAGGTCGGTGGCCCGGCTGTATGCTACATTCGCTCGTGTGAAGCACTCCTGATCATAGTCTAGGTTGCGTCCTTCGCCACTGAGAAAGGTTGAATCCCCATGAATGACGATGCAATGCTTGGCCGTGGCGCCTGCTACCTTGACTGCAGTCTCTGCATTCGCCTTCTTACCGGCGATGGAGAAATAATTGCGTAGATTCGTGGCCCCTTCTCGGGTGGTTGTGAGGGCCAAGATGTCATCAGCTTCAGAGCCTGCTCTGGTAAGTTGGTCTTCAATATGCTGATACACCCGAACTGTGGGGTCATTTTTGGGATTTTGTTTTGCTTGCACATTAGGCGATGCATGGCACCAGTGGATGAATCGTAAGCCTGAGGCAATCTTGTGATCCTCTCGAATGGAGGTGGTACCTATTTGCCAGGTGTCTCCCATTCGGCTGCGCAACATGGGATACTGGATACCTATCAACGGCTCATACACTTCCTGGGCAACCCTTGCACTCGTCGGCAACATTAAACTCCAGCAGTGTGGGTTTGCGACTCCCGATCTCTCAGCCGCAGTTTGTGCCTGGCGGAAGTCGAGCGGGCTGTCTGGGCTGGTGGCTGCATATCCTAGACCTACCAACAGTCCTTCCGGGAGGTCCAGGTCCACTCTGGAGAGATCTTTGTAGGTGGACTGTAGCTGACAGGCGAAAGGAGATGTGGCTTTGACCTTCTCCGGGCGAAACCAGCTGCTCCCCAGTGGCCTGTGACCCACTACTTTAGCCGTTTCTTCTAGGTCGCCAAGGCCAAAGCCTCGACTGTGCCGGAGGAGCATGTGGCAGACCCCTGGTATTTCATGCGGCATGTACCAGGTAGTGGGGGCTCGTAGCCCAAGGGGTGCTTTGAGTAGGAGTGTGCGATGAGCTCTCTGTCCATCGGCCACTCCACCTGGGCTCTGCTTGGGGTCACCCAGCAGCAGACGAAAGAAGGGCTGTCGGGGGACTGTTGGCGCAAATGCAGATTTGAGGTCCATATCCTGCTGTGCCTCTTCACTGATAAGTAGGTCTACATTTTCCATATGGGTGTTGAGCGTTGAATGAGTCTGCCCTTTCTGATCCCAGACGAGTCCAGTTGTGACAATTACTACATGGCAGCCAGGAATGTATGACGCCGCGTCGCTTGCCCTCAAGTCATAGTCAGTGCAGGCTATGTTGGTTTCTGCCTCTTCTCTGCTGACTGGCCGTACGAAGTATCTCTGGTGATCTGGTCCAAGGTCAAAGGCTGTGAGTAACTTGGTGATTGCCCGGCCTGCCGGATTCTCCTTGTGTACTACTGCGATCTTAAGGTGCGTGGTAAGAGCCAGCCAGGCGAGTAGAAAGGTCAGGGATCGGGTCTTGCCTGCACCAAAGACTCCCGCTACTGCAAGGGTAGATCTGCCAGATCGGAGAGCAAGCGCGAGGCTGGCAGCCATCGACACTATGTGCCCGTTGTCATGTCGGGCGGCGGTGCCTAGTGCCACAGCGAAGCTGGCGGCTTGGGGACAGTGTTGCATTGCGCTGCCAGAGGTCAGCAGCTGGAAGAGGGCATGCAGACTCTGCAGTAGGACTACTGTGCTCTCTAACTGATACGGAATGGGCACTTGGCCGGGAATTCCCAGCACAGTGGGCTTATGCTCTGCCGCTAAGCTGGCCATTTGCAAGAGATGATCTGCAGTGACGGTGTCACCTGCTTCAGCGATGGCCAAAACTCGGATCCGCGTTGCTCTAGATTCCAACACGCAGAGGCTGGGCGGGAAAGCCCATGGAGCAGAGCACGCCAGGCCAGTCTCAGCTGATGTGGGCAACGGCACAAACTCTTCCGGGAACGGCACTAAGGCGACGTCCCAGTGCCTAGGGCTGCTCAAGCGGCGTAGCTTTTCACTGGGCGCCTCATCCCCTTTGCGTTTCCGCGAAGGAGTCGCAAAGGCAAGCAAGAGTGCTAAGACTGAATAGCACTTGCCGTGCTCCTCCAGAACTAGTCGATAAGCCTTCCCCGCCTGTGAACCCATATGAACTGTGCTTGAGGGGCTGCTAGCAAGTTGCTCATAATTACAGCTTTGGAAGTGAGCAGGGCAGAAGATGGCCGACTGTGACCACGCCGGAAAGGCTATACGATATTCATGCATACCTTGTAACCCCGTGGCTGTTGGAGTGACATCCACAACTAAGCCAAACTTGCGGACCGTGGGACTGCTCCACAGCTCTTTCTTTGTAGCAGCCTCATCGACAAATGTGAGTTGCGGGAGGAACAGGGCTAGGATGACAAACACCTCCCGGAATGGGATTGGTGCTAAAAGGTCTCGGGCCATTTCTGTCAGCCATTGAGCACACGCACTTTGATTACCTCTGCCAACCCGGAAGTTTTTCAGCAGTAGCGCATGCGCTTCTTCCATGGAGTCAATTTGCTGCCCCGCGACACACCTCTGCAGCAGCACTAGCAATTCTTGGTCAGATCGGTGGAGGTTGGACACCAACAAGCTAATGGCACCTTCCCAATCATCGCTGGTCATTACTGTTTCAAAGCGAATCCAGGAGGCCAAACGCATGGGGGGCAGCTATTCGGTCACGGCGAGGAACCACCTCTGGGTGTGTGAGTTTTAGCGTGGTAAGACTGACCTGACCTGCAGGGAGCTGGCACTGAAGCCAGTGCCAGTAACTATGTTTATGCTTGCCCATCCACCTTGCAGATTCTGTTACATACGTGATGTGCAGGGATTGTTGCAACATACCAAACTCCCCCTCTGTCGGCTTCCAGTCGCACAGACAATCTTCAGCAGCATGGACAAGATAGTAGTTGCGTTTGTCAGGTTCTGCAGTGGCAACCAAGGCTGCGAATACACTCTTAGGCATTGCAATGGCACCTAGGCGCGCTGTGGTCGGACTGGCTGGCCAGAGGCAGCGAATTGCTAAGGCAATCACTGCTCCAGTGTAGCTTCCTGCACTGAAACCATTCACTGTGAAGTGAATGGGGTCTTCTTGCACATCCGGTCGCAGACACCCCAGCCTGGCAAGTAGGCAAGGAGTCGTAGTGGCTGCAACGAGAGCAGTTTCCACCACAGGCCACTGAGGAAGGCTTGGTGCGGCAACCGTCGGTGAGCAGGGAGAAGCCTCGCTGCTTTCAGCACCAGTTGCGTGCGTTGATAAATTACGGCTGCCTGGCCATACCCAAGGTCTTCCCATTTCTGGCGCGGGTTCTGTATGAGCGCAAAGAGGGTGGCAACTTCATGCACTCCGGTCGACCAGCCATAGGCAACCCCCCACTCCTGATCGTTGAGGACATCTGCCGGGGAGAGTGACGGCCCATAGACTTGACTTTCTCCCACGGGAGGGCGCATGCAATGGAAGTGCGGGGGGACTTCCCCTTCAAGGGCACCTCCCCCCAGCCCTCCGCAGTTGATTTGGAATACTGACGGCAGCGGCGGGAAGTTGCGTCCCATCCAATATTCGTTGAGTTGGGCGACCATCCATAGGACTGTGACCCAGACGAATTCATCCTGCTGGTGGTGAGAGATGGCTTCGAAAACTTGCGGTGCGATACCTTCCAAGGGCATGAATGAGCCTCGAAGGTGACACAACAAATCGTGATTGGCTTGAAGAAATTGCTCTTTTTCTCCAGGGACAAGACACTTGGGCTGTGCCAGCGCAGCTCGCAATTGCTCATACGGACTTGCTTCTATGTCCTTGTGGACTGCAACTACCCCTCTTAGCTTAGCGACTTGACTCCACGGAACAAAGAGGGAAGGAGATAGCTGTTGCGGACAGGGAGTGCATGATCTAGAGTCAGGTGCCTGACTGCCCTGCTTCGAGTCACCTTCAATTGCCTTAGTGAGTCGGTCTGCTCTTTTGGCAGAATTGTCGGACGAGGGTGTGGAGACTGACTCCACCTCTGCATCTCCGTCCTCTGCAGGAAGACAGCTAAGGCTGTCCTCCTGCCTTTGTTCCGGAAAGAGCTCTGTCGCTTGTTTACGAATTGCTCGCCACTTTACTAACAGGCAGAAGCGCAATGCGCTGTTTCCAGTTACCCCAGAGGAGTAGCCTGTAAACTTGCAACCACCGACAGGTTTCCAAGTCTCAACGGTCCATGCAGGGGGTAGGTTGGGCATACCGAGTATAGCCATCGGCAGCGTTTCCCAACCCTGCTGCTCCAGTTCGCGTAGAGCTGTCTGTGCTCCAATTTTGGCCTTGCCAAAGGCATGAAATATGGCAGGTCGCATTCGGTTGCGCGGCAATGCACTGGCCTGGAAAAGGTGTTCTCCTGGCAGCGACGCAACTGTGCATGGCCCTGTTAGCATCGGGAGCACTGATAGCATGCCCTGTTCGAAAGTGGCTCGTGCCCAGCTGGTAACCCAGGGGGTTCGCTCTCTTCCTTCTGGGGTGAGCGCCCTGGGATGGGATTGCCGTGGCCACTTGATTGGACTTCCAGGACTAGACTCCTCCGGACTAGGGATAGGCATGGGCCAAAAGTGCTTACACATGTAAAGGCCGTATAAGGACCAAACCATACAGAGGTCAAGGGCGGACTGCATCGCTATCCCAACAAAGGGGGTAAACAAGGTGCCACTCATGACAGTGTCGCTCGGATTGACAGGTGATCTGGCTCTTGAAACGAGAGCAAGTCGACCCGCCTGGAGGCTCTTTGCCAGGGTTTGGGCAGACGTGTCATGTTCCAGCGGACTGTGCTTGTTGCGATTGCCGATCGATATGACCAAACCTGCATTATACTCTAAGTGCGCTTCTGTAAAAAGCAGCATGCCTATCCCAGCACTAGGGCTAGATTCGGAGCGTGCATACCCTATGAGATCAGCCCATCGGTGCTGCTGATTTGCCAGCTGCAGTAGGTCTTGCACCTCAAATAGCGTAATTGGCGCACAGTCATTATCAATGAGTGCAAAGTGCTGCGCAGGGTACAGAAAACGCGCTGCCTCTAGGACAAAGACCCCTGCCCGATAGTATGGAACTTTATGAAGGCCAGTAGTAGCATCAGCACAGATCCACAGTATGTCAGTCCTCTCGTCTTGGGGACCCACCAGACATCTGCGTGAGGCCCACCAGGCAGCGAAAGCCGGCCAATATGGGACAGCAGCAGGTGTTCGATTGTCCACAATTAGATAAATCATGTGATTGTTCATGATCAGGTCTCGGTGTGAGATGAGTGTCTGAATAATGGCGGTAGTATCAGGCAGCTCTCCCTCTGTTTCGAGAGCAGCATACCCCTCGTCCTTTTTGGATGGCTGCGCACGAACGTCAGTCAGGCCGAGTGTAGGCCGTGCAGAGTCAAGACCGAAAGGACTGCTAAGAGTGTCTTTCATAGTCAGTGCTGCGTAAGCTTCATTCTGGGACTGCGCCACACTATCCCCCGTGCCCCTGGCAAAGCAGGCTTGGCCATCCGTGGTCAACCAGTCTGCGTGGTCACGTGTGAAGACAAAGGGAGCATGGACTCTATTCTCTGTGGTATCCGTTAGGTCCAGTGAATTGCTGTCTTCCATCCACGGGTCATGTGACATTCGAGTTTCTCTGTTTGACAATGCAGGTATAGCCCCCGCCAACTAAGGTTGGCAGGTGCCCTGGCGGCGAAAGCACACGAAAGGCAACACGAATGAAGTCAGCTAAGGCTGACCTCACTCTTGCATGCAGGGCACTACGACCTGCTGTGAGCCAAACGTTGCAGCAAAGTGCTTTCATGAAAGACCAACTGTATTTAGCATAGTGCCGGGGACACCTGTTCAACCTATACTGCAAAAGAAGGAGACTCACGATTGTTTCAGGGGCATATCAGGGGCCCTGTCACTACTGATCGTGGTCATCCGCATGTGGGTGTAACAGAGAAAATAACCATGCTACGTAAACCAGGCCACACAGCTGGGTATGTAGGTCAGTCAGGGGAGTGAGTAGCGCACCTTGCACATCATGAGGCAAAGAGTCCACTGTTTGTTCAATTTCCTGTACCAATGCATGCAGACTTTGCACTCTTGCACGCAGGGCTGATTCGATCTGGTGGTGCGTACGGTCTGTGTGACGCTGTGGGGGCGGTTGCGCAGTTAGTTGCGTGTCTACTCGAAGGACATGCTGTTGTTGTCTGTCGGTAGTGGACCAAAAGCCTACTCGCCGAGGAAGGGAGGCTGAGAAGGGGCGTGTCTGCAGAAAGATGTCAAAGGGGTCTACGTTCTCTGCAATGGGCCTAGCGCTCACAGCTTCTGCCAGCACAGCGAGGAGGTGGCTTTCGTGATGCTGTATGTGTAAAATCATCCTGCGAAGCCTAGTTCGCTTTGTTCCATAGATTGTGGCTCCCCTGGTGTTGATGGCAATACAGCCCTGATGATAGAGCGGGATAATAGCATCATCAATGACTGCCCGAAGTTTGAGCAGTGCTGGCGGAAATTCAAACCCCTCTGTCCATTCGGGGAAAGGAGTGTGTACGTTTTCTTTGACTGCATCAACCGGGAAGAAATGAAGTAAGTAGCACCGCTCTCTCCTCCCCCGATAGACGAAGGTTACAATGAGGTCTAAGACCCCATATCGAATGTCCTGATGGTCGAGTTCAAAACGAACAAAATCAGTGACATCAACATATGTACCATCATCTGCCAGGAACAACGGTTCTGGATGCGCCTGCATGGCTAGTTCGACTTGCAGTTTGTCTTTACACCGATGTGTGCAGGCAAGGTCAAGAGTCGAGTAGGCTGATGTGATACAAGAGAAGAGCTGTCAAGCTATTCTGTCAAGCTATTTCTCTCACTCTGAGCCAAAAGTCTGCAGGGACAAATGGAGACAATTATGGGGGCCCATGGAAGAGTGGGGAAGGGGAGCAATCAGTCTCGTCTCAGGTTCACTGGACAGGGCACTTCTTTGGGTGCGCAAATGCACGCGGCGGTGGTAGATGCTCTTGCGTGCCGTCTTCCGCAACACGGTAATGAACATTTCCTTGTGTAATGCACTGCTGTGCCGGGAGCCTACTGCTTGTGGCCTGTCGGGGAGGCCAATCATTGGCCGGCGCCAGGGTTGGCGGCCTCGCCTTCCCCCCAGGGTGAGTGGGTGGGGGATCTGCAGAAGCAGTAGCGCCCCCTCGCTCCTCTGTGTCAGGGAGTTGCGCGGCTTGCGAGAGTACCGCAAGCAGCTTTTCGTGGGTGGGATCAGCAGGTGTAACCTGCATGGGAGGATGAGCAGGCTTCTTGGGTTGTATGCGACGAGCTGTTTTCCGCTTGGGCGAAGCCTCCTCCTTTACAGGGGGGCTACTGCGCTCCTTTGCCAGCAGACCTGCTTTGACTGGGGCTATAGTAGCCGGATCAAGCTCGCGCCCTCCCTGTGGAAAGAGGGGGTGCTGTTCTGCAAGTGTAAGGAGGAGAGCATCGAAAAACTCCGCCAGTGGTAGCCTTATGCGCAAGACAACCTCAACTTGAGGGCGCCCATCTGGGCCCTGAGTGAGGGAGCACTGATGAGGGCCAACAATGAAAGGGAGGGCCATGGGCAACAACAGCTACTGTTTGTTTTGACCAGGCTGGGCAGAGGCGCGCGGTCACTGTTCTACTTCGAGCCTGAACAGCAGCAGGCTCTCTTAGTCTCATGCGCTGAGCTTGGGAAACACAACTAACGGAGAAAGAACTTTGGTCCGTAGCTTGCTACGTAGGTAAAGGGGCCCGTGATGCGAGTTAGTA
>CAXAMN010021584.1:1520392-1560469 GCA_963970005.1 Durusdinium trenchii | reverse complement strand
GCGATGGCCAAAACTCGGATCCGCGTTGCTCTAGATTCCAACACGCAGAGGCTGGGCGGGAAAGCCCATGGAGCAGAGCACGCCAGGCCAGTCTCAGCTGATGTGGGCAACGGCACAAACTCTTCCGGGAACGGCACTAAGGCGACGTCCCAGTGCCTAGGGCTGCTCAAGCGGCGTAGCTTTTCACTGGGCGCCTCATCCCCTTTGCGTTTCCGCGAAGGAGTCGCAAAGGCAAGCAAGAGTGCTAAGACTGAATAGCACTTGCCGTGCTCCTCCAGAACTAGTCGATAAGCCTTCCCCGCCTGTGAACCCATATGAACTGTGCTTGAGGGGCTGCTAGCAAGTTGCTCATAATTACAGCTTTGGAAGTGAGCAGGGCAGAAGATGGCCGACTGTGACCACGCCGGAAAGGCTATACGATATTCATGCATACCTTGTAACCCCGTGGCTGTTGGAGTGACATCCACAACTAAGCCAAACTTGCGGACCGTGGGACTGCTCCACAGCTCTTTCTTTGTAGCAGCCTCATCAACAAATGTGAGTTGCGGGAGGAACAGGGCTAGGATGACAAACACCTCCCGGAATGGGATTGGTGCTAAAAGGTCTCGGGCCATTTCTGTCAGCCATTGAGCACACGCACTTTGATTACCTCTGCCAACCCGGAAGTTTTTCAGCAGTAGCGCATGCGCTTCTTCCATGGAGTCAATTTGCTGCCCCGCGACACACCTCTGCAGCAGCACTAGCAATTCTTGGTCAGATCGGTGGAGGTTGGACACCAACAAGCTAATGGCACCTTCCCAATCATCGCTGGTCATTACTGTTTCAAAGCGAATCCAGGAGGCCAAACGCATGGGGGCAGCTATTCGGTCACGGCGAGGAACCACCTCTGGGTGTGTGAGTTTTAGCGTGGTAAGACTGACCTGACCTGCAGGGAGCTGGCACTGAAGCCAGTGCCAGTAACTATGTTTATGCTTGCCCATCCACCTTGCAGATTCTGTTACATACGTGATGTGCAGGGATTGTTGCAACATACCAAACTCCTCCTCTGTCGGCTTCCAGTCGCACAGACAATCTTCAGCAGCATGGACAAGATAGTAGTTGCGTTTGTCAAGTTCTGCAGTGGCAACCAAGGCTGCGAATACACTCTTAGGCATTGCAATGGCACCTAGGCGCGCTGTGGTCGGACTGGCTGGCCAGAGGCAGCGAATTGCTAAGGCAATCACTGCTCCAGTGTAGCTTCCTGCACTGAAACCATTCACTGTGAAGTGAATGGGGTCTTCTTGCACATCCGGTCGCAGACACCCCAGCCCTGGCAAGTAGGCAAGGAGTCGTAGTGGCTGCAGCGAGAGCAGTTTCCACCACAGGCCACTGAGGAAGGCTTGGTGCGGCAACCGTCGGTGAGCAGGGAGAAGCCTCGCTGCTTTCAGCACCAGTTGCGTGCGTTGATAAATTACGGCTGCCTTGCCATACCCAAGGTCTTCCCATTTCTGGCACGGGTTCTGTATGAGCGCAAAGAGGGTGGCAACTTCATGCACTCCGGTCGACCAGCCATAGGCAACCCCCCACTCCTGATCGTTGAGGACATCTGCCGGGGAGAGTGACGGCCCATAGACTTGACTTTCTCCCACGGGAGGGCACATGCAATGGAAGTGCGGGGGGACTTCCCCTTCAAGGGCACCTCCCCCCAGCCCTCCGCAGTTGATTTGGAATACTGACGGCAGTGGCGGGAAGTTGCGTCCCATCCAATATTCGTTGAGTTGGGCGACCATCCATAGGACTGTGACCCAGACGAATTCATCCTGCTGGTGGTGAGAGATGGCTTCGAAAACTTGCGGTGCGATACCTTCCAAGGGCATGAATGAGCCTCGAAGGTGACACAACAAATCGTGATTGGCTTGAAGAAATTGCTCTTTTTCTCCAGGGACAAGACACTTGGGCTGTGCCAGCGCAGCTCGCAATTGCTCATACGGACTTGCTTCTATGTCCTTGTGGACTGCAACTACCCCTCTTAGCTTAGCGACTTGACTCCACGGAACAAAGAGGGAAGGAGATAGCTGTTGCGGACAGGGAGTGCATGATCTAGAGTCAGGTGCCTGACTGCCCTGCTTCGAGTCACCTTCAATTGCCTTAGTGAGTCGGTCTGCTCTTTTGGCAGAATTGTCGGACGAGGGTGTGGAGACTGACTCCACCTCTGCATCTCCGTCCTCTGCAGGAAGACAGCTAAGGCTGTCCTCCTGCCCTTGTTCCGGAAAGAGCTCTGTCGCTTGTTTACGAATTGCTCGCCACTTTACTAACAGGCAGAAGCGCAATGCGCTGTTTCCAGTTACCCCAGAGGAGTAGCCTGTAAACTTGCAACCACCGACAGGTTTCCAAGTCTCAACGGTCCATGCAGGGGGTAGGTTGGGCATACCGAGTATAGCCATCGGCAGCGTTTCCCAACCCTGCTGCTCCAGTTCGCGTAGAGCTGTCTGTGCTCCAATTTTGGCCTTGCCAAAGGCATGAAATATGGCAGGTCGCATTCGGTTGCGCGGCAATGCACTGGCCTGGAAAAGGTGTTCTCCTGGCAGCGACGCAACTGTGCATGGCCCTGTTAGCATCGGGAGCACTGATAGCATGCCCTGTTCGAAAGCGGCTCGTGCCCAGCTGGTAACCCAGGGGGTTCGCTCTCTTCCTTCTGGGGTGAGCGCCCTGGGATGGGATTGCCGTGGCCACTTGATTGGACTTCCAGGACTAGACTCCTCCGGACTAGGGATAGGCATGGGCCAAAAGTGCTTACACATGTAAAGGCCGTATAAGGACCAAACCATACAGAGGTCAAGGGCGGACTGCATCGCTATCCCAACAAAGGGGGTAAACAAGGTGCCACTCATGACAGTGTCGCTCGGATTGACAGGTGATCTGGCTCTTGAAACGAGAGCAAGTCGACCCGCCTGGAGGCTCTTTGCCAGGGTTTGGGCAGACGTGTCATGTTCCAGCGGACTGTGCTTGTTGCGATTGCCGATCGATATGACCAAACCTGCATTATACTCTAAGTGCGCTTCTGTAAAAAGCAGCATGCCTATCCCAGCACTAGGGCTAGATTCGGAGCGTGCATACCCTATGAGATCAGCCCATCGGTGCTGCTGATTTGCCAGCTGCAGTAGGTCTTGCACCTCAAATAGCGTAATTGGCGCACAGTCATTATCAATGAGTGCAAAGTGCTGCGCAGGGTACAGAAAACGCGCTGCCTCTAGGACAAAGACCCCTGCCCGATAGTATGGAACTTTATGAAGGCCAGTAGTAGCATCAGCACAGATCCACAGTATGTCAGTCCTCTCGTCTTGGGGCCCCACCAGACATCTGCGTGAGGCCCACCAGGCAGCGAAAGCCGGCCAATATGGGACAGCAGCAGGTGTTCGATTGTCCACAATTAGATAAATCATGTGATTGTTCATGATCAGGTCTCGGTGTGAGATGAGTGTCTGAATAATGGCGGTAGTATCAGGCAGCTCTCCCTCTGTTTCGAGAGCAGCATACCCCTCGTCCTTTTTGGATGGCTGCGCACGAACGTCAGTCAGGCCGAGTGTAGGCCGTGCAGAGTCAAGACCGAAAGGACTGCTAAGAGTGTCTTTCATAGTCAGTGCTGCGTAAGCTTCATTCTGGGACTGCGCCACACTATCCCCCGTGCCCCTGGCAAAGCAGGCTTGGCCATCCGTGGTCAACCAGTCTGCATGGTCACGTGTGAAGACAAAGGGAGCATGGACTCTATTCTCTGTGGTATCCGTTAGGTCCAGTGAATTGCTGTCTTCCATCCACGGGTCATGTGACATTCGAGTTTCTCTGTTTGACAATGCAGGTATAGCCCCCGCCAACTAAGGTTGGCAGGTGCCCTGGCGGCGAAAGCACACGAAAGGCAACACGAATGAAGTCAGCTAAGGCTGACCTCACTCTTGCATGCAGGGCACTACGACCTGCTGTGAGCCAAACGTTGCAGCAAAGTGCTTTCATGAAAGACCAACTGTATTTGGCATAGTGCCGGGGACACCTGTTCAACCTATACTGCAAAAGAAGGAGACTCACGATTGTTTCAGGGGCATATCAGGGGCCCTGTCACTACTGATCGTGGTCATCCGCATGTGGGTGTAACAGAGAAAATAACCATGCTACGTAAACCAGGCCACACAGCTGGGTATGTAGGTCAGTCAGGGGAGTGAGTAGCGCACCTTGCACATCATGAGGCAAAGAGTCCACTGTTTGTTCAATTTCCTGTACCAATGCATGCAGACTTTGCACTCTTGCGCGCAGGGCTGATTCGATCTGGTGGTGCGTACGGTCTGTGTGACGCTGTGGGGGCGGTTGCGCAGTTAGTTGCGTGTCTACTCGAAGGACATGCTGTTGTTGTCTGTCGGTAGTGGACCAAAAGCCTACTCGCCGAGGAAGGGAGGCTGAGAAGGGGCGTGTCTGCAGAAAGATGTCAAAGGGGTCTACGTTCTCTGCGATGGGCCTAGCGCTCACAGCTTCTGCCAGCACAGCGAGGAGGTGGCTTTCGTGATGCTGTATGTGTAAAATCATCCTGCGAAGCCTAGTTCGCTTTGTTCCATAGATTGTGGCTCCCCTGGTGTTGATGGCAATACAGCCCTGATGATAGAGCGGGATAATAGCATCATCAATGACTGCCCGAAGTTTGAGCAGTGCTGGCGGAAATTCAAACCCCTCTGTCCATTCGGGGAAAGGAGTGTGTACGTTTTCTTTGACTGCATCAACCGGGAAGAAATGAAGTAAGTAGCACCGCTCTCTCCTCCCCCGATAGACGAAGGTTACAATGAGGTCTAAGACCCCATATCGAATGTCCTGATGGTCGAGTTCAAAACGAACAAAATCAGTGACATCAACATATGTACCATCATCTGCCAGGAACAACGGTTCTGGATGCGCCTGCATGGCTAGTTCGACTTGCAGTTTGTCTTTACACCGATGTGTGCAGGCAAGGTCAAGAGTCGAGTAGGCTGATGTGATACAAGAGAAGAGCTGTCAAGCTATTCTGTCAAGCTATTTCTCTCACTCTGAGCCAAAAGTCTGCAGGGACAAATGGAGACAATTATGGGGGCCCATGGAAGAGTGGGGAAGGGGAGCAATCAGTCTCGTCTCAGGTTCACTGGACAGGGCACTTCTTTGGGTGCGCAAATGCACGCGGCGGTGGTAGATGCTCTTGCGTGCCGTCTTCCGCAACACGGTAATGAACATTTCCTTGTGTAATGCACTGCTGTGCCGGGAGCCTACTGCTTGTGGCCTGTCGGGGAGGCCAATCATTGGCCGGCGCCAGGGTTGGCGGCCTCGCCTTCCCCCCAGGGTGAGTGGGTGGGGGATCTGCAGAAGCAGTAGCGCCCCCTCGCTCCTCTGTGTCAGGGAGTTGCGCGGCTTGCGAGAGTACCGCAAGCAGCTTTTCGTGGGTGGGATCAGCAGGTGTAACCTGCATGGGAGGATGAGCAGGCTTCTTGGGTTGTATGCGACGAGCTGTTTTCCGCTTGGGCGAAGCCTCCTCCTTTACAGGGGGGCTACTGCGCTCCTTTGCCAGCAGACCTGCTTTGACTGGGGCTATAGTAGCCGGATCAAGCTCGCGCCCTCCCTGTGGAAAGAGGGGGTGCTGTTCTGCAAGTGTAAGGAGGAGAGCATCGAAAAACTCCGCCAGTGGTAGCCTTATGCGCAAGACAACCTCAACTTGAGGGCGCCCATCTGGGCCCTGAGTGAGGGAGCACTGATGAGGGCCAACAATGAAAGGGAGGGCCATGGGCAACAACAGCTACTGTTTGTTTTGACCAGGCTGGGCAGAGGCGCGCGGTCACTGTTCTACTTCGAGCCTGAACAGCAGCAGGCTCTCTTAGTCTCATGCGCTGAGCTTGGGAAACACAACTAACGGAGAAAGAACTTTGGTCCGTAGCTTGCTACGTAGGTAAAGGGGCCCGTGATGCGAGTTAGTACGCTCGCTAGTTGGTCCGCCACAACTTAGTTACCTAGGTTGGTCTGGTCAATTCTGGAAGCCCTTCATGTGGTAGCACTCTGCGTCTCTCTCAGGGCGGTAAGTATCATGTCCATTTCGCTAGCTAGTGCCCAGCACGCATTGGCCCCTGGCTGTACATTGCAATGCTGTCGACGTGCATGTATGTTCTGAAGGGTGCGTTGGATGTCGCACGCTAGCACTCGCACTGTACTGGCACGAGTGATGAGTTCTCTACTAAGTCGTGCGTATGGCACATCTTGACCAGCACTCACATCCTGTTCCGTAAGAGCCTGCAATGCATAAACACCTAGCTGGGCAGGGGGGCGCACTGTGTCGGCTTGTGGCAAATTTGCACCTCCACATGTTCGAGTTGTCTGCTCTTGGACGGGGGTGGGGCGACTTTGCGGCAACAGCCAGGGCGGGATTGGTGGTGTCGGACGAGGTGGGGCGTCAGGTACAGCTGGCAAGGTATAGAGCTGTGAGAAAGGGAAAGAGGCTACAACCTCCCCCGGTTCTGGAGGTCTGGCCTGTCCTCGCGCTACCACCCATCCATTGGGAGATATACATTCTGATTGTTGAAGAATGCGATAAACAAGTGCCCTTTGTAGGGCACTTCTACCATGCAGGAGAACACCATCATTTGTGATGTGTGGTGAATCTTCAAAGGGAAAAAGGACCTGCCCACTAGGAAGTACAAGGGTGGATCTGCGCATTTCAGGTGGAACAGCAACTAATTGCATTTCCAATATTCGAGGGCATGTACCATCCTCGATTAGAGTCCTTGGGAAACCAGCAGCAGCCAGTCGTAGCGGGAGCTGCCTTTGGGCTAGCTTGATATTGATCTGGACAAAGTGTACCTCCACGTCAGGGTGTTTATAGATCTGGCGAGCAAAGGGAGTGAGGTCCAAACCCCCCGGCCCAACGTCCATTCGGAAGACACGTCCTACAGACTATGTGCTCCTTTCCTTGAGGATCAGGACTAAGGTCCTAACCCTCTCACTCGGGCTGAAGTGTTCTGCTGTGTAGGACAGGGATTGTAGGAGCAATCCCCCTACCATTCGTTGGTGAAAGCTGTCTGATATATCGCAGCGGTTTGAGCCCAGATAGCGGAATCAGAGCAGAAATTTTGTACCAGTCACAGCACAACTGACAAACACATAACAAAATAAGAGACAATGAGCAATACAAACAGCCAGTAGAAAGGAGATCTAGTGGCTGCTTTTACTCCCATGTCAATCTTAACTAAGGAAGAAACACGCGCTGTCCAAGATAGCGACGAGAAATTATTCAAACAGGGGGCTGCTTGTTTTGTTGGCTCACAGCACAAATTATCATGTGCGTCGCCGCTTAGCATGTTGCGCTTTAATTCTTTTTGCGAGTCGCTGTTCGAGTGCTTCTTGTTGTGTTGGGTGCGCGCCAGTGAAAGTGCGTTTCCTGTGTATACGCACGACCTCAGGGAGAGGTCCTTGCGAGGAGGCATGGGAGTGCGAACCGATGACAGGGGCCGCAGAAGCACATTCAGACAGCAACTGAGCAAACTTGGGTTGCAGAGAGTCACACCGCATCAGTGGCGGCTCGGTAGGGTCAAAGCCAAAGGTCTGGCAGAGATGGGTATTGAGGGCCTCGAGCGTGTCATTTTCCGGTCGAGGGCAACCCAAAAGCCATCATGCAACCAGATGGCCGAGACGAAACCTACCCGCGGCTGCAGGAAGGAGTAAGCAGCCCATGTAACCTGCTGCTCCAGGACCTCGAAATAGTGAAAGGGTGCACCTCGACCTGTCCTTTCTGGCCCAGAAGGGCACCATGAGGGAGGATGATGCATGGCATAACGGCTAGCAGCGAACACTTCCCGTGCAAAGCTCACCAGGTGATGTGACGGTTCCATTTGGATGCGTTTGTTAAGGTATTCTATAGCTTCCTGTGGAGTGGCGCTGTTAATGATGACTAGTGGCCATGTCTTGACCAGGAGGCTAATGTCAGTTTCGGCAATCGGTGCCCTAAGAGCTCTTGTGAGGTAGCTTCTCATTTGTGTAATTGGCAGTAGTGATAAATGAACCTCAGCTGCCCTGCACTGCCGTCTCATGAGCTCATAGTGTGCTCCACTAATGTCTATCTCCCAATGTGAGTTGCCAAAGAGAAGCAGCCGAACCTGACGCGGCAGGCGTTGCGCGGCATTGCCAACTGAATAAAATCGACCGCCCATGGAGTTGACCGTGGGCTTATACCCTACGTTGAGGCGATGAGAGGACGATACTGCCAAGGCAATGTAGTCCATTGCAACCCATTTGTAGTGTGGGTGCCTTCGGAGTAGTGTATGCATTTCCTGGGGAGTGGGAGAAGGGCACTCTGTGAGAACGAAGGCAGGGGCTTGCATTGCATCTCCCTGTTGAATAATGAAGCCCAGGGCTTGCACCAAGTGAAACGGCGGGAGCGCTACATGATGCAAGGGAACAAGTGGGTTGTTATCCGCCTTCCTGGCTGCAGCACTAGCCTGACCTGCAAAGTAGTCTGCTAGCCGGTTGCACTCCCTTGGCAGATAAACCAAGCGAAACACACAAGGCGCTCGGGCAAGCAAGTGCTGGCATTGTTCTAAAATGGCGACAACCGCAGGTTTTTTTAATTCTACCTTTGTATTGCAGGTAGTTGATTACTGGCAAGATGTCACCTTGCACTACCACACTGTCAATGGGGACGCCTTTGGACATGCAGGAGACATAATACTCAAATGCAAGGTTTATGGCAGCCCTACAGGCATGTGCTTCTGCTACTACATTATCAGAGCAAGAAAGCAAGGGGATGGAAAGCCACTGGACAAGGGAGGTGGAAGACGGCGTTACATGCAGCAGGCTGACTCCTGCTCCTCCAGTTTGCGTGTGCTTGTGCGCAGAGCCGTCAAATTGTACCAAGCAACCTTGCCATTCTTGAGGTCGTCCATGGCTTGCAAACGCAAGTGCATGGCCCCGCAGTGGCATGAAAAGGGGACGAGGCATGCGGTTGCTGTGGGAAAGGGAAGCTTTCGGTGTTGTGAAAGGAGCAAACGGAGGCGGTGATCCTGCTTAGCAAAAGTAGCAATCGTATCCCCTTTAGCAAAGGGCTGAGTCGTTGCAAGTCCCTTAGGCGGGAGCAAGGCCGCTTCAAGTAAAACCGCAGGGAAGCGCTGCGTTCGAATCTTAGTGGAGTCAGTACACGCAGTACTGCTCGGTTGTGGTGGAGCACGGAAGTGGTTAAGCAGCGTACTTGGTAGCGAAGAATAGATACGCTGCCAGAGGTCAAGCACGTGATGTGAAATACTGCAGTGACGCACACACGCAATGTTCGGTCGGAGTCCGCCATACTCGGTAACCAGCCGCCTCAGGTGGAAAAGCGTGTAGCAAAGTGCTACTCCTATGCTGCGGGACGGCACTATCCGCCAATTGATCTCTGGTGCAGGAGCAGCCCACAGAGCAAGCCAGGTGAGGTGTACAACCGGACAGAAGGATAACCAATGATCGACAGAGTTGTAACCACCCTGACAAAGCACACAAGGAACATAGGAGTTATTCGCGCGACAGCCTACTGAGGTTAGTAGTCGAGAAAATGCTGGGGGCAGTTGCTTGGGCTCAGGCACGAGAATTTGATGAAACTGGAGAAAACTCTTGCTTTCTTCAGGGAGGGTGGTCAAGGTAATATCCATTGGAGTAGCAGGCAGAAGGCAGGTCGGACAGAGTGCTCCATATCCCGGTCCGCATGGAAAGCATCGTGTATGGTTGTGACACCAAACGCAAAGTTGACTGCGACTGAGCTTGCCCCTGAGGGGCAGCCAAAAGTCAGCATCTTCTCCTAGAGCCCATCGTAAAACAGCATAGCGCGGCACTGCCCCTACCTGAGTGGTAGGTAGATCCGCTAGCCAGTCCAAAAACAGGATGGAGGGCCCCATGGCCCAACCATTCTTGCATCTCCGTGCAGCCAGGTGCCTATGTGAGGCTGCAAGCAATCTGCCAATGGCGAGTTGTTTAAAGAGCTGCTTAAATCCACTCGCCCTCTGCGCCGGGGTATTGTTTTGTTTTAAGAGAGCTAAGAGGCGCTGTATGTCTTCAGCGGGAAGCTGCTGCTGCCAATACTTCCAACATTGTTGGATTTGTATAGCGTACGAACCTTCTTGATCTTCTGCAAGGGACCTATGTCCTTGCCGTAAGTAGCATCCAAAGAGGGAGACTGCCTGCATGATGGTTGGGTCAAGCAGTGGGCCTATGCGTAACCACCTGCAGAGCCCAACCAATAGGTGTTGCGGGAACCAATGTCGCTGTAGCAAAAATTCTGCCATTGCGTGGTACAGCGGCTTGAGAAGCTTGGGTGAAAAGAAGCGCTGTGTTTGCGAGTAGTAAAAGAGGCTCAGCGAGAAGGTGTTAAAGTAAATAATCTTCATATGGATGCTAAGGTTGGCCCGATTAGCAGCAGCAAGCCTCGTCCGGAATTTCACCAGCTGCTTTGACAGCAGAGTGGTAAGAGATAATTGCAACGGTATTTTGACCATGGTCTCATTGGTGAGTTGACATGTCCATCCTGTATGGATTGTTAGGCCAAGGTTGACTGTTGACGGCACTATGCACTGACCGCCTAGGCCAGCTTGGTCCAGACAAAACAGTTGCTCAGCAGCGTAACTGACATTTGTGAGCAGTTGTGTTTTGGATCGGCACTGGCATGGACTAGCAGCCAATTGGCAAAGCATGGGGTGCCCTTCAGTTACCAGTCTGGGTATGGCCTCTGAGGCCATATGTATGCAGTGGTCACCGTGTCTAAGGACAAAGCGACGTGCATATCCAGGGACACGTTGCAGCGCAGCACTGCAAGTGGCTTGTCCTGATTCATGAATAGGAGTTACATGACCCCAGACATCTTCAACTCTGTGCAGCATGTTTTCGTCAAGAGCTCTGCTGGAAAATCCGACTTGCCAACAGTGATGTGTGTCCATGACAATACCAGCAGACTTCCATTTTCTTATGTTCTGAAAAACCTCTCGGACCCAGTTCGGGTCTGTTTGCCGACCAACTATCGTAGTGTCATCAACATATCCTGCAACAACTAAAACTTGCGGACTTTGATTGAGAACGACAAAAATAGGATCCATGGCAAGGCAGAAGAAATATACTGATGTGGATCGCCCCATATCAACTCCAGAATGCACATTCCTCGCAGGTAAAAGCCGCCCTTGTACTTTGTGTCTGATTCTTCTACCAAACAAAAGATAACGCGCAAATTGGAGGACCCAAGGGGAGCACTGTCGAATGCGTAATATGTGAAGGATCCAATGTGCATTAATGCGCTCAAATGCTTTGGATAGATCAGCAAAGAGGGCAGAAGCCGGGGACGAGCCCTCCAGAGCTCCTTGCACTTCTAGCACTGCCCTTTGCGGCTCTCGAAAGGAGTTGAGCAAAGTTTGGGCAGGGTGGAAACTATGCCTGGTGACTCGAAACAGGATAGCAGCAACTGTGCCATCTTGCAGTCTGTCAAGCGTGTCAGGCATGCCTAAAGGCCGAAAAAAATCAGCCGTGGGCCCTTGTTTGGCTTTTGGGATCCATACTCCTACCTGGGTGGGTGGTGCTAGCGCACCAGCTAAAATGTGATGAAAGTCATCCTGAAGGATCGCAGCAGTTTGCTGCGGGAACATCCGCCAAAGAGCATAAGGTAGCCCATCAGGGCCCGGAGCAGAATCCTTAGTAAGGAGGAGATGTTCGACATAGTCTTGCTCCGTGGGCTCCGGAATGACAGGCCACGGCACGACACACCGTCGGTAAGCCGAAAGCGTGTCTTGCCAATCTCGATCATACTGAACAGGGTGCGTGAACCAAAAGTCTCGAGTAGCAAGCATGGCTTCATCATACTCAAGGGCAGTACGACATTCTTGGCCATTATGTTGCAACAATGGACCATGATAGAAGGTGCCCTTGGGGCACACAGTTTTGAGTCTATCCCAAAAGATTTTTTGCCTTCGAGTTCGCTGCACTGGGTCTGTATTGTCAGTGCCAAAGGGCATCTGTGTGTTTGTCGCAGTTGCGACTTCAGCTGCTTGTAAAGCGGAGGCTATGACAGTAGTTGGAATCAGAAGGCATCCCTGCTGAGTTTGCCAGGACTGTAGCAGGTCAGTATCCGCGCTCTGCTCATACAATAGGCGTAGTTCTTCCTGTCGTATATGCAGGTGCGTTTGTTCTTTGCCAAGAAGTTTGTATAGTCGCTTTAACGGGGCCAATTTTTTGAAGTGACAAGAGTGTGTCCTCCACCAACTCCAAACTATGGCACGACTGTGGTGTGATAACATGACACTAGCAGGCTTAGTCTCCTGCGCTAGCGAGATTTTTCGTTTGAGAGCAAGTAGGGAAGCTTGTCTTGCAACTGCCTGTAGACTTTCTGATGCAATCGTTGGATCAAGAAAAACTTGAGTCGGTATGGTGTGATGCTTTTCAGACTGTGGATGTGGTCGAAGTCGCGGTTTCATCTTTAGCCTGAGCATCAGAGCTTTGTGATGGCAGGTATCGATCCGGTACCTGCCATAAATGCAAGCAAAGAGTTGCGTTGCGTCAAGGAAGAGACTAGGTACCAAAAATCTATCAAACGAGGATTCCTGGTCTTTGTACTTGTAAGTAGGAAGTGCAGGGTCAACATCAGTGAGTCCAGCCTGCACTAGGAAGTCATCCCACGTGTGAAAATGATTTTGATCACACCGATTAAAGTCTCCTCCTACAAAGACTGGATAATCAGTCAGTGCGATAATGGTTTGTAGGGTGTTGGATACAAAAGCCTTAGGGCTGCTCGGAGGTATATAGATCGAGACAAGCCATATAGTGCAAGCTTGGTATTCAACGCGGGCAGCAACTGCGTAATGTTGAACCAAAATACGTTCTTCTAGGACCTTCCAGCCTGGAGGAAACAGGATCGCAACTCCAGCTTGCTCACCCGGATTGTGTTTAGCTAAAGTAGCAACTACTTTGATGTCAGGCCACATGTGGGATAAGTATTGGAGATTGGCTTGATCCCATTTTGTTTCCTGTAATAATACAGGGGCCTGTTTCAACATAGCTTTGACTATCCAAGTCTTGTGCACATTGGTGGGAAGTCCAGGAGACCAGCTATTGAGATTCCAAGAGTGAATTCCTTTGACAGAGACTGGCAAATTACTCGGTCTCTGCTCCCGGAATTGTAGAATTTTGTGGCAGAGTTGCCAGAACCTTGTGGGGATGTGGCGTAGGGATTGTATTTCATTTGGAAGAATGAACGAAGTGTCGCCGACAGACGCGGATGGGTCTGTGACTATACAGTCTGTGAACTTGCCAATATTGACTCGTAGAGAGAGGAGAGCATCAGACAAGTTGACATTGTCGTCAAAGCCACACACACGTTAAGGAGGTCCTGAATCAGGATCTGCCGGTATGGCAGACGGGGGTAAATAAAATGTATCAGGAAGTGGAGGGAGGAGACTTGCGTAATAGATGCATTTGTTTGTCGGTTGATATGCCAATATGCTGCTTTGAGGCCAGTAGAGAGGGTACGCTGCACTAATCGGAGAGATTTAATAGGTAGATGACATAATCGCGTCATTCAGCGTGTAGCAGTGCCTTAGCACTGTGAAAAATCTTTGCTGAAATCTCTCCTTGCGTGCAGGCGTACCAAACTGATTTGAGCGTCATAAGCTGACAATCATCAATACAAGCCTCAGTAGGGATGCAAGCAGCGGCTTGTTCTGTTACACTGATTTCTGGAAGAACTGGATGCTGGTTGTGTGGTGTGGGCGTCAGGGAGATCAGCCTTTCACTATTGCTGGCTTCAGGGGTTTCCAATTGGTGGATGAGCAGCAGACAGTAGTTGGGCAATTTATCTGCTTGCCAGATAGCTTCTTGGAGTTGTGGGTGGGCTGCCCGTGCGCTTTCAAGACAGATGCTAAGGCACCAATCCTGAAGTAGCCCCCCAATAAGAACGACAGGAAAGTTCCCTAACGCAAGGTGACAAACGTTTGCAAAGGGTTCCTTGCATACATTATTCTCTGCTGCTAGCAAAAGGTGGGAAAGCCGCCACAAAGCACATCCTGGCTCAACAAAGCTATGCGTCCATGGTTTTTCGGTGATTGTACATATGCGTTCTTGTTGGATTGCAAAGGCGCATAGGCGTTCAGTTCCAACTCCCTGGGGTTTTGTTTGGAAACCAAACATGGAGCGATACCAGGGGGACGATTGCAGAGGCTGTTGAATACGCACAGGGTCTCCACCATGCTTGAAGAGCAGAATCTCAAGCGTGTCATGGAGACGCAATAAATACAGGTTTGCAGCTCAGCTAGGGCCAAGATATCTCACATGAATTGGCTGATGGGCAAGCCAGCAAACAATGAAACCTGTGTCAGCGATTTTGATTGTAATAAGAAGTTGGCGAAGAAAGAGAATGATTCTGTGATAGGTACAATGATGCAATAGTTCTTGCTGATAAACATTAAGGGCATCACTGTCGGCAGAGAGAGTGCATAAGGCTTGTACAATCTCTTCATTGAAAAAAATCCACTGCGGCACCGCTGCTTGCTCTGCGTAGTCAAGGAGGTTTAGATCAGTAAGAAACTTGATCAGAGGCTCTTTGCCTAGGATGTCAAAACGTTGATCTCGTCTATGCTTGTTACTGTTGTCAATAGCCTCTTTGGTGAGATAGTGTGGCAGCTTTTGCGTGACTATAGGTTGAGCAATTGGGGGTTTCTTGACTGGTGACATAACTAAATTCCGATAGTTGATGTGTCGGTAAGGTTCTGGCACAATTGTAATTTGGGTGCTTCTGCCCGAAATCTTGAGGTTGTTTTCAATGGTTTGTCGAAAGGAGATATAACCTTGTCTAACGTCATCCGGGGAAGCCACACCAAAGAAACATTCGGTTTTGCCTTGGATCCATGCTCGAACATGATCAGGCGTACCAATAGCAAGGCTGATAAGCTTAGGATGGAAAGAGTTGCCAACGAATGAGCGAATTGTGTGCGAATGCAAGACATGTTTAAGACGCGAGATAGTGGCAAAGTTGCGACTAAGCCCTGAGACTTGCAAAACCTCGGTGTCGGTTAAGAAGCGGAAGGGAACTCTTATACTGCTGTTGTGAAATAAGGGGAGGACATCACGAAGCACAGCATCCTTCTCTGGATTAGATGAGGTTTTGTTGTAGAAACAACTCAAGAAGCGCTTCCATGCCGGAAAATAAATCGCAGGGATAAAATCGCTCCATTGGAAGGCAGGAACCGAACTATCAGTGAACATGTTTGCTATTACAGCAAACCGTTCATGTGTGTGCCAGTACGATGTTCTCCACAGTAACGCTGCAGGATGGTAACTGGTCCAGCTGTAACGAAGTGCAGTGTCACTGAGGACTTCAAGGGGTCGCATGAAGGGTTTGATAAAAACATCACGAAACTTCCCTTTGTCATGGATGGACAGTGGTTTCCAGTCAGCCGGCCATTGTAAGTCTTCTTGGCACAAGACTTGAGAGTCAACCGTGTCGTGTAGAATATTGTTTTGGAAAAAGAGACGGAGTCTTTTAGCTGGTGATATTTTAGAAGTACACCACGTCATCTTGTCCCGTGTAATGTGTGCTAGGCCAAGGCAGGCTCTAATGAAGGTAAAGTGATCATAATGCATAGAACCTGCATTCTCAATGAGAAAACGAATGTGTGTCTTAGGGAGGACTGTACCAAGTAGGTATAGCGCGAGATGCATCGTAAAGAAAAAGACGCTATCGGGGCCACAAATGCCTAAGCGTCCATGTTCCTGACCTGCATAGGTGAGGTCAGTGCAGGGACTGCCTCCAATAACAAAAACATGACAATAGTCACTCAAGGTGACAAACTCTCTTAAGATTCTTGCTCCATCGTCAAAGAGAATGTCAACATCATTCGCATAGAGGAAGATACCTCCTTTGAGGCTATGTATCCACTGCACATTGACGGAGATTCCATGCTTTTCTGCAACCAAATATCTGAGCGTTTCATCCCTTTCACACAGCACACAGACTTTGGGGCGATAGCCAAACTTCTCAATCAGGATGTCTAATGACGACCCGCAACCATCAAACATACTCAGAACAGCGTATGGTGGATTGGATTCGCAACTCTGCATGGGTTGATCAATTGGTGAGGCAGGCGATGTAAGGTGATCCGCCTGTGAAGACTGCGACAAGGATGTTTCAACTGCTTTAAGTTGCTCCGCAGGAATAGTTGCATCACCGGGTGGCGGTGGGCATAGCTTCTCCGGAATGTAGGTAGCTTGGAGTTCATTCATACTAATAGGAACAAGGCCAATAGTATCTGTTCGATTTCCAGCATCAATGGTCCTTTTGATAGCCTGTTTTCTTTTGGGCGCACTCACTTCTCGCTGCCCAAATTTGTTCTTGGCACGTTTGGAGTCTCTGCCACGCACTATATTCGACATTCGCTTCGGAGGCCGCGTGTGGGACCATGTGCTCGAAATTGTCGCATGTCGATACAGGATACCGCAAATTCGATCACCTGCTTTGATTTGTGAGACACTTAGTTGACTCAGTCCAGTAGCATTATCATACTTCAGCGTTGTGGAATTGACATTTTCATGCTCTAACACGTAAAAGTGCTCACAGGGTTGCTGTTCGCCATTTAGTGGGTCTGGACCCTGATGAATGACTAATGCAATACATTGCCAAATCTGCCCACTCGATTGGAAGGTATCTTTGTCAAGGAGCTTTTCGTAGTCAGTTGCAAGTGGCTGCCTCTCTCGTTGAAAGTGCAGCCACACCAGCCGGCAGGGCGAACAAGAGATGGTGGCCCAATTAAAGTTACTGGCACATTCTTGACATTCTTGACCGGCATTTCTTCCATTATCACATCCAATGGGCAAAAGATGCTCTGACCATGGAAAGGCAGCTTCAAAGAAGGCAATGTGTAGCAAAAGTCCCGTCGGTAAACCGGTGACAATGAATGTAGCAACATTGTGCTCAGCAATTCTATGACAACTCAGGCAGGTAAACGAGACTCTAGATCCGAGTAAATCATGAAAGGGAGGCGGAATGATCGCGACAATGGACTCATATGTTCTCAGCAGGTCCATATGAGTATCTTTGGGTAGAGTCGACATGGCCAATGCTAAGTGGTAGTGATCAAAATCATCATTCGGTAGATAGGATGCACAAGTCCATCCTTTGGCTACAGCAACCATTGCTCTGTGACCAATGTGATTCTCAAAGTTTACTTGTTTGTTCCAATTTGCCTTGGATACAATACGCAGTGCAGCCGTATAGTAACAAGCAGTGGCATTGAGATTCTCATACAAGGAGACTGCTCGTTGAATATCTTCATCCTGAAAATCCATGTTTTGCAAGGAGACATCCTGGCTGATCATCTGCTGTATCTGTTGTGTATAAGACTGTCGACGTTTGTTTTGGAGAACTCCATTCATTGAGTTTCGGTTAGTATCACACACGGAGGCATGTTGTGCGTTGATTCCTCGTTTTACAAGACGATGACTAAGGCCATCACCTCGTTTGGGGGTAGGTTTTGCAGCAGGTTTCTTGACTGGCTGTTGGCGCGTGTCACTTGTGCTTTTTTGTGTGGATGGCTTTCTGTCTGTAATCACTTCAATAGTGTGTTTTGACTCAGTCAAGAGGGCACTATGGCCTGTTTCTTTCTTTGGATCGTCTTCTAATTGTTGTTGTAAATCTTGGTATACCTGTTCACAGAACGAATCTGTCGAAAGCTGTGAGGCTTCATTGTCCGATGTACTGTCTTTGAAGGAAAAGGGAACAATAACCTTTTCTTCAGGGAGCTCTTTAGCTTGGCGACTCTCGGTAGAGTATGATTGGGATTGTTGCACTCCTTTTGGATGTTTGGCACCATCTTGCTTTACTTCACTGTGAGCGAAGCGCAAGGCAGAGCCTTCATCAACTTGCATTGATTGGTTTGCTGAAAGGGGGTCACATTGGATATTGGGAACGCATGCAGGTGTTCCAGACTTTTGACGTAAGGGAGATGCTGGACTAACCTGACTTCCTCGATTTGCGGCTTGATGTTCATCACCATCTTTGAACAAAGAGTCAGAATTCTGTTCTGGAGTCATTTCTTCTTCATTGGATATAGATCCCGTTGCATCAATTTCAGTCTGTAAAGGACTGACTGCATCTTGATTGTGATCAGATGAAGATGGTATCGAACGAGTAGGCGATTGTTTGTTGTCACGACATTCACCAGTGAAAGTGGTATCTATTTGGGCATTTATGCTACATTGGGGGCTGCTGCCAGTAAAATTTGCCGCCTGCTTTGTTGCAGCAGGCTTCGTATCATGTTTTTGGTGCGACAAGTGATTGTTGTACCAAATTGACAGGACACGGCCAACAGGCGCTTTCCCAAAGACATCATGAATGTCCATTTGACCCGGTAAGAAGAGAATAAGGTTCGCGCGGTCATAGACACTGAGCTCAAGTGCATTATTGAGGCACCGTGAGACCTTGCCTCTTTCAAAACGTGGTTGAAGTACTTGTAGCTTCTGACCAGGTTCAATTTGGCAGTGAATGATACTTTCATACTCCGGCAAGGTAGTGATAACATCTTCTTTATGCAGCTGGATTGGTGGCTTTGTGGCAGTGCATGCGAGGAAAATAGTATGATGGTCAAGGAGGTGCTTTTGTTTCATTAGAATATCAAGAAGGTAAGAGGCCTCCTTGATAGAGAGTTCAGCTTCAACAAAGCAAATGGGAACAATCTCATCAAGGAGATCAACAGCTACATCTCTCTTGCCAATTTCAAAGCTAAAAACTTGTAACTGTCCAAATCTTCTACGTGACATGCTGTTACCTGGCAGAGGGAAGAATCCACTAAGTCGAGCACCTTGACATAGTCCTTTATTATGTGCACCAACGTGGTGATCAGTTTTGGTTTCTTTAACATAAATGTTGGAGGTCCTTTCAGTGGTATGGACATCAGGTTGCTTGTAGTGGACAATTCTTTTATTAGCCTTGTGGTCAATGAAAGTGCTAGGTATTCGTGGGAACAACGTAGGTGATGCATAAAAGGCAACAACTTTCTGCTGGCCTTTGTCTTGGACATGTACTACAGCAGGTCGGATCTGTATAGCTCCCAAGACTTTTTGTAGCTTCTTACTAAAATCGACATCGACGATCCCATCTTTCATCATAAGAGATCCATCATCCTCAATCTGAAAGGCTTCATGAGTGTCACTTCCTGTCGTACCAAAATCAACAGTCCAAAGGTTTTCATCGGTTCCCGCGGTGAAAGAACATTGCAGGCTACCTTCTTCTTTGCCAAATGGAATCTTAATCTGTTCTTGGAAGGTTCTGAGCCTAAAGTTTTCTAGTTCAGTTCCTTCAGCATAGATGACCAAGAGCAGTCTTTTTTGGATATAGTATGGAATATTCATGTCAATCAAAATGCTCTGAAGTTGCCATCTTTCCTCTTGCGTGCAAGATCTGATATCTAAAAAGGTGACAGTGTGAAAGCAATAGAAAGCAGGGGCATCACTAGGACGTACATTCCAAAAGAGTGGAATCACTCTTTGGAGGTCTTGCTGAGCGGAGGAGGCAACTTCTTGACTGAGACAATCATAGATCGACACCAGGGAATCAGTCACTGTTTGAACTTCTGATTCAGCAATGCCAAAAGTGACACAGCATCGGTCCGTCGCTCCAAGCTCTGTATGGAGAGGGGGGTCACGCGTGTAAACTCGAAACCGAAAGACTCCAGGCACGGCAGTAATTGCAGCTTGGATCTGTGACGTGAAGGACTTGCTGGAACACAGCCATGTTTCTGTATATTCCAGACTTGGCGAGAAGACTTCAAAGCTATTTACATTGCGATTGGCATTGAGCGCAACGAAATATGTAGCTTTGGTAAAGGTGCGCGAGCCTCCATTTTGTGCGAATTCAAAGCTTTTGTATTTGCTAATTCGCTGTATGTGAGCTCGATGTCTTTTTAACGAAGTGCAAACCCCAATCGTTAGGTCAACACAAGTAGCACTCAAAGTGCACTCATGAAAAAGAAGCACATGTCGTAGTTGAGAGCCTGAGTGGTAGAGTTGCAAAATGATATCTTGCAATCGACTTTGTATTCCATAAATGACAATGTCTATTGGATGACTTCCAGAAGCGGCAGCACAGACATTATTGTACTCATCTTCACCAACTATGAAAAGATTTCGGCTAAAACGGACTGTGTTGATCATGCTAGGAAAACGACAGAGAAAAAAATGCGAGGTGAAGCAGCTAAAGAAAGTCTGCTGAGCTGTGAGAAAATTCCTTTTGCCTCAAATGAATCGAGGATATCATCATAGATAAATTGAGAAATCGTGCAAGAGACTTCTTTAGAAACCATCCTTGGAGACAAATAAAGCCTGTAACAAAGATCGAATGGTGTCTAAGGACACCCTTCGAGTGTGCTTGTGAGGAAAGACGGCCAAACTGCAATCAAATGGAGTCTAAGGACCCCACTTGAAATTGTACGGTGTCTAAGGACACCACACAATGCAAACAAAATGAGAATGCTCAACGCGAAAACCTTAAGCACAGACTAAGAAGAACCTAACTACGCGCACCGGCCCGGAGAAAACTTCTTCTCTTTAAGAAGTCGTCTTGAACCTCCTAGCTCAACGGCTTGAGCCAAAATGGCTTGAGCCAAATGGCTACGGATGTTACACCGAGACCTGTCATTGAAGCTCACGCACCCGGATGTTATCCTCGCCGCGATCGGATTGCCGCTCGATGCGACTTGCCTCCTGGATTCGTTTCGAAACGGCCATGACGAGCGAGGATTGGGAAGGAGCCATCAGCTTGTTGGTGTCCAATCTCCATTGTCCTGACCAGGAACTGCTGGTGCTACTGCAAAGCTGTGTGGCAGGACAGCCAATCGCCTCCATGATCTACCTGACAGTGGACAATCGAACGCCGGCAGATGTCCCGCATTGGCCCGCTTTTGCAGCATGGTGGGCCTCACGCAGGTGCCTAGTGGGTCCCCAAGAAGAGGCAACTGACATACTTTGGGTCTGTGCAGATGCTACTACTGGCCTTCACAAGGTTCCATACTGCTGGGCAGGAGTCTTTGTCCTGGAGGCAGCGCGTTTCCTGTGTCCTGCACAGCATTTTGCGCTCATTGACAATGACTGTGTACCAGTCACGCTCTTCGAAGCGCAAGACCCACTGCAGCTGGCACATCAGCAGCACCAGTGGGTTGACCTCATGGGGTGTGCGCGTTCAGAGTCAGCTCCTGTGCAGGTATTGGCATGCTACTCTTCACAGAGGCTCACTTGGAATATAATGCAGGTCTGGTCATTTCGATCCGCAATCGCAGCAAGCACAGTCCACTGGAGTATGACACGACTGCCTCGACGCTGGCGAAGAACCTCCAGGCAGGTTGCCTTGCCCTAGTTTCTAGCCAGACCACCTGTCAATCCGAGCGACACAGCCACAGGTGGCACTTTGTTTGCCCCCTTTGTTGGAATAGCAATGCAAACCGCCCTTGACCTCTGTATGGTATGGTCCTCATACGGACTCTACATGTGTACTGGTCGTGATTATCAGCATGCGGGTGCAAAAGGGAGAGTAACCAGGCAACGCACACCAGGCCACACAGTTGGGAGTGGAGGTCAGCGAGGGGAGTGAGGAGAGCACCCTGCACATCTTGAGGCATATCGTCCACTGTTTGTTCGATTTCCTGCGCCAAAGCATGCAGACCTTGCACTCTTGCATGAAGGGCTGATTCGATCTGGTGGTGCGCGCGTTCTGCAATGACGCTATGTATCTCAGTGAGGGCGGGATGGCAAGCTCAGCTAGGGCTGAGGAGGCGCTTGTTCCGTGGGCTGCGTGTCTGCTCGAAGGACCTGCTGTCTGTCATCAGTAGACCAAAAACCCACGCGCCTAGGAGAGAGCGAACTCCCTGGGCCACCAGCTGGGCTCGTGCTACCTTTGAACAGGGAATTTCTGTGCTCTCAATGCTTAAGGGCCATGCACAGTCGCGTCGTTGCCAGGTGAACACCTCTTCCAAGCCAGTGCGCTGCCGCGCAACCGAATGCGACCTGCCATATATCATGCCTTGAGCAAGGTCAAAGTTGGAGCACAGGCTGCTTCACGAGAATTGGAGCACTCTTTCCAGCACAACTGCACAGCCTTAGCTGTCTTCGGGCAGAGGACAGTGATGCAGACGTGGAGTCAGTCTCCACGCCCTTGTCTGACACTTCTGCCAAAAGAGCAGACCGACTCGCTAAAGCAATCGAAAGCGACTCAACGCAGGGCAGTCAGGCACCTGACCCTCGTCCATGCACTCCCTGTCCGCAACGGCTGTCTCCTCCCCTTTTTGTGCCCTGGAGTCAAGTCGCCAAGCTGCGAGGGACAGTTGCAGTCCACAAGGACATTGAAGCATGTCCGTATGAGCAACTGCAAGTTGCATTGGCTCACCCCAAGTGTCTTGTCCCCGGACAAAAAGAACAATTTCTTCAAGTCAACAGCGACTTGCTCTGTCAACTCCAAGGCTTGTTTATGCCCCTGGAAGGCATCGCACCACAAGTGTTCGAAGCCATCTACCAACATCAGCAGGGTGAAATACTATGGGTCACTGTCCTATGGATGATTGCCCAACTCAATGAGTACTGGATTGGCCATAACTTCCCACCATTACCGTCAGTATTTCAAATCAACTGTGGTGGTCTTGGGGGAGGGGCCCTTGAAGGGGAGGTCCCCCCGCACTTCCATTGCATGTGTCCGCCTGTGGGAGAAAGTCAAGTCTACGGGCCGTCACTCTCCGCCGCAGATGTCCTCAACGAACAGGAATGGGGTGTTGCCTATGGCTGGTCGACCGGAGTGCATGAAGTCGCCACCCTCTTTGCGCTCACACAGAACCCGTGCCAGAAATGGGAAGACCTTGGGTATGGCAAGGCAGCCCTCCTGTACCAACGTACACAGCATGTGCTGAAAGCAGCGAGGCTACTCCCTGCTCACCGACGGCTGCCGCACCAGGCCTTTCTCAGTGGTCTTTGGTGGAAGCTACTTTCGTTACAGCCGCTACGACTTCTTGCCTGCTTGCCAGTGCTTGGGTGTCTTTGGCCGGCTGAACAAGAAGATCCCACCCACTTTACGGAAATGGTTTTAGTGCAGGCAGCTACACCGGAGCAGTGATTGCCTTAGCAATTCGTTGCCTCTGGCCAGCCAGTCAGATCACAGCGCGCCTAGGCGCCATTGCAATGCAGAAGAGTGTCTTAGTGGCACTCGTTGCCACTGCAGAGCCTGACAGGCACAACTACTATCTTGTCCATGCTGCTGAAGATTGCTTGTGTGACTGGAAGCCGACAGAGAACGAGCTTGACATGTTGCAACGATCCCTGCACATCACGTATGTAACAGACTCTGCAAGGTGGATGGGCAAGCACAAACACTGTTACTGGCACTGGCTCCAGTGCCAGCTCCCCACAGGCAAAGTCAGTCTCACTACGCTGAAGCTCACACACCCTGATGTTGTTCCTCGCCGTGATCGAATCGCTGCCCCAATGCGTTTGGCCTCCTGGATTCGCTTTGAAACGGCAATGACAAGCGATGATTGGGAAGGAGCTATCAGCTTGTTGGTGTCCAACCTCCACCGACCCGACCAAGAATTGCTCGTGCTGCTACAAAGCTGCGTGGCAGGACAGCAAATTGCCTCCATGGAAGAAGCACAGGCACTGCTGCTCAAAAACTTTCGGGTTGGCAAAGGTAATCCAAGTGCGTGTGCTCAATGGCTGACGGAGATGGCTCGAGACCTCTTGGCACCGATCCCATTCGAGAAGTGTTTGTCATTTTAGCCCTATTTCTCCCGCAGCTCACCTTTGTCGACGAAGCCACCACAAGACAAGAACTGTGGAGTAGTCCCACTGTTCGAAAGTTTGACCTCGTTGTCGATGTCACACCAACAGCTACCGGATTGCAGGGCATGCATGAATATCGCACAGCCTTTCCTTCGTGGTCACAATCGGCTGTCTTTTGCCCAGCGCACTTCCAGAGCTGTGATTTTGAACAACTAGCTAGCAGCCCCTCCAGTACGGTTCATATGGGCTCGCAGGCTGGGAAGGCGTCTCGAATTGTTCTGGAGGAGCACGGCACGTGCTACTCAGTCTTGGCGCTCCTGCTTGCCTTTGTGACTCCCTCTCGGAAACGAAAAGGGGATGAATCGCCAGAGAAGCTCCGTCGACTGAGCAGCCCTCGGCACTGGGACGTTGCCTTAGTACCGTTCCGGGAAGATTTTGTGCCGCTGCCCACGCCAACCGAAACCGGACTAGCGTGCCCAGCGCCATGGGCCTTCCCACCTAGCCTATGTGTGCTAGAATCTAGAGCAACTAAGTTCCGAGTGTTGGCCATCGCGGAAGCAGGTGACACTGTCACTGCTGATCACCTTTTGCAAATGGCCAGCTTGGCGGCAGAACACAAACCCACTGTGCTGGGTATCCCCGACCAAGTGCCCATTCCGTATCAACTAGAATGCACAGTAGTCCTATTGCAGAGCTTGGATGCCCTCTTCCAGCTGCTGACCTCCGGCAATACAATGCAGCACTGTCCCCAAGCGGCCAGTTTTGCTTGCCCTAGGCACAGCCGCCCGGCAAGATAATGAGCACATCGTTTCGATGGCCTCCAGCCTCGCGCTGGCTCTCCGATCTGGCAGATCTACCTTGGCAGCAGCAGGTGTCTTTGGTGCGGGCAAGACTCGATCTCTGACCTTTCTCCTCGCCTGGCTGGCTCTTACCACTCACCTTAAGATTGCAGTCGTGCATAAAGAGAATCCAGCGGGTCGGACAATCACCAAGTTGCTCACAGCTTTTGACCTATAGCCAGACCACCAGAGATATTTCATTCGGCCAGTTAGCAGAAAAGAGGCAGAAACTAACACAGCGTGCACTGACTGTGACTTGCGTGCAAGCGATGCGGCATCATACATCCCTGGCTGCCACGTAGTTATTGTCACTACTGGGCTTGTCTGGGACCAAAAAGGACAGACTCACTCCACACTCAACACCCATATGGAAAATGTGGACCTGCTCATTAGCGAAGAGGCACAGCAGGATGTGGACCTCAAATCTGCCTTTGCGCCGACAGTCCCCCGACAACCCTTCTTTCGACTGCTGCTTGGTGATCCCAAACAGAGCCCTGGAGTAGCCGATGGACAGAGACCATCGCACGCTCCTACTCAAAGCTCCCATTGGGCTGCGAGCCCCCACTACCTGGTACATGCCACATGAAATACCAGGGATCTTTCACATGCTCCTCCGGCACGGTCGAGGCTTTGGCCTTAGTGATCTAGAAGAAACGGCTGACGTAGTGGGCCACAGGCCATTCGGGAGTAGCTGGTTTCGCCCGGAGAAGGTCAAAGCGACGTCTTCGTTCGCCTGTCAGTTACAGTCCACCTATAAAGACCTCTCCAGAGTGGATCTGGATCTCCCGGAAGGACTGCTGGTGGGTCTAGGATATGCAGCTACCAGCCGGACAGCCCGCTCGACTTCCGACAGGCGCAAAATGCGGCCGAGAGATCGGAAGTCGCAAGCCCGCACTGCTGGAGCTTAATGTTGCCAACGAGGCGCAAGGGTTGCCCAAGAAGTGTGCGAGCCGCTAATAGGAATTCAGTATCCCATGTTGTGCAGCCGAATGGGAGACACTTGGCAAATAGGTACCACCTCCATTCGAGAGGATCACCGGATTGTCTAGGCCTACGATTTGTCCACTGGTGCCATGCTTCGCCCAATGTGCGTGCAAGGCAAAACCCAAAGAATGACCCTACAGTACGAGTGTATCAACATCTCGAAGACCAACTTACCAAAGCAGGAGCTGACACCGATGACATCTTGGCCCTTACAACCACCCGGGAAGGGGCTACGAATCTACGCAACTATTTCTCCATTGCCGGCAAAAAGGCTAATGCAGAAACTGCAGTCAAAGTTGCAGGCGCCACGGCCAAACATTGCATCGTTATTCACGGGGTGTCAACCTTTCTCAGTGGCGAAGGGCACAACCTAGATTATGACCAGGAGTGCTTCACACGAGCAAATGTGGCATACAGCCGAGCCACTGACCTCACCATCCTAGCATGTCCGTTGAACATGCAAGGGATGCCTGGGGCCCTACAAGTCCTGGCAGCCCTCCTGCATGGTGTCCAAACGATATATACCTATGACAGCAACAAAGAGCCCGATATTTTAGGCTCACTGGACCTTACAGCCACGCAGGTTGCGCAAGCCACGATATTCTTCCAGCAGGCGCTCCTGCCCCACCCAATGTGGCTCGGCCCTCTACCGGTCTGTCTCGCAGAACACCATCACGGCAAGGTGAGGCGCTTACGTCTCGTTTTAGCTGCACTCACGCACTTGACCAAGGCGGAAATTGCTAGCCTAAGAGAAGGGCCCCACCTGCCTGGTGGTACGGTCTTGCATGACCTCGTCTATGGTTATGCAGTTGATGATTCGCTTGAGCCAGAGTGGCTGGTCATAACAGATGGGCAGCAGCCAGGACGTTGGCGACTTCTCCACAATAGCTCTGGCCCAGGGCACCGATGCAGCGTAGGAAGCTCCCTGCGCTATCAGCCAACGCCGAGCACACGTGAACAACGCAGTGCACAGGATTATACTTTCGAAGCACTGCACCGGGTGTACTTCTACGACGCATGGAGAGTGCAGCCAGTCCTGGATGCCCCAGGATCCGAACTTGTCCTGCCACCGCAACCAGGCCTTTTAGCGCATGGCTGTTACTGGCCTCGGCCAAGTTTGACACCTGATGTCCTCTCTGTCTCTGATCGTGACTCAGAAAAAGAGGAACATGAATTGCAAGAGGGACAATCGCTGTCCTCTCTTGCGGTGACAGATGCTGCGATGGCTGATGAAGACGCAAATGAAGCAGTCTCAGTCCACAGCTCCTCCTCCGAGTCGCCCACTATCCCGAGTACAGAGCAACCGGAGGAAGATGACGCACGCATGGAAGATGATGATAGTGCTAACACCTCCTCTGCAGAAGAGGATGATTGCCTTAGCAATCGTCCGGCCCTTCCTGACGCATGCCCCGCACAAGATGAAATGCTGGAGGCAGAAGATAACGCTAGGAGCGAGCTACCCCCACAGGACGTGGACCCCCCAAGTATCAGCCCCACATCGCACTTCTCTGAGTCCCCAATCAAACGAAGACCGGGGTCTAAGGCTAGTGCCGGGCGAGCTCAGTCCAAGAAGTTACGGAAATCACTTGCTCCAACATCCAGGCAACCACTCGGCAGCATTCCTGAACATGAGCAACCGCCGGCCACACTGGCAGACCTAGCCAGTCGGAATGCTCAAAGGCAGGAGGCTCCCGTTTGCAGGAACCCTGAGACACCACCTGACCACCCTGGATCGACGCAAGAGCGCCCACACGCCATGACGGAAATTGACATTGCCAGTGATCAAGAGCATGCAGAGCGTGGAGGCACGGCCGCCACTGATCTCCAACTGGAATCCGAGCAGAGAGCCATGCAGGCCCTATACGACTATCAAAATGCGGCTCGAACGGCCAGAGAAGCTGACGGGCAAAGTGTGCCGCTCCCCTCATTACAGATCTATAGTGACCTGCCTAGAGAATGGCCGATGGCGAGGCTTGCTATTTCCAACAAGCAAATTAATCGCCTCGTCCGTACATTCCTCTGGAGGAGGGTGACAGAACAAGCACTCCATGGCTCCTCCTTTGTAGACATTCCAGATGAAATCAACCAAGCCTATATAGGAGATCTCCTCCGTATAAGTGAAGCCTTTGCTGCTCCCCTGTCCAACCTCTTCGCCTTTGTGAAGAGTGAGGCATCCAGCATGCCCCTTCATCACTCACAAACAACTCGCCCTTTATGCAAGCCCCCGCTTCTGGCAGTATGGGCTCCTTGCCTTCATCGCAAGGTGCTGTTCCTTTGATAATCAACACAGACACCAGGGCACAGGAACAGCCCAAGCTGTGGAAGGGAAACCACAGACAACAAAGGAAAAAGATGTCGATGCCCTCACCTTTATGCGCACTGTCATCATGTCCTTTGTTAGGGGAATGGAGCATGGTGAGCAGACGCTACCCACCAATGACCTCTTTGTCTATCTACCAGTACAGATCCTGCCTGACCTGGTTGTAGCCATGGAGCGGCAGGGCTTCACGCCCGCGGAAGTGAAGGGGGGCTACGGATACCGACCCAAAGAAGAGGGTGCTGAAGATAACCCCCTGCTCGTGGTGGGAGTGCACACTAAAGACATTGCTTACGACCGATACATCCGAATGCCGGATACCTCCTGGGCTGAAAGAGCTTACTCTAGTGGTGCCCTTGACCCGTCTTTGGGACAAGCTTTCTCGTTCCCTTCCCTTCTGCAGCTGAGGCTGCGCATCGAAGTCCCCTTGTGGAGAGACCTGACAACTGCCAGACACCCCACTGCCGACCTGCCTGCAGAAGAAGACTCTGCCTCAGACGCTACCGGGTCAGCTGAACGGTCGCCTAGACTTGCTCTCCCGGTGCCAGTGGGGCTTGCTGAACCATCAGAAGATGGGAGTGAGGAAGCCACAGAGGATGAGGACATGGCAGCTGAACCCAACTATGCCTTTGCCAAGGGATATGGACGGTTTGGCATAGGTTATACTAGACTAGCAACGGCGCTTGGCAATTTCGAGCAAGGGAACATCCAAGCAGAAAGTGCAGTAGTAGCTCAGTGGCTGACCTCCGGGCTACGGGTTGCCATGTCCCGCACAGGGTGGAATCTGCTGTCTCCCCGCTATATGCTGACCAAAGTTTGCGGTGTTGTCCTCAGTGACTACTACTGCCATGGATATCCTTTCACTCCTAAGATGGCAGATCGCCCATACAACCAATATGGCCCACATCTCTACTCCGAAGATCGATGGGATCAGCTCTGTACGTGGCTCACTGGGAATTCCAAGCTTAGAATTCAACTCGCGGGCCACAAGCAGGCGCTTAGGGACCACATGGGCTACAGTCAGGAAGCCTCCGACCCAAGTAATAAAGCTCGCCGTACTGTCCCCCCTCCAGGAGCGGGAAGCTCCTCGTCTGCAGCAGGGTCTTCCTGGCACAGTAGGCCTCCCCCATCGCCTTCGCCCTATGGGTGGTGGCAGTAGGGTAGTCGCCAGTAGGAGTCCTCCCACACAGCGACCGTCTCCTAGTCGCTCGACCTTCTCCATGAGATGGGTAGCCTTAGCCACCCTCTTTCTTGTGGCCTAACTGCCATCATGGTTTTCGCAATGGCTACATATCCGTTATCTCAGTTGTTTGGCTCAAGCAAATCGAGCAAACACGCTCGGACTACCGCCTACTTGGATGTGCGGTTGGGGTTGTAAGTAGTTAGCCTCGTTGTCCAGCTTACTAACCGAATATAAGTAGACTATAACTTAGGTATAAGCTGGTTGCAAATGTGGTAACTAACTTGCAACCGTGTTAAGTTCGCCTCTATGCTGCCTATGTGCACTTGTGTTCCTGTCTGTACTTACTAAGATGATATAACCACTTAGTAAGTCCAACGCGAAGATAGCGAACATATGATCTACTTAATGTGAACTTACTATCTTAAGATATGTAAGTTCGATATATGTTTTAGTTGAGGTTATCCAACTTAGTATCTATGTTTATAAGTTCGACATGTCGAACTTAGTAAGTGGAATATATAAGATATATCAAGATATATTTTTGTATATCGTTATCAAAATTTGTTTTTTTGATGTTAAATTCAATGATCAAGGTGGTGTCGGGCCACACGTGCTCGCATCCTCATGTGTAAGCACAGTACTTTATACATACGTTTCAAACACGTACTATATTTGTTTTGGTTTTGTTTCGGTGTTCCGAACATATGTGTTCCAAACATTTTGTTTCGATGCTCCACGTATACATATATTGATTGGATTCAGATTGGTGGGCGTGTATTCAGCGCATTAAACACATGGGATATTCACAATGAACCACCGTAGATGCCAGAACGACGCTCAAGCACGCAGGCATGTAAACAGGGAACCACCAAAGGTCACCAAACTATATACAATAACACATGTTTTTGTGGTTTCGAAGCCTTCAAAAGAATGATTAATTGAATCGGGTTTTTGGTCTTCACAAAGGTTGACTTCTTTGTTTGATCAGGTCTTGAGTACATTGACCATCATTTGTTTTATATTGTCCCATTGCACCGGCCAAAAGATGTGATCCAATGCCGCGGCAGCTGCCTGAATTTGGCACGCAGGCTCGCTTCGGGTCATTCGAGACAGTGGGTGGGTTCGGCATCAGGTTCAAAGAGTTGTTTTGAATTGAATTTTAGGAGTCCTGGTTTTTGTTTGTATTATTTTTCAGGCCGTTTGACGTGAGCGCATGAACTCAATCTGTGTTGTGGTTTTTGATAGACCAGTATCGACTGTTCAATGCTTTTGGGGTGCATTGTGTACAAGTTGTTGACTTGTTTTTTCAGGTTTTGCTTATAGATTGACCATCTGTTGGTCTATATATGGTCTCATTGCACCGGCCAAGGATGTGATCCAATGCAGCGGCAGCTGCCTTTGGCATGCAGGCTCGTTTCGGTCTATCCGGGGCAGCGTGTGGATTTTGCGCATAGCAATTTGACATTGATCGGTGTGTTGCATCGTCTCGTTATATTAACCTAGAGGTTGGCATTTCAGTGATTGAACCTCAATACGAATTTTTTTATAAGGTTTGATTCGATTTGAGTGTCTAACAATTTGAAGTGGTGTTCAATCATGAATGCGCAGTTGCAAGTGAATTATTTGGCTCAACAACGAGTGGTTTCGAATCGATATTCCGATATTCAATCCTCGACCTGTTTGCTGAAAGGAGTTGCCCCTGGTAACATCAGAGGATTGAACCATCAGAGGATTGGAACTTTTTGGTCAGAGGAATGACAGTTCAACCCATATATGTGCCATATGGTATTTCTTCTTTCTGCTTCAAACCTCGACCTATCTGCCCGACGGAGTTGCTCCTGGCAGCGTCAGAGGATTGAAACTTCTGGCAAGAGATGCAGCTTGATGTAACTATCATCAGAAGATTAAACATCAGAGGATGGAGCCAATAGTCATGACGCCCGCAGTGGTCATGGAATACGCCTTCATCCCAGAGAGTGGCAAAGACGCCCTCAAGCTCAGTGATTTCCGAGAACTGTGGCAGGGGCATCGTGAGTCAGTTTTGGCCGAAGACAACGTTTACATTTCCTGTTTTGCCCGTGGCGGCGGCGGCGCCGTCAAATACATATTTGAAGGGCGTGAAAGCTGGAATGGAAAGCCCTTCTTTGTGTACAAGCATTGCCGTGACTTGTTTCCGAAGATGGGAATTGTGGTTCACGAGCGTCGTCCAATAGTAGCTGTGCGCCAAGAAGTCGTGACCAAAGACGACGGGGAGGTCCATGCAATTGTCTGGACCTTTGCAGCGACTGGAAACTTCATCCATGCCAGATTCTTCTACGCGCGTGTGACCTAGACATATTTAGTTTATGTTTGTTTTCGCTTGTGCTTGTAATGTCCTTTGTATTATGTTTGTTTTCGTTTTGTCGTTGAGCTCCTTGCGAGATACGTGTTCTATAATTGTGTGGTTCCTCAATTCGACATCGCAACGTATATACAGTGCTTCAATTGAAGCTTCTGTCAGGAGAGGGTCACGCACGGCATGGCGTTGGCGATGGTCAAAGAGCACATGGAGAAATGGCGTATGATCACGAAGTCGACGGAGGTGAAGGTGCACCAGGAGACACCGAATCACCCGAACCAGCTGGTCTTCAAGCCCAAGAAGTAAACTTTTGAGGAATCGGTTGGGGAAAGCTTTGGTAATGCATTGCTGCGTGTTTGGTTTTGGAAAAAGGGTTGATGGCGTGTGTATATTCTTACTATTACGACTATTACATATCGTCTATTGGCCCATGTGTTCACCAAGGGTTGATCAATAACTTCTACAAATTGTTTGTGTAAACACTGGTGGTTTGGGGCTGAATACGCGATGCAACAGTGCAAGGAACAATTCTTTCATCCTGGACCGCATTTGTGAATGATATTGCAAGGCTGCAGTCATACCGATGAGTTTTCCAAGGTGCTAGATCGACCTTTGAAGCGTAAAATCACAAAAGGTTCATCCGTGGGTCATGCGGTGGCTGTGCACTGGTGCGCACTGTCGCGTCTCGGCGTGGCAACTGTATATAGCTTTGGATCCGGCTCGTATTGAAGCATCAAGTGCAAATGACTGTTCAACCCATGTTGCATATACGTTATTCTATATTTTTGTTTCAATCCTCGACCTGTCCCCTGCAGGAGGTGCTCCTGGAACACTAGAGGATTGAAACCCATGGTGGTAGTTCCATGACGATTATAGTTCCATGACGATTCAACTTAAGGAGCTGCTCCTGGCAAATAGAAGGTTTGACGCACGCTTTATAGAATTATAGAAGGTCGACAGAATCAATCGATCTTAAATTGTTCACATTGAATGCCATGCAGTCAGAATCGAGCACTTCAACTTTCCACATACTTCCACTTTGTTCCCATCCACTTTGTGTCCGCTCGTCCCTGCAATTTGCTGCCATGAACGACGTTCAGCGCGCTGAGCTGCGTCGGTATGTGGGGATGGCGAAGAGCGGAGGGATGGCAAAAGCAACTGCAGGTTGCCTGAACTACTTGGAAACAGAGGGTTTGGCCTTCCAGCTAAACATCAAGTGCGTCCACATAGGTGTGCACCGATCGAACAGGGGCGGCATGGGCGTGGACCTGCACCATATGCACGAGTTAATGCGAACCATTTGTGAGATGGGCTATGTAGAGCAGGGCATAGGTGCAAGGGTCTGCCTGGAGCTGGACTCGTCGCCTGACTGCGATGCGACGAGGCACAGCGAAACAAGTGTGTTTTTTGATGAGTTGATCCGCCAAATATGTTTGTAGCATTTCGTGGCTGAAAGCACGCGACTCATCTTGATGGCAGGTCCTTCAATGAAAGATTGAGCCTGGAGTCGATAGGGAAGCTCCCAGCCGTGAAAGACACCCTCAGGTTCGCCAGCATTTGTGGCTCCCATCTGAACATGGCAAACCGATGCTTGCACTATGGAGTGCATGAAGGTCTCGGTGAGATCCCTGCTGAATGGAGAGCTGCCGTCGCTGATGGTTCGACGTGGCTGGTGATCAAACGCATTGTGAATGCAGAGTTCCCTTCGCTCATCACGGCCATATGCGAGGCAGGGAACGCCATGCAATCCATCGCAAAGCAAGAAGATGAGTGGCAGTTGCTGCAAAAGATCAAGGCCATTGTCCAGAACAAGAAAACGCTTGGTGAGACGGTGACGTGGCCGGACGTGGCTGAGTCGGTTTTGAAGAGTCGCCCGAAGTGCGGCGCAAGTGGTCCCTCGATCTTTGCCTTCATTTTACGATATGGAGACTACAGGCTGGAGCAGGTAGAGGCCTATGTGAGAATCTTCGGACAAACTTCCCGAGAACTCGGGGATAAAGTGTGGGCGGCGTTGAGTTTCGAGCTCAAGGGCTTCAAAGACCACCTTCGCTGGAGACACATGTTGGTGAAATTTGGGTATTGTTTCCCAGAACGCCCAATCTCATCGTCGGATGCAACTTGCATGGATGCTACAAAAATATAAAGTATACCTCATGTGCGCTTCACAGCAGGTCCAACGTGCTATATATTTATAAGTAGTGTGCCAAGTTCATTCTACATGCGTGTCGACAATCTTAGCTTTACAGGGTTTTCTGGACGTGGTCTGGAAGTTAGGGACGCCAGTGACAGACCTGGGAGACAAACGCGTAGAAATGCTACATGGCCCACGGAAGAGGGCGGACACCACCATTGACCAAAGGGCGGACACAAATGCCCAGCATGAACTTCCGTGTCAATTATGTCATGTGGTGTGTTGTATACTGCTGCTCGGCTTCAACATCACTTCGATCCTGATTCCGTGTGAGACTGTGCCATGGAGTAGCTCAACTGAGAGGAGTCACTCCTGGTAGCATCAGAGAATTGAAGCTTGTTGTAACAAACAGATCCACTGGATCCCACTTCGTTGAAAGCCTTCCTCTTCCAAATCCACCCAGATTTCAAAAGCATCGTGGATCTTGTTCACGCTGTCAGTAGACCTTCAAGCAGCTGTTCTTCAATGCAAGGTCTACTGACATAACGCATGACGAGGATACTTGACAATGTCAGGTCAGTGCTTCGATCAGTGGGGATGCACTTTGCCCCCACTTCGCTGAAGACCAGGTCCGCACAGTTTCTGACACTATATATATATGTATATACCAGTGCTTCGATCAGTCGATCAACAGCCAATCGGCAGTGGCAGCTTTTGTAACAACAGCTGATAGGAGTCTCTCCTGGCTGTTGAACGACTGCGACGACACTGCTACGCTAGACCCCACTTCGTTGAAGACACCTCGGTCGCTGCTTTTACACAGACTGCATGCAGTTGTGACCATGATGACCAGCTGAGATGGGCTGCCAAAGTGAATATACATGTGTTATATTTATGCATTCAAAGCAGGATGGGCTGCCATTCCGGACGCAAGCACCATGGTGGAAGTTCGTCCGAAGATTATCAACTCTATACCTGCTCCAGCCTGTAGTCTCCAAATCGTAAAATGACGCGACAGCTCGAGGGACCACTTGATTGGTGCGCACTTCGGTCGACTCTTCAAAACCGACTCAGCCACGTCCGGCCACGTCACCGTCTCACCAAGCTTCGTTTTGTTCTGGCCAGGTTTTTGCAGCAACTGCCACTCATCTTTTTTCTTTGCGATGGATTCCAGGATGAGCTGCCAGGAGTATAACTCCTTTCGGCAGACAGGTCGAGGATTGAAACAAAAATAACAGATAAACGTTCAGGGAAGATCAGTGCAGAACAGCTATGATGACGCTGATGATGGTGATAACGTTGATGAATATATAGTTATAATGATAGGTGAGATGTTTCACACACACACAGTGGCAGTGAACGACTATATACTATAATATACGTATATGTTTCAACTATGCTCGCCTGAGGCAAAGAAGGCCATGAGCAACAAAGGGTCCTTGGGCCGAGCAGCAACGGCGATCGCTATGGTGGACCAGTTCACTTCGTTGGCAGCCGGCGCAGATCCTTTAACACTCCAGCATGCAGTGGGCCACCTGGAGGTGCATCTCGTGGCTGTCATTTTGGACAAGAAGAGCAGGGCTCATGTGAAGATGGAGGATGCGTGCCGTGAGGTGTTGGTGGAGTTGGGGCTGGGGATCACCATCCCAAGTGAATGGGTCGCGAAGGGTTCCACAACCGCGACCCCCAGCACCGCAGCGAAGAAAGCTGAAGTCTTTAGAACCTATGATGACTCAGGGCGCATGGCCAACACCGTAGAAGTGATCAAGGGGCTTGGTTTTGTCGTCGGTCAGAAGGTAGAAAGGCATGACCAAGTGGGCGTCATTCGCAGCATCAGTGAAGGTGAAGTTGAGCTGCAGATGGAAGAGCCCACCAAGACGAACGTCTGGGTGAACTCGTCATCGTTCGTGCAGAATGAGTGGAAGATCGCTCATGTCCCCAAGCAACAAGAGGAGGTCCATTGGCTGCCAGATTCGCCGCTGAGATGCGCTGAGTTCAGGCTGATGGCGATGAAGGCGGCAGTCTGCCGTGCAATGGCGGAGCAAATGGAGAAGCACAAGAACTTTGAGACTCTCCAATTGTGGGCTCATCCCAAGGCTGTCACGGTCACCAGCACCTTCGGCCAGAAGAAGCTTGTGATCCCACGCGTCACCTCCCGCGTACAGTTCATAGAAGCCACGAAGGTGACGGATGACCATTTGGTGATCGGCATTTTTGACCATATGTCAGTGGTGCTCACAGGCATGAACAAAGTAGGCAAGATTCCTGGTGAGGGATTCCAATGTCCCTTTTGGTTCATTCCCCGCACTTCCGAATCAGATGATGCGAACATGGAGGCGAGCAGGTTTGAAGTCGTGAACCTTTGATCAGGAATTTACGCATATATGGCATTGGTATACATTAACAGGTAATAGTTATAAACAAACCACAATCAAACGATACCACTATCACTAGAGTGATTTACGATCATGTTCAATACATTTCCATATACTCTTGAGCCAAGAAATGTGATGGAACCACGGGGCGAACCTATATATAGTCCATGCAATTACAAACCCAACAGGTCTGGCCGAGCGTCGATGACATGAAGAAGCGGACGTTGGCTTTGGACAAGCCAATCAGTTTGCCACAGCTCCGCAACGCGACGTCATTGAAGAATGGCGATGAGCTCTTCGTCTACGCGGCCAAAAAGACCCTGACTCATGTAGATGAGGCACCACTGAGAGATCGACCCGCGAAAAGAATTCGCCACTGAGGGGGGCGCCGCACAGGGGACTCATCATACAGCTCAGACATGTTCAGACATGTTTACGTTTATTTGGTTTTTCTGTTTCATTCCTCGACGCTATCTGCGGGAGTTGCTCCCGGTACCTGAAAGGAATGAAACTTTGGTGGTTTTAGTCCCTGCAGGCGCCCCTCCGTGTGAACTTCTCAGTACGATCCGTGGCCCAGCCACGCACTTTGAAGCTGAATGCAGGGTAGTGCCAGCTCGAGACCACATGCATCACACCTTTCTTATTGTGTATCGTTTCAACCTTCGAACTGTATGACGGAGTACATGTATATATATTTCGTAATGCTCCTGGCACGGAGAACATGGATATATACAGTATATATATATATGGGCTGGCATGATGGACTGCAGGAGAGCAACACACGACAAAAACACAGTGTACTGGGCGCGTCCAACAACGTGGCTTCAACAGTTTTCCAGTTTGTCGTTGCCTTGTATATATAGGAGTCAGTCCATGCCCACTGGCTGCCGTAGCCGTTTGTGCCTGTAGGGAGTTACTCCTGGCCACAGACTGCAGTGGCCGTTTGTAGGCTTGCTTGCCTGCAGGGAGTCACTATAGGCCACTGGCTGCAGTATCATGGATGACTCTGCCTTGCAGGACGCCAGGGATGATGATGATGATGACGAAGGCCCAGTCCAGCTGTCCATCGACCGTGTGACCCGAGTGAGCTTGGGTAAGCTCAGGTGGTTTCCAGAAACCCATGAGTTTGAGGGCAAAACCTATGCCAGCCTTTCGCGATTTGATCCCCAATTGGTCAAGGTCATCACTGGCAAAGGCATGAACAGACACGCCAAAAGAAGAGTATGGGGATTGGATGTCCAATGGTGGGCGGCTACTAGACAATTGAGACCTTCATTGTTTGTTTCAGCACCTTTTGTGTTTTTGACACTAACTTATATGGAACACACATAGTTTGGAATAGTTTGGAAACCTAGTTGGACGTTAGGACATGATGCCTGCACAGCCCTTTTGCGCAAGCATATCCTCTCCGGCGTGCAGGAAGGGGAGCCCCAACCAAAGCTTCGACCGGCCAGGGAAGATGACAAGTTCATCGTCAGCCGAGATGTTGTAGTGTCTCTGCCGGAGTTTGAGCACGACAACGAAGTCTTTGGGCCGCTGGAGTGCAGGATGCTTTGGAGTGTAAAAGCCAAAGAGGTGCATGTCGAGCTGACAGAGGCGAACCTCCGGTATGTTTTCGCGGCGCTCCAGCACTCGCCGCCTGCTGAAAAGAAGATTGAAAAGAAGAGCAAAGGTGAAGGCTGTGTAGCTGCGTCGCCGAAAAGGAAACGACGCAAATTAAAGAAGAGACCTAGTCAGGCTAGTCAGGATGACCCAGAGCAACCCTCTGAGCCTGGTGCTGCTTCTCTTGGTGCCTAATGACAGGCTGCTCCCTGCGCCAATGGCACGAAACAGTGTTGGAGAGTGAGACTGGTGTGCGCTAAGTCTGTTTGACTTTGAGAAAGCCTGTTGGAGTGTGAGAATGTTGTGCACTAAGCTTGATGGAACATGTTGATGTATGTAACTACAACGCCATCGCAAATTGTTCGGACAAACGTGTTTCCCACCATGGACATGGAACCTTCAACCGAAGCCGTGTTGAGTAGGGTAGGCACAGTGAGTTCCACGGGTTTCCCACCATGGACTTTGCACCTTCAACCATATCGTATGACCAGAAGGTCAAGGTGATGGCTATTATGGCCGAAGCCATTTGCCTTTTGAAGGTGGCGATGAAGCAAGTTGAAGACCTAGAGGTCACGCTGTGGCAGATCTTGGAGATGCCGGACCCATGGATGGGCCCACCGCCGGACAAGCGCTCCATGGAGTCCGCAGAAGCCCATGACTCCTTTGCCAAACGGCGCCGGATTCGGTTGGGTGGGAGTGATGAAACTTTGGTCTTGGGGCAAACAGGGACATCTTCAACGGCTGTCGATGATCCAATCTCCCAGTTCCCAGCAACGTTTGTCCCGGAGTAGCTCCTATATAGGCCGGAGAGGAGTTCCCCTGGCTTGCAAAGCCTGGTGCCGATTGGAGCTTGCTCCTGGCCCCGTTCGGTACCTGGCGAATGCAGTCTGTAGGAGTTGCTCCTGGCGAATGTAGCCTCTTCCTCGTGTGGACAAAAAAGGAGTGATGTTGCTTCACATGTACCTTTTCCTAAACAATCACTGTTTGAGCTGACGCGTTGCGAGCGTTTTGCTATATAATGCTGATACTTATAGAGCATGTTTGGAGCATCATAGTTTGATTGACAGCGGAGTTAGATGACTATCAACGTATGGAACCAGACATCACACTTGGATAAGATCAGGAATCTGAAAGATAAAGACATTGCTTTGTGGAGCCACATTTTGTGTACTTCATTTTGGACTATATGACAGTTTGTGCGTGTGAGGCCCTATTGCCACAACGGCCGCTGGCTTACACAGATCAGGCGGGAATGTGTGTGGAGTCGACTTGATGTGTTTGGAGCCACCTTGATGTGCTTTGAATTGATCGCGTTGCGCAGTTCGTGGGTAATTGATTGTGTCCATGTGTTGTCTCATTTATCGTTTGTCGAATGCCATTGTGTTCAGACATGTCCGACAGCGTGGCTTCCACAATGTTTGCAACTCTTTTCCGCAGCCTGGGCTCCACAGCCCGGACGTTGTTTTGCTCCTGGGCACTGGCTTTGCCTGTTGCCGGTTGAGCTGCTCCTGGTCCCCTTTGTTTGTGCCTGTGCCGGCGCAGACTTGCTCCTGGTACTTGGCTGCTTGCCTTGTACCGTTAGGAGTTGCTCCTGGTACTTGGCTGCTTGCCTTGTACCGCGCGGAGTCGCTCCTGGTACCGGTGCTTGGCTGCTTGCCTTGTACCGTTAGGAGTTGCTCCTGGTACTTGGCTGCTTGCCTTGTACCGTCAGGAGTCGCTTCTGGTACTTGGCTGATTGCCTTGTGCCGGCTGGAGCCATGGCGGACGCTTCCTCGTGCGACGTTTTGATGGTGCAGGCGGAGGCTGAGCCTGACCCTGAGCTGCCCACCTTTGCGGGTGGCAAGAGCGGTCCCGACGTGCCAGACAAAAGGTGCCCCTTGTGCGGCTACTCGAACCCGAACATCTCGCACTACTGCTATATCCAGGGGTCAAGGATTGCAACCCTTGTGGACCCTGATTTCAAGACGGCAATGCCCCACATGGAGAACGTGTCAGACCTGGCGGATACGCAACCTTGCCAATTTGTATGCTACAAGTGTGCTGGGAGGGCCGCGAACGAGAACTACGAGCACCCAACAAGAGATGGCCCCAGCTGCAAGTTCAAGAAGCTCTCATTGCGCTGCCTGAGGTCCAAGGCAGATGATTTCACAGTGCGCCAATCTCTTCAGAAGGTGGAGCACTCTTTCGACAAGACTGTCAGCCAACAGGTGCTGGTCACCATGGAGGGATTGCGCGACACCCGCATCAAACGCGGGTCGGACTGGGTCACCCAGCTGTCGTCCCAGAAGACCTGGGTGTGCGACATCCAGCTGCTGTACGGCTGCGGCACCTGTGGGCTTCTGCCCTTGCGGTCAGGGTCGTGGTTCTTGATGCGCAACCCCAATGAGAGGGAGTTCTGGGCCTGTGGCCAGTGCGGGGAGCGGTACTTGAATGGCTCCAGTCCGCAGTACCTGATCCTGAAGCTGGATAATCAGCACGACCCCATGGTATTCAGGGTCGGCCAGATCATGCCCCGGCTGGAGAATGAGATCAA
>CAXAMN010021584.1:1416820-1519992 GCA_963970005.1 Durusdinium trenchii | reverse complement strand
GAGCGTTTTGCTATATAATGCTGATACTTATAGAGCATGTTTGGAGCGTCATAGTTTGATTGACAGCGGAGTTAGATGACTATCAACGTATGGAACCAGACATCACACTTGGATAAGATCAGGAATCTGAAAGATAAAGACATTGCTTTGTGGAGCCACATTTTGTGTACTTCATTTTGGACTATATGACAGTTTGTGCGTGTGAGGCCCTATTGCCACAACGGCCGCTGGCTTACACAGATCAGGCGGGAATGTGTTTGGAGTCGACTTGATGTGTTTGGAGCCACCTTGATGTGCTTTGAATTGATCGCGTTGCGCAGTTCGTGGGTAATTGATTGTGTCCATGTGTTGTCTCATTTATCGTTTGTCGAATGCCATTGTGTTCAGACATGTCCGACAGCGTGGCTTCCACAATGTTTGCAACTCTTTTCCGCAGCCTGGGCTCCACAGCCCGGACGTTGTTTTGCTCCTGGGCACTGGCTTTGCCTGTTGCCGGTTGAGCTGCTCCTGGTCCCCTTTGTTTGTGCCTGTGCCGGCACAGACTTGCTCCTGGTACTTGGCTGCTTGCCTTGTACCGTTAGGAGTTGCTCCTGGTACTTGGCTGCTTGCCTTGTACCGTCAGGAGTCGCTTCTGGTACTTGGCTGATTGCCTTGTGCCGGCTGGAGCCATGGCGGACGCTTCCTCGTGCGACGTTTTGATGGTGCAGGCGGAGGCTGAGCCTGACCCTGAGCTGCCCACCTTTGCGGGTGGCAAGAGCGGTCCCGACGTGCCAGACAAAAGGTGCCCCTTGTGCGGCTACTCGAACCCGAACATCTCGCACTACTGCTATATCCAGGGGTCAAGGATTGCAACCCTTGTGGACCCTGATTTCAAGACGGCAATGCCCCACATGGAGAACGTGTCAGACCTGGCGGATACGCAACCTTGCCAATTTGTATGCTACAAGTGTGCTGGGAGGGCCGCGAACGAGAACTACGAGCACCCAACAAGAGATGGCCCCAGCTGCAAGTTCAAGAAGCTCTCATTGCGCTGCCTGAGGTCCAAGGCAGATGATTTCACAGTGCGCCAATCTCTTCAGAAGGTGGAGCACTCTTTCGACAAGACTGTCAGCCAACAGGTGCTGGTCACCATGGAGGGATTGCGCGACACCCGCATCAAACGCGGGTCGGACTGGGTCACCCAGCTGTCGTCCCAGAAGACCTGGGTGTGCGACATCCAGCTGCTGTACGGCTGCGGCACCTGTGGGCTTCTGCCCTTGCGGTCAGGGTCGTGGTTCTTGATGCGCAACCCCAATGAGAGGGAGTTCTGGGCCTGTGGCCAGTGCGGGGAGCGGTACTTGAATGGCTCCAGTCCGCAGTACCTGATCCTGAAGCTGGATAATCAGCACGACCCCATGGTATTCAGGGTCGGCCAGATCATGCCCCGGCTGGAGAATGAGATCAAGATTTTGCAGATGGCACAGATCTTCACGAAGCTGGACATGTCAAAGGAGAACTTCACAGATGAAGATGTCATCTCAGCCATTTGTGCTGTGGCCGACATAGCCACTGACCGGATGCGGGCCTACTTGCCGGTGCAGTACTTCACTGCCAAAGCCCCAACGAAGTACCCCCACTCAAAGATGATCTGCCAGCATGAGGAGCTGAGCATTCCGGGCCCGGGCAGGCAGTTTCCCGGCTTTCAGGTCACCCGCGACGTCCCTATCCTGGACTATGGATCAGTGGCCCACATTGTGTACCTGGCGGCTTCGACCATTGATCTGACCATCGTGAACCCGGGCATCCTGGGCAAGAACCAGAAGAAATATTGGCAGAACCTGCTGATTGAGGTCCGAAAGGAGCAGGATAAGATGCGCGTTTCCAAGATGTGAAGATTCGGTTGACTTGGTGTTACTACTGTAACATGTTTCAATAATTGTGTTGATGCAACTCATTTCATCAACCTATAGACTTGAGATGTGTGAGAAACCAGATGTTTATGGCAGATCACTCAAAACCGGATCTTTATGTCCTTGGCACGGAGGGGACGCCGTACAGGGGACGCATCATACAGCTCAGACATGTTCAGACATGTTTACGTTTATTTGGTTTTTCCGTTTCATTCCTCGACGCTATCTGCGGGAGTTGCTCCCGGTACCTGAAAGGAATGAAACTTTGGTGGTTTTAGTCCCATGCGCCCCTCCGTGCGAAATCCGTGGCCTCCAGCCACGCACTTTGGAATCTTTGGAGCTGACTGCAGGGTAGTGCCAGCTCGAGACAACATGAACCTAGATTCGAGACCACATGCATCACAACTGTATTGTGTTTTGTTTCAACCTGGCAAATTAGAAGAAACATGTATATTTTGTAATGCTCCTGGCACGGAGAGTATGAGGGCTGGCATGAGGAACTGCAGGAGAGCACCCAACAAAAACAATGTGTATTGGTTCGATTTGCACAGGGTATAGGAGGATATCTTGTTAAAGGTTGGTGACCATGTTTCATTGTGTACATCCAGTTCCTTTGAAGACATTGTGTGCTGCAGGCCATACCTTGGAAGAGCTTGAGGCGCAACCTAGCCGAGTGGTTTATAGACTTGAGACGTGTGAGACGACTATGATTACGACTATGTTGAATGGGAAAGCTGAAAATCTAGGTTCTGAGTGCTATCTATTTGAGTTGTGTTGCAGCAAAAACTCATTGGTTGGCAATAGCTGAAACAAGTCTAAATGAAAATTGATGCAATGGTACTGTATTTTTTCAACTGAAAAGTTCAGTGAATGTTAGCAAATCAATTTAAATGCATTGGTAATGTCAAAGGTTAAAAAAAAAATGGGCAGCGTTTCCCCCTATTAGCTGATCATGTGATATGTTTCCCAGAGGCAATCTTGTTTTGAGTTTTTGTGGATCCACAAAAATTCAATATGTTTTTTTGTGGACCCACAAAAAGTCAATGTCACTTTTTGTGGATCCACATTTTAAACTGTAAGCCTTCAACTTTGTTTTGTGGATCCACAATTCTGAATTTTTATTTTTGTGGATCCACAATTTTGTGATTGTTTTTTTGTGGATCCACAAAAGTGAAAATATTTAGTTTTGAGTTTGGCTTCACTGATTGAGATTGGTTCCTTTGTACGCGAGGCTCGTTTTGCAATGATTGGCTATACTTCTCTGAGAAGGCGTGACTGGATTGAAGAGTTGCTTTGCAATTAAATGTTGTCATGGTTTCATTAACTATTGTTGTGATTGCCATGAGTCGCGGCACAGGTTGCATTCTTTTTAGGTTGAGTCTTTGAACCTGTCATACATTCTATACCACTGCTCACCGCTCGTTTGTTGAAGGTATTGTATGTTCTTGTTCGGCGCAGAGTTCATGTGCTATGGATTGCTGGTAATCACATTGACCTGTCGAATGTTGTTTTGACATGGTTTTTGTTGGAGAATGTTGTTAGCGTACACTTTCGAATGTTGTCTCGCCGCTCGATTGTTGAAGGTATAATACGTTCTTGCTTGGCGCGGAGGTCAGGCGGAATGGATTGTCAACGGGCTGTGCGCCAGAACTGCGAACTGTTTGGTATGATATATGTGTGAACGTTGAACGACCAACCCAATAGACCTCCAATGCAACTTACAGTGAGGGTTGCCAGGAGTGACTCCTATATCGGCTCATGTCTCATGCCAGGAGTGACTCCTGTCGGCGCTTGCAGACCATCTCACATTGAAGTACTTGAAGTACTGTATGCGTTTGCAATGGGTTTGTTTCATAAACCTATAAATGTTATGTTTTTTGACAGTCATGTCGGCCTATAGTCAAATGCAGTCTTCACCTCTGCTGCTGGCGAGCTCACAGGCCCAGCCAGCCCACTGCCTTGGAAGGTGGACCCTTGAGGCGCGCCTCCACTGAAACCATGAACTGAAACCATGACCTCGTGTGAGGTTTGTGCCAATGGCTGTTGTGTCCCTCCTCAGCTGGATGGCTCACATTGGCGCTTGTGGCTGCACTGAACATGTATAGTGAACATATGCGGCATCACTTGCGCATACACGTTCATCATTGTGCACATTGTAGTCCTATGTATTCAAAACCAGTAGTACACACACATTGTAGTCCTACGGACCATGTATTCAAACCCGGGTAGTCACTATATTCTCTATATATGCCATGTGTGACGAGCCGAACCCAGCATGGAGCGCTGACGACCATGAGCTTTATGACAATTGGGGTGAGTGGGACGAGTCAGGACATAAGGCGCGAGTGGGTTGGCTGGAGTGGAGTGAGGTTGATGTGCTCGGGTTCACACGTTGGTTTGCTTATGTGCTCAGGTGCAGGGCATTGATCAAAGTCAATTTCCACATGTGTTTCCGCCTGTGCCACCGGGCGTGCCAGACTCTTGCGGTGCATGTCAGCCTGTGATGCTGTGTTCATGTGAAGAGTGAACGTGTTGTAACGAATAGTGAACGTACTTGTTTCATGTGACGCCAATTGATCTAAGGATGGATATCGAACCGAGGCTCGCATTGAGATCATAAAACATTTGTGTTCAGTTGGACCACATCATGTGTGTGGTACCTGTGCATGAGATGCAGGGGGCTGAATGGCCGCGCGTGTCAGACTTCAAGAGACCACTGCCGCCACCGCCTGTACCGGAGCCTGCTAGAGCACCGCAGCGTGCTAAACCACCGGAGCCTCGTGAGCCACCCCCATGGAAGTCTGCTCGTGCTTTGAATGAGTCTTGGCAACATAGTTCACCGACACTTTATCAATCATGGAAACTTGTTTGGTTAAGCTTCCTCGCGTGACATTGGCTATATGTGGACATTGCATTTGGCAAGCACGTAATTGGTCAGATCAAAGCGAAGCCTATGCCTGGCAAGAAGCGCAAGATGCTGACTGACACATCACAGCAGGCCAACCAACTTTATTGCAAAGGAGTGTCGCACACGCATTGCAACCTGTCACCCAGTGGCCTGACAGGTGCAACATGCATCAGCTCCACATTCTGAGCTTGCATCGAGCTGTGCAACATGCAGTGTACAGTCACCTCAGGCGGCAGTTTGCCTATACGCGCGAACACTATTTTGTAGGCTTCTAGAGAGGTGAGGAATGAATATGTGTGTGAGTGATGTGAGTGCTTTGTTTGTGAATGTGATTGAACATATGGTGTTGGTGTCATTGTTCAGGCAAGCACTACCACGCTCAGTGTGAGGGCCCCCCCTAGGCCTCAAGGATATCAATGGTTGGACGCCTTTTACACGGTCCACGGCAAGGTGGGACGGCTTCGTGCAGAGTTTGGGCAGTGAACCACTTCAGGTTGCACTATGGCGTTGTTGCTTGCACGCAGGATGCCACGCCTCCCACAGGGGCGGCCTTGACGCCGGCCTTTCTGCAGGACTTGGCGTACAGGAGCATGGAACTGCAAGCAGAGGCCACTTGCGATGTCACGTCGGTGGTCCTGCATGTGAAGCCATGTCTTGTGCAGGCCATGCTGGAGGATGAAGAGGTGGAGGTGGAGGATGCTCCTGAGGGTGTGGTGATGTGGCATCATGGCAAGATGGACACCTGGCATAGGAGGCAAAACATGCTTCTGCAATAGTGTGGAATGTTGCAGACACATACATACATTGCTTCAGGTCTATCATGTACAGACTCACCTATGTGCCCAATTGATCGCCCAATTGATCGCTCAAGCTCAGGAGTGCTGGCTGGGTAATGGCTTGGTATTGATTGACAGAAAGCTGATCCCAGAAGCTGACGTCCCGGCCTACCGCGCTCGATCAGTGGAACGTTTGACCTCTATGAAGGCCTCTCGGTGCGCATGCTCCTAGACTAGGAGCTCACGTTGTCTTGTTTCAGTGCGCAGTGTGGTTGATTGAATGGCCTGAGTTGTTCAGGACGCTCAGAAGAACCTGCGCAGCGTTGAGGATGACGTCCCTTAGCTCAATGTTTGCTTGTGCGCACGCAATTCATGCAGCACATCACTCCATGTGTGTGTTTTGTGGTCCCCGATTGCATTGACGTTCTTCACCGCTCTGAGGTAGCCAGGGGAAGCAGGCTGACGAATGAGGAGCGGCGGGAGACTATCACCGCTGTGAAAGACATGGCGCGTGCCTTGAAGGACGTTGCGCAGAACAAAAAGTAGATCTGCAGCCAGCCATGGTGGACATGTGCAACTATGAACTCAACACTCAACCCTCAGCATCAACCCTCTCACACACTCATTTATGCAAATGTGCGCATTCTCATATCACTTTACACCCTCACTTAGAAGATGGCAGGCTGCAGGTATAATCGTGGCCATCAATATAATGATGGGCTACCTCCTTTTCACAACCACTCCAATGTGCAGGGACAGTGACTGGCTTGGTGAATCAGTTTCACAAAGCCCAGGCGTTTCACATGAGCCTGCAGGAGTCACTCCCGGCAACCCTGCGGCAGTCCCAGCTGTTCTCAGTTGGGTGACAGCCGCACGGAGTTGCTCCTGGCCAGGCACCCATATATGCGGCAGTCCCAGCTGTTCTCAGTTGGCCGACAGCCGAACAGGAGGTGCGCATGGCAACCCTGCACTGCCGTACAGCTTTTCGCAGCTGAGCGACTGAGACCCAGAAAACGCGAGGCTTGCGTGTCCATGCATGGTACATATGAGTGCAAGTTCATCCGCTGTGGTGGAACAGGTGTTTTTGTTTTGTGAACCTGTTGTACCGCCTGTGCTCACGCGTTCATGTCACCGAACAAATCCTCTGCCGCCCTGCCCACAGGTTGGTTCATCATCATCGAAGCTGGTACATGCCCCAGACGCGCCTTGCGTGTGGTGATGCCAGTCATGACTTGCCTCGACGTTGTCATTGGTGACACACAACACTAATGCAAGTGCATCTTTGTGAAGCTTGATGTCACCTACCAGTCGAAGAAGCACGATGTGTGAGCACAGACCCTCACTATATAGCGTGGCCCAAGTATATTCGGTCGCGCAACTCATTGACGTAGGGTTGAACAGGTGTGGTTGTTTATGTGTTTATAGTTGTAAGACCCCATTGGAACGATCAATAATGCTCCACCTATAGGCACAGCACTCTGTTGGCACATGTTTCACAAATTGTAAATTGGTTGACACGCCTGTGCACATTAGGTCATGTGTGTCGGGGCTCAGTATATAGTGGACTGGTTGTGCCCTGCCCATGTGCGCGCGTTCAATCCAGCATGGCCACCCCAGCAGAGAGTCTTGCGTTGCAAATGGTACAATGCGTTTCTTGTTTGAGGGTGGTTCTTATTTTGTCTTCATGGTCATTAAATCTGATGTTGGCAACGGATACATATGTATAACCATATATAGCCGGTATTCACGGTTACACTCGTATACATTTGATGGTTGTCAGTTGTCAGCATCAGGAGGTTGAAGAAAAACATAGAGGAGATTCAGAAGTTCCTCCATTCCCAGCAGGGCAAGCCCCGGTTCAACGAGATGAGGGCTGCCCAGGCGAAGCAGCTGTGTAGGAGCATTTCCGAAAGTGGCCTGACATGGAGCGGCCTCGCAGAGGTCAGTGAATTGTTATGCTCGTCTGCGGTGTGGACACCGGAGCAGGTGGCGTCGTTCCAGGACGCGGTGAGCGCACTTGCCATTGAAGAACCCACACAGCCAGGTTTGCGCCGAAGCAGACCGCCTCAGACCTGCAAGCACTTTGCGCCGTTTCTCACAACAGAAGATGTGCTGAAGTTGAAGAGCTCTGACGTTCCGGCCAGCTCAAAGGTCGATGTATTGGTCATCAGATGTGTTCCCAGATTGCACTTCCTTCCAAATGTTTGTACTGCATGTGTGTGTATCATGTATGCACTGATGCGCACCATATAACAACATCAAAATAGTTTTTGTAGTGTTTGACGTTTATATAAACCTATCCCAGTTCCTGTCAGGGTACTTGAGCGAATTATAGGTCATATCAATTTGTATTCCTGGGCATAGATGTTCATAGTCGTTTTGTGATTTGCGCCAAGGTATCTATTGGCCTGCATCTTCCAACGGAACCCACGATCAGGGAAGTGTTCAGGGCTGGAGTAGCCCTGGGTTTGCAGTTGCCAAGGAAGCGGACAGAGCAGCTGGCATTGCTTGATCGCTTCAAAAGATTCTTGAAGTCACAGGTCCGAAACAGCGCGAAGGTTCCAGGCGAGCAGCTCGTGCGTGAGTTTCCTGAGCGACCAGACTCTCTGCCGGAACAATGGAAGATAGTGTACGAAAAGGAACCATCGGCAGGTGTCATGCTGGAGGCTAAGCACATGACGCCCGAGTACACCATTTCACTGAGGAGCAGCGACAAGCATGTGCAGAACGAAAGGGCAGAGGTTGAACACCCTGCAGTCACGACAGGTGTGTCTTCAATGGAACGTGCGACGCGCATGATGGCTGAGATGTTCCAAGGTGTACTGAATAAGAACACAGATAATGCTGGCTGCAATCTGACCATGACAAAGCCGAGAGGGAGGAGGCCGCTCATGTTGCAAGATGCAGAAGAACACGACACTCCGACATCGGCTCCGGCAGCATCGCCTCGAGGATCGCCTCCGGCACCATCACCTCCGGCAGCATCGCCTTCGGCAACAGCGGCTCCGGCGCAATCGCCTGCCGCGTCGCCTGCAGCCACCGCACAGACGGCAGGCATGCGGCTACCGACAATAGACGTTGAAGAAGATGAAGAAGATGAAGAAGACGCTGCAGAAGCCGATGCTGCAGCGTACAGGGCTGCCAAGATGAAGCGTCCAGCCGCAGCTGCGAAGCTTCCTGGCGCTGCGGGCGCCAGAAAGAAGTCGAAGCTTGCGAAAGGAGTCGCTCCTGCAGCTGAGGCAACTGGAGGGGTCCAGAAGCCGAAGCTGCCCAAAGGAGTCGCTCCTGGAGCTGGGGCAACTGGACGGGTCCAGAAGCCGAAGCAGCCGAAAAGAGTCGCTCCTGCAGAGGCGCATGAAGTAGCCGGGCATGAAAAGTCGATGGCGTCCCGGCCGGCGAAGATGGAGACGGGCGATCCCACAGTCTTCTACAAGGGAGGCAAGATTCACCGGAATGAAAAAGCGACATGTTTCAGAGTCTTTATGTCTGAAAAAGACAAATGTGACAAAAAGGTCGCGTGGAAGACATGCGGCGAAGATGCTGCTTGGGAGAAAGCATGCAAACTTTTGGAGGACAAGTGATTGTGGAGAAAAACATGACGTGGCAACGCTTGAATACCTTATGACATCACGTGTTTGCTGTGTGCTGCGCTGTGGCTTTTGTTATCTATATATATATGCAGCCATTTTCAGTTGCCAAGCTGAATGTTTCTTTGTTCTTTCTGTTTCAATCCTCGACCTGTTTGCTGGCAGGAGTTGCCCCCGGCAACACTACAGTATTGAAACTCGAACGGTTTCATCAAAGGAATGCCAGTCCAACCCATATATATACGTTCTTTTTGTTTCAATTCGCACTCTGCTTGCCTGCAGGAGTCTCTCCCGGTATAGCGGTAGCGTCAGATGATCAACTCTTTTGGCAAGAGATGTAAATATGATCAGTTCTCATAGTGATATATATGGTGAAGCAAATCATGACCAATGCTCATGGTGCAACACATCGCACCAAGGCTGAAGAATCACATTATTTGTGAGTTTCGGAGTCTCTGCAGGCATGGTCGTTCTGCAGCGATGGCGCCCAAGACACTTTCGGATGTCTGTGGAAACAAATTCGTTTCCTCCAGCGCTTTGAGCGTTGTGCTGACCAATGTCAAACACAATCCTGACCTCCTGAAGCAGGGTCTGACCCGGTGGAGCCTTAAACGCAAACGGGTGGCTGAACTAGCTGCTTGGCTGGTAGTTCACAATTGCAGTTTGCATTTTGTTGTTGAACAAATAACTATAGTTCTGCGTAGTTTTGGTGTATAAACAACCACATTATACAGCTGCTTCGTGAGCTTGAGGATATTGCCGGCCCCCACGGGCACTTGATTCGAGAGATCACCTTCACAATGACGAAAGGTGCTCCTTTGAAAGTGCCATACATCGACCCGGTCAGCTGGCTTGACCACATACTCCAGCAGAGTCCAGCCGTACATCAAGTATATTTGCAGAAGCTCACGGAGTTTCCTCCAGAGCAGGCAGAGTGGCGAGTGGTGATTTACACCGACGAGGTGACCCCGGGGAATCCTCTGAAGGCCCGGAACAAAAGGAAGGTTTGGGCAGTGTATTGGTCCTTCTTGGAGCTGGGGGAAAATCTCTGCAACGAATTGTTTTGGTACACCTTCCTGGTTGTGCGCTCAGATGAGGTTTCTTCTGCCAAGAAGAAGAGGAAACGTCATGCAGCGCCAACCATTGCAGATGGCATGTCTCAGGTATTCCGGGAGGTGATCAAAGTTTTTGTTGACGGAACGTCGTCGCTGATCCACGGGAAGGTCATGCATGCCCTTGGTCGATTGCTAGTTGCAAAGCCAAGGGTGCTAATCGGCGACGAACCGGCGATCAAACACTGCATCGGTCACAAAGGAAGTGCTGGGAACAAACCCTGCCTTCTTTGCAGGAACTGTGTGAACTTCCGGTCAGACCTGTGGAGACACCACCCGGAGCTGGTTGCACACAGCGCCCACCACTTTGAAAGCTTCCGTGCTGCCAGCAATGTGAGCATATGGTCAGGCGTGAATTTGCTGAACAGCCGGAAGGACATTTTGACCAAAAAGGAGTTTGCAGAGCTGGAGCAGTCCATTGGTCTCAACTGGACACCGCGCTCTGTATTGTGGGATGAAAACTTGCGTAGTGTTTTCAAACCAGCGGAGATGATCCAATACGATTGGATGCATGTGTTTTTGGTACAGGGGTTGTTCCAGCTGGAGGTCAACTTGGCACTGGGCAGGTTGTCCTCCAAAGGCTTTTCTTATGAACGCATTCACCCGTTCCTGATACCTGGCCGATCATTAAGTAAAGGTGTGTGTGTTCGCAACTGCTTTTGGCTACTGCATGGTCCCTTTGCTAAAGCAAACCTCCGTAACATATACATATGTATTTCACTCCAAGTAGTATAATGAATAAATACATATGTATCATCATCAACCGAAATCGTATCATCACTCCAACTATGTATTTCAATACATATGTATATCGGGGCTGGTCACAGGAGCATCGCCCAGCTAAGTACATGACGCCCAAAGCTGTTTCCTTTCCTTTCAATCTCCTTGCAAGGAGCTCACTCAATTGGCCAAAAAGGATGGAACGCAACCACATTGGGGCCTTCGAGTTTGAAGGCGATTCGTTTTCATGCACAGCATCAGACGGCTTGGGCCTTTATGCTGCCTTGAGATCTTATATGTTTGAATTGGGTGTTCATTCTGAAGGAGGCCCTGACGCCGATGTGGCCAAAAGTTTTTTGACGTTGATGGATTTGATTGAACTGTTGCGTATGTCAATGAGAGATGCCGTGGACGCTGGTCGGTTGGAAACTTTGACCCAAACATATTTGAAGAGGTTTGTGAAGGCCCATGGGCACGAACCTGTCGTCCCCAAGCATCACCTGATGCTTCATTTGGGGAAGTGCCTGAGGGATCAGAAATTTATCCTCAGCTGCTTTTGCCACGAGAGACGGCACAAGGAGATAAAGAGGTATGGAGACAATTTACACAACACTGGGCCATGGTTTGACAGAAAAATTTTGGAGGAACTTCGGCAGCAACGGTATGTCACATGTTTTTATTGACGCTTATATCTATCTATCTATATATATATATATGTATGTCCTTGTGGTGTTCCACATTGTTGATTAATTGGTGTGTTTTATGACCATTGTTTGGCTTACGTGTTCTTTGGGGTTCCACACGAACCATGTTGCGTCCAGCACAGGAGATCACGCTATCGCAGCTGCAGAAGCTCCAAGCTCTTGACCCTTTACAAGACACCGTGTGCTACTTGGAGCCACCTCTGCGAGCGGCTCCTGCAAATGCGGGTTTTGAGTCCACATCGAGAACTGCAGTTCTTATTTCCGGTGCATATTGCATGGCTGGAGACGTGGTCTTGTTCGAGGATCCTACGGATGGTCAAGTCAACTTTGGCAAAGTTGAGATGCATGCTTTGCAAAATGGTAAAGCTTTCACATGCGTGTCGGTGTGGCCAGTGTCAGGGGTGAATGAACTGCGTCCTGACAAGAGTCAGAAGTGGTATCCAACAACATGCGTGAATGGCTGCCTCATTTGGCACACTTTGCCAAACGGAGTCGTAAAGATTGTGCCTCAAAAATTCTAACGGAAATCTTCGACCTTTTTGCTGGAAGGAATTGCTCCTGCGCAGGATTGAAGTTGTTTGCTTTGTTTCACGCAATCCTCGACCTGTTTGCTGAAAGGAGTTGCCACTGAGGGGGGCGCCGCACAGGGGACGCATCATTCATACAGCTCAGACATGTTCAGACATGTTTACGTTTATTTTGTTTGTCTGTTTCATTCCTCGACGCTATCTGCGGGAGTTGCTCCCGGCACCTGAAAGGAATGAAACTTTGGTGGTTTTAATCCCTGCAGGCGCCCCTCCGTGTGAACTTCTCAGTACGATCCAGGACGTGTTAAATGTGCGGGCGCGACTTGTGGAATTAGTATATAGCTCTTCTCACAGCAAAAGGGAGGGAACCAGAGGGCTGAAGAGGAACCAAACCTGAGGGATGCAGAGGGCTGAAGACACCAGAGGGCTGATTGTTTTGATCCGGAGCCCGAATACATTATATATATATATATATACATACTGTATATATATATATATCCATACTGTATATATACATACTGTATATACATACTGTACCACACCTGTATATCCAACCATACGATGGAATGGCACGAAGCGTTCAGGCCTCCAACGACGACATGGAGTTCACGGGTTCTATTCGCCGATCCTGTAGACGCGAACACTCTTTTGCAGGCTTCTAGAGAGGCGCTCGGGATTCGGGATACAGCGGCAATGTATATATATAGAACACTTGCATGGAACCAGGCAATTGATTTGGTAGGATGGAATGCCTATATGGTTTGGGTGATCTTTCTTGCCATCTACCCTTCAGGGTATATACCGTTCCAACCTGCTCATCCATTATAGTTCCATCCCACCGAGCACACCCCGCGTCGTTCCGCTAGAGCGCGCTCGGATATAGCCTGGCGCTGCCAGGCTATATCCAACGCAGACATGACGGACATTTGCGGAGGCCGGCGCCCGGGAAATTCATCTATGCCAGATTCTTCTACGCAGATGTGACCTATAGTAGACACATATTTCGTTTATATGTTTGTTCGTTTGTGTTTCTTTTTTGGTGAGTGCGTTCATGTCATTGAAACCCTTGCGAGACACAATTGTGTGGTTCCTCAATTAAACATCGAAACGTATACATAGCGCTTCATTAATTGAAACGTTTGTCAGGAGAGGGTCCATGATTATATAGGCTTCTGTTTGGTCGCAAGAACCACGTTTTTTGGCCGCACCAGGATTCTAATGCTCATTTTTGGGATCACTGTTCTTAATAGTTTTTATATATAGGATGTTCCTTGCTGTTGGATATATAGTAGTTCTAGAATTTCAGATATACACAACAAACCGCAAATGCCAAGCCCTGCCAACCAGTTTGCAGTGATTTGTTTCATCCGTTGTTCCATCCCACCGAGCCGAGCACTTGCCAGGAATGACGAGTCTGATGATGCAGCAGAGAGAATGAAAAAAAACGTGCGGCGACCGGGAATTCATCCATGCCAGATTCTTCTACGCAAGTGTGACCTGTTTACGCATATGTTTTTCGTTTGTGTTTATGTGTGTTTTGTTAACTTGTGTTTATGTGTCATTGAGACCCTTGCGAGACACGTGTTCTAATTGTGTGGTATAATGCAACAGTGTTTCCTTGCACCGGCTCGCTGACACAGGTTATAACAGGCAGTATAGGTGGATTCAGGGCATGGCAGATTGACATCGATTGGTGTGTTGTATCGTTGTGTTTTATCTTGAACGCTCTGTAAAGTTTGACTATCTAACATCCGGAAGTGATTTTGCCATATATCAATGCTGAACTGCGTCAATGTTCAGTTAATTTCATCTGACAGTTTTACAATGCCCAGGCCAAATCCAACTCACGGGATGCGGATATATGATTTCATTTCGTGCAGTACTCCATGGCTCAAATCCAATTCCAACGTCGTAGAATTGTTTGCGTGGAATATAGCAATTCTGTTTGGGTATTCGACGTGGCATCATACTTTGCAAGAACCACATTTTGTGGTTGCGCATGGTGGCACATAAGCGCGCAGAGTTTAATATCATTATTCTTTAAAGATCACTATTCCTAATATGGTTCCACTGTATATGTACGTTGTGTTAACACTTTAATTCTTACTAACATTTTTTCTATATGTAGGACGTTCTTTTGAATCATTATTACTAACATTGTTTTCTATACGTAAGATGTGTTTTATTTTTGAATATAAACTGTATATGCACCATGTAGTTTTTTGGAATCACTCTTCCTAACATGTTTCTGTATGTGTTACTTTTTGTGTTACTCTTCCTCATATGGTTTTAATGTATATATTGTGCGATGTGTTTTTGTTTGTGATCACTCTTCCTGACTGTTTTTCTATATGTATTGGTTGGATCACTCTATATATGTTTTCGAAAAGGATATAGCACTTCCAATGGTTGTTTGTTATGCTCATGGAAGGGTCAAAAGCCTTGAATATATACCCAAAACGCCACTGCAACCGTTGCGTTGCAGGTATATATTAAACATACTCAACAGCCGAAAATATTTGTGTTCCGCTTTTTGTAGCTCTCACAATGTGTTTTTTTGCGTTTTTTTGATTTATGGTTATCGCAATCCAATATGTTTATCTATAGTTTTCGTTCCACTAGTGTTCTGTTTTTTGTTTTTTTAGATACAGTATCAGCACTTTTGGCGCGTCATAAGTCCAACTTGTCGAACTTAGCCAAGTGATTTTTTTTGAACATGTTCTACTTAGTTGCACTTAGCTATGTTGGACTAAGTTCGACCTAAGTACAACACGTTGAACATAGGCCACTTGGCTAAGTCCAACTAAGTTCAACACTAAGTTCAACACTAAGTCCGACTAAGTTCGACTTAGTATGTAGGCTATGTTGGTTAGTAAGTGCACTTATAAGCTGGACAACCAGGCTATCTACTTATAACCCCAACCGCACATCCAAGTACGCGACAATGCCGCCTCACCAAGACCGTTATGAGGTCAGCCTCGAGTTGGTTACAATAGCAGGTACGGAATATGCAACGCAAGCAGACCTCTCCCAGTATGAGGATGTGGCAGAGCTGGAAGATGACATCCTTTGCTTTCTGCCGACAGTCTCTGATTTAGATGTCTTCGGCTGTGAATTGGATTTGCTTGACCTTCACACGCAGCAACCCCTGCCAGAGGCATTCCGCACGGTGCTCCTGCAGCGACCGCAACTACAAATTGTAGTTCGTCCCTGCATGGTAGACGGACATTCCATCTGGCAGTTCCAGGAAGACGGAAAGGAAAGCTACCCCAAAGCTGTACGTGTCCCGGCCAACCCGCGTGGGGAAATTGCTGACAGAGCCTTCTATGCTGCACCCTTGCTCCCGCACGTAGAAGTGGCAATGGGCGTTCAACATGTAGGATTCGCAGCCTGGCAGAGTTGTCAGCAACTGCAAATTGTCAAGCTTCCACCCTCGGTCATAAGTCTTGCGGAAGGAACTTTCCAGGGGTGCTATGTGCTGCGAGAGGTGGCCGCCCCAGGGTGTGTCCAATACAGCCGAAGGGTGTTTGCGGAGTGCTGCTCCCTAGGTCGAGTTGGGGTCAGTCACGAAACTGAGGATAGCAACGTCCTGGCACCAGGGGCACAGCTAGGCAAATATGCATTCGAGAGTTGCCTCACGCTTACAACCATCACCTTTGACATGGACCATACTAACAAACCTCGAGCGCTGCCTGAAGGTGCATTTTGTGGCGCAGGCATTGAACAGCTCTGTTTGCAGAGTGATTTCCACAATATCGGGCCGCGGGCCTGTGAAAATTGCAAAAGCCTTGTGGAGGTCAACCTCATGGGCACAGAAATCACAGCCCTACTCTCTTCCACATTTGCCCACTGTGTAGCCTTAAATTGTATATGGCTTCCGCCACGACTCACGCAAATTGGCAAAGAAGTTTTCCTTAATTGTGTTGTGCTGCAAGAAGTTGTCATCCCGACGGAGCTCAGTGACATAGGCAACCGTGCATTCTGCGGGTGTGAGCAACTGCAACGATTTACCCCCCTGGATTGGGGTGACATTGAACAGTGGGTGCAGGCAGAGCACAATGCTTTCTTTATGTGTGACAAATTTGAAAAACCCCTGTGGGTAGAGCTGCTCCCCGCGGAAGGACCCGATTCGGACGCTTTTGGCGAGGAGCCTAACATCATGCCAGTCCACGAGAGGCTCAAGGTGGGTGCCTTAGCATCTGTCTTCAGGAAACATCCCTGGCCTTAGGAACAGCCCATGAGCAGACTCAGACACTTTTGGCTCAAACAATAATTGCAAATAGTCTGCCGCACATGGAGCTCGACGATTCATCCATGATTAGCACTCCCCCTGAAATGGAGCCGGTCATGGAATGCTCCCTGGTGCTGACCACGCTTTCGGGGGTGACTTTTAAGGTCTCTCTCAGTGTTGCAAAGTTTGACCGATTTGAGGATCTAGAGGACCAGGTTATGGACTATCTGGCCTCGGTTACTGATCTCAAAGTGTTTGGGTGCTCCATCGACTTTCTGCAAACTGCCACACAGACATACCTTGAGGACCCAATCTGGGACAAGCTACAGCAAGGCATGGCATACACCATTGTCTTCAGGAACTGCAGTGTTATCCTGCCATCACAAGAACAACTCGAAGGTTGCCCTATCCATCATGTTCCGCTAGCCGTTCATGTCCCTATGAACCCAGAAGAAATCGTCCCAGAAGGGGCCTTTGCAGGGGTTCCACGTCTGCGACACGTCAGTGTAGAGTCAGGCATCAGGCTCATTGGAGCAGAGGCTTGGCAAAATTGCCGACAGCTCCGCATTGTCAAACTGCCGGCCACTGTTGTAGGCATTTCCGATAACGCCTTCCGTGACTGCAAACTACTAAACAGTGTCTTGGCTCCTGGTTGTCGAGATTTTGGATACAAAGCCTTTGCGGAATGCTGTTCCTTACAATGGGTGTATGCATCGGAAGGGGTTGCAAATATGTTCAACAGAGAAGCCAAGTTCGGGCAATACCTCTTCCAAGGGTGTATTAACCTTGCTGAGTTTACCTTGAGTGAGCTTCCATCCCCCCGAGGGTCAACACTGCAAGCAAGGACTAGTGAGCTAGCACCGGGCTGTCTTAGTTCTACGGGAATCACCGCACTCGCTCTCACAAAGCATTTTGTAGCTATTGGAGCGCATGCGTGCGACGGTTGCCGACTGCTTAAGAGTGTAGACCTTTGCAACACCAATGTTGAGGAAATTCCGGAATTCACTTTTGTGCACTGCGCTAGCCTCAGAGAAGTTCTCCTTCCGACTACCCTCCATACAATCCGAGTTAAAGCCTTTATGAACTGTGCAGCCCTAGTTGAGCTTGCAATCCCGCCCTCACTAAGATACATTGGAAGTAGGGCTTTCTTGGATTGCACTGCTTTTAAGAGGCTCGCCAAAATGCCAGGAAGGCACAAATGGCGAGGAGTTTATGCTGAGGAAAATGCTTTCGCCATTTGTCCTGCTATGAGATGGCCACCCTGGCTGCATATGATCCCGGACATGGGATATACCCCTGGCCTTGGATGAAGACAAGCCTTTCTGGCCACAGCTATCGTGGTCTCACAGTCACTCATTAAGAGTCTGGGCGCACGCCTTAGCGCGAGTCCAGGGTAGGCCAGACGCTATACCAGGCCAAATTCCATAGTAGAGCTGAGGATCATCGCAAAACAAGCCTTCCTTCAGAGTACCCTTCCATAGGAGGTTTCCATCCCTGCGTAGCATGGCGCTATGGGACCTTGCAGGCAGCACGCACTTTCGAGCAAGGTGCATGTACAGAAAAAACAACACATAGCGAAGGACATGTGTACTTGACAAAGGTGGGCAACTCGTCTAGTCCAGGCAGCGCCGAGAGCTGTCGGCAGATGCCAGTGATCAAAGGGGAGAAGACTCTCCAGACCTGCAAAGACCAGCAATGTGTTCGCAGTGGAATGGTGGATAAGTACACCGCCAGCAAGTTACGGCAAGTGAGATGCGCAAACACTAAGTAGGATCATCGACCTCTTTTCGCCATTCGCAACACAGTGAGCCAATAGGAATGAGAGCCTTAGCTCCTCGTTCCTAACAGGCGGGTGGTGGAGAGTGGCAATGGAGGACGCCCAGGGGGAACCTTAGTTCCCACTGTTGATGTCCGACATTTCCAATTTTGTACAAAGAGGTACAGATACCATGCTAGGATAGTCCAAAGTTTCACCTGTTTCACACGGGCCTTGCACGCAGCAGATCACTTTTTGCAATGACGCAGCACTTCACGGATTTAGGAGAAACCCCGTTTTGGCACCTTTGAGTGCCGAAGGGTGCTGAGTTGACCTCCCTTCGGGGGGGTGTGACTTTCGCACTCTTACCTGCAGGCTTTCGTCGTTTGCTATGGCCGCCACTGTTTGATCACCGCCTGGTAACATGCCTCTGGACTTGTGAGTGCAACCAGTTGCATGGGTTGTGCTACAAGAAAGGTTTTTTCCACGGCATGCAGCATAGCTGCCGCTGCTCCATTATGACATGGATGCAACCGGCGTTGGAGCATTGCGATACTCCTGACCTGCATCGTGACCATGGTTCTGCCACACTGTGGTGTGGCCGCTGGTCACTAGTAATCAAGAAGTAAAGTCCATTTGAAGCCTTTGTGGAGACTTTGCTAGAGCACAGACCTGCGCTGCCATGCTCTTCTTTCGAGAATTCAGGCCCATTGATAGTCATTAGTTTTCGTTTCACTTGTTTCACCTAGCACAGAGGAAAGACTACAAGATGGTGGAGTCTCGGCCTGTGGGCTCTGGTTTTTGCTTGTTTTTTGGTTTGTTTTGGTTGTCCTTGTTCTTTTCTCCACCATCTGACTGTTCTTCCCTTCCTTCAACGATGACCTGGGCACCATGCCCACACGGCGTCCGTACTCGTGGAAAAAAATCATAAAGGCTTTAACTCGGATTGTATGGAGGGTGGTCGGAAGGAGAACTTCTCTGAGGCTAGTGCAGTGCACAAAGGTGAACTCCGGAATTTCTTCAACATTGGTGTTGCAAAGGTCTACACTCTTAAGCAGTCGACAACTATCACACGCATGCGCTCCAATAGCCGTAAAATGCTTCGTGAGAGCGAGTGCGGTGATTCCAGTAGAGCTAAGACAGCCTGGTGCCAGCTCACGGTTCTAGTTTGCAGTGTTGACCCTCGGGGGGATGGAAGCTCACTCAAGGCAACCTCAGCAAGGTTAATACACCCTTGAAAGAGGTATTGCCCGAACTTGGCTTCGTTGCTGAACTTATTTGCAACCCCTTCCGATGCATACACCCATTGTAAGGAACAGCATTCCGCAAAGGCCTTGTATCCAAAATCTCGGCAACCAGGAGCCGAGACACTGTTTAGTAGCTTGCAGTCACGAAAGGCGTTATCGGAAATGCCTACAACTGTGACCGGCAGTTTGACAATGCGGAGCTGTCGGCAATTTTGCCAAGCCTCTGCTCCAATGAGCCTGATACCTGACTCAACACTGACATGTCGCAGACGCGGAACCCCTGCAAAAGCCCCTTCTGGGACGATTTCCTTTGAGTTCATAGGGACATGAACGGCAAGCGGAACCTGATGGATAGGGCAACCTTCGAGTTGTTCCTGTGATGGCAGGATGACACTGCTATCCTTGAAGACAACGGTGTATGCCATGCCTTGCTGTAGCCTATCCCAGATTGGGTCCTCAAGGTATGTCTGTGTTGCAGTTTGTAGAAAGTCGATGGAGCACCCAAACACTTTGAGGTCAGTAACTGAGGCCAGATAGTCCAGAACCTGGTCCTCTAGGTCCTCAAATCGGTCAAACTTTGCTACACTGAGAGAGACCTTGATAGTCACCCCCGAGAGCGTGGTCAGTACCAAAGAACAGTCCATGACCGGCTCCATTTCAGGGGGAGCGCTAAGCCTGGATGAGTCGTCGAGCTCCATGTATGGCGGACTACTTTCATTTACTGTTTGAGCCAAAAAATTTCTGACTCTGCTCATGGACTGTTCCTAGGGCTAGGGATGTTTCCTGAAGACAGATGCTAAGGCACCCACCTTGAACCTCACATGGACTGGCCTGACGTTAGGAGAACTCGTGGTATAGCTCTTCGTCAAAAGCGTCCGAATCGGGCCCATCCGCGGGGAGCAACTCCACCCACAGGGGTTTTTCAAATTTGTCACACATGAAGAAAGCATTGTGCTCTGCCTGCACCCACTGTTCAATATCTCGGCAATCCAGGGGAGTAAATCGTTGCAGTTGCTCACACCCGCAGAAAGCACGGTTGCCTATGTCACTGAGCTCTGTCGGGATGACTACTTCTTGGAGCACAACACAATTAAGGAAAACTTCTTTGCCAAGTTGCGTGAGTCGTGGTGGTAGCCATATGCAATGTAGGGCTACACAGTGGGCAAAGGTGGAATAGAGTAGGGCTGTGATTTCTGTGCTCATGAGGTTGACCTCCACAAGTCTTTTGCAGTTTTCACAGGCCCGCGGCCCGATATTGTGAAAGTCACTTGGCAAACAGAGCTGTTCAATGCCTGCTCCACAAAATGCCCCTTCAGGCAGCGCTCGAGGTTTGTTGGTGTGGTCCATGTCAAAGGTGATGGATGTCAGTGTGAGGCAACTCTCAAATGCATATTTGCCTAGTTGTGCCCCTGGTGCTAGGACGTTGCTGTCCTCAGTTTCGTGACTGACACCAACTCGACCTAGGGAGCAGCACTCCGCAAACACTCTTCGGCTGTACTGGACACACCCCGGGGCGGCCACCTCTCTCAGTACATAGCGCCCCTGGAAGGTCCCTTCTGCAAGACTTATGACCGAGGGTGGGAGCCTGACAATTTGCAGTTGCTGGCAGCTCTGCCAGGCCGCAATTCCTACATGTTGGATGCCCATTGCCACTTCTACATGCCGGAGCAAGGGTGCAGCATAGAAGGCTCTGTCAGCAATTTCGCCACGTGGGTTGGTCGGGACACGTACAGCTTTGGGGTAGCTTTCCCTTCCGTCTTCCTGGAACTGCCAGATAGAGTGTCCATCTACCATGCAGGGACGAACTACAATTTGTAGTTGCGGCCGTTGCAGGAGCGCCGTGCGGAATGCTTCTGGCAGGGGTTGCTGCGTGTGAAGGTCAAGCAAATCCAACTCACAGCCGAAGACATCCAAAGCAGAAACTGTCGGCAGAAAGCAAAGAATGTCATCTTCCAGCTCTGCCACATCCTCATACTGGGTGAGATTTGCTTGCATTGTATATTCCGTGCCTGCTATCGTAACCAAATCAAGACTGACTTCATAACGGTCTTGGTTAGGCGGCATTGTCGCGTAGGCGGCAGTCCGAGCGTTTATGCTCGAGTTGCTTGGGCCAAACTGCGGTAACGGATATGTTGTCGTTGTAAAATCATGATAACATTTAGACAACAAGAATTAGGGTGGCTAAGGCTACCCATTTCATGGACGAGGTCGAGTTACTAGGAAACGGTCACTGTGTGGGGAGACTCTTACTGGAGACCGCCCTACTGCCACCACCCATAGGGCGGAGGCGGTGGGGGAGGCCTGCTGTGAAGACCCTGCTGCAGACGAGGAGCTTCCCGCTCCTGGAGGAGGGACAGTACGGCGTGCTTTATTACTTGGGTCAGATGCTTCCTGACTGTAGCCCATGTGGTCCCTAAGCGCCTGCTTGTGGCCTGCGAGCTGACTTCTAAACTTGGAATTCCCAGTGGGCCATGCACAGAGCTGGTCCCATCGGCCTTCCGAGTAGAGGAGTGGGCCATATTGGTTATATGGACGATCTTCCATTTTAGGAGTGAAAGGATTTCCATGGCAGTAGTAGTTACTGCGGATAGCACTAGGAACTTTGGTCAGCATATAGCGGGGAGACAGCAGATTCCACCCTGTGCGGGACATGGCAACTCGTAGCCCGGAGGTCAGCCACTGAGCTACTACTGTACTTTCTGCTTGGATGTTTCCTTGCTCAAAATTGCCAAGCGCCGTTGCTAGCCTAGTATAACCTATGCCGAAACGTCCGTACCCCTTGGCAAAAGCATAGTTGGGTTCTGCTGCCATGTCCTCATCCTCAGTAGCTTCCTCAGTGTCAGCTTCTGGTGGTTCAGCAAGCCCTACTGGCACCGGGAGCGCAAGTCTGGGCGATCGCTCAGCTGACCCGGTAGCATCAGAGGCAGAGTCTTCTTCTGCAGGCAAATCTGCAGCGGGGTGTCTGGCAGTCGCCAGGTCTCTCCACAGGGGGGCTTCGATGCGCAGCCTCAGCTGCAGAAGGGAAGGGAACGAGAAAGCTCGTCCCAAAGACGGGTCAAGGGCACCACTAGAGTAAGCTCTTTCAGCCCAGGAAGTATCCGGCATTCGAGGGTATCGGTCGTAAGCAATTTCTTTTGTGTGCACTCCCACCACGAGCAAAGGGTTGTCTTCAGCTCCTTCTTCTTTGGGTCGGTAGCCGTAGCCCCATTTCACTTCCGCGGGCGTGAAACCCTGCCGCTCCATGGCTACAACCAGGTCGGGCAGGATCTGTACTGGGAGATAGACAAAGAGGTCATTGGTGGGTAGCGTCTGCTCGCCATGCTCCATTCCCCTAACAAAGGACATAATGACAGTTTGCATAAAGGTGAGGGCATCGACATCTTTTTCCTTTGTCTTCTGTGGTTTCCCTTCCACTGCTTGGGCTGTTCCTGTACCCTGGCGTCTGTGTTGATTATCAAAGGAACAGCACCTTGCGATGAAGGCAAGTAAGCCATACTGCCAGAAGCGGGGGCTTGCGTAAAGGGCAAGCTGTTTGTGAGTGATGAATGGGCATGCTGGGTGTCCATTCTTCACGAAAGTGAAGAGGTTGGACAGGGGAGCAGCAAAGGCTTCACTGATACGGAGAAGGTCTCCTATGTAGGCTTGGTTGATTTCATCTGGAATGTCCACAAAGGAGGAGCCATGGAGTGCTTGCTCTGTTACTCGCCTCCAGAGGAATGTACGAACGGGGCGGTTAATTTGCTTGTTGGAAATTGCAAGCCTCGCCATCGGCCATTCTCTAGGCAGGTCACTGTAGGTCTGTAATGAGGGTAGCGGCGCACTTTGTCCATCAGCTTCTCTGGCCGTTCGAGCCGCATGTTGATAGTCGTATAGGGCCTGCGTGGCTCTCTGCTCAGATTCCAGTTGAAGATCAGTGGCAGCAGTGCCTCCACGCTCTGCACGATCTTCATCACTGGCAATGTCAATTTCTGTCATAGTGTGTGGGCGCTCTTGTGACGATCCAGGATGGTCAGGTGGTGTCTCAGGGTTTCTGCAAACTGGAGCCTCCTGCCTGTGAGCATTCCGACTGGCCAGGTCTGCCAGCGTGGCCGGTGGTTGTGCGTGTTCGGGGATGCTACCGAGCGGTTGCCTGGATGCTGGAGCAAGTGATTTCCTTAGCTTCTTGGACTGAGCTCTCCCTGCACTAGCCTTAGACCCCGGTCTTCGTTTGATAGGGGACTCAGAGAAGTGCGATGTGGGGCTGCTACTTGGGGGTTCCCCGTCCTGTGGGGGTAGCATGCTCCTTGCTTCATCTTCTGCTTCCAGCATTTCGTCTTGTGCTGGACACGCTTCAGGAGGGGCCGGACGATTGCTAAGGCAATCATCCTCATCTGCAGAGGAGGTGTTAGCGCTGTCATCGTCTTCCATGTGCGCGTCATCTTCCTCCGGCTGCTCTGTACTCGGGATGGTGGGCGACTCTGAGGAGGAGCTGTGGACAGAGACTGCTTCATTTGCTTCTTCGTCAGCCATTGTGGCATCTGTCGCCGCAGGAGAGGATAGCGGCTGTCCCTCTTGCACTTCATGTTCCTCCTTTTCTGTGTCACGGTCAGAGACAGAGAGGACATCAGGTGTTGCACTTGGCTGAGGCCAATAACAGCCATGCACTAAAAGGCCTGGTTGCGGTGGCAGGACCAGTTCAGATCCGGGGGCATCGAGGACTGGCTGCACTCTCCATGCGTCATAAAAGTACACTCGGTGCAATGCTTCGAAAGTGTAATCTTGTGCACTGCGTTGTTCACCCGTGCTTGGCGTTGGTTGATAGCGCAGGGAGCTTCCTACGCTGCACCTTTTCCCTGGGCCAAAGCTATTGTGGAGGAGTCGCCAATGCCCTGGCTGCTGCCCATCTGTTATGACCAACCACTCCGGCTCAAGCGAAGCATCAACTGCATAACCATAGACAAGGTCATGCAAGACCGTTCCACCAGGCAGGTGGGGTCCTTCTCTCAGGCTAGCAATTTCCGCCTTGGTCAAGTGCGTTAGAGCAGCTAAGACGAGACGTAAGCGCCTCACCTTGCCTTGATGGTATTCTGCGAGACAGACCGGTAGAGGGCCTACCCACATTGGGTGGGGCAGAAGCGCTTGCTGGAAGTATATCGTGGCTTGCGCAACCTGTACGGCTGTAAGGTCCAGCGAGCCTAAAATAGCAGGCTCTCTGTTGTTGTCATAGGTATATATCGTTTGGACACCATGCAAAAGGGCTGCGAGAACTTGCAGGGCCCCAGGCATTCCTTGCATGTTCAGCGGACAGGCTAGGATGGTGAGGTCGGTGGCCCGGCTGTATGCCACATTTGCTCGTGTGAAGCACTCCTGGTCATAATCCAGGTTGTGCCCTTCGCCACTGAGGAAGGTTGACACGCCGTGGATAACGATGCAGTGTTTGGCCGTGGCACCTGCAACTTTGACTGCAGTCTCTGCATTAGCCTTTTTGTCGGCAATGGTGAAGTAATTGCGTAAATTCGTTGCCCCTTCTCGGGTGGTTGTCAGGGCCAAGATGTCGTCGGTGTCGGCTCCTGCTTTGGTAAGTTGGTCTTCGAGGTGTTGATACACTCGCGCAGTAGGGTCATTCTTTGGGTTATGTCTTGCGTGCACATTGGGCGAAGCATGGCACCAGTGGACAAATCGTAGGCCTGAGGCAATCCGGTGATCTTCTCGAATGGAGGTGGTACCTATTTGCCAAGTGTCTCCCATTCGGCTGCACAGCATGGGATACTGAATTCCTATTAACGGCTCATACACTTCTTGGGCAACCCTTGCGCTCGTTGGCAACATCAAACTCCAGAGGTGCGGGCTTGCTACTCCCGATCTCTCGGCGGCATTCTGCGCCTGTCGGAAGTCGAGCGGGCTGTCCGGGCTGGTGGCTGCATATCCTAGACCAACAAGAAGTCCTTCCGGGAGATCCAGATCCACTCTGGAGAGGTCTTTGTAGGTGGACTGTAGCTGACAGGCGAACGAAGACGTGGCTTTGACCTTCTCCGGGCGAAACCAGTTACTCCCCAATGGCCTGTGGCCCACAGCATTAGCCGTTTCTTCTAGATCACTAAGGCCAAAGCCTCGACCGTGCCGGAGGAGCATGTGAAAGACACCTGGTATTTCATGTGGCATGTACCAGGTAGTGGGGGCTCGTAGCCCAATGGGAGCTTTGAGTAAGAGCGTGCGATGGGCTCTCTGTCCATCGGCTACTCCACCAGGGCTTTGTTTGGGATCACCTAGCAGCAGTCGAAAGAAGGGTTGTCGGGGGACTGTCGGCGCGAAGGCAGATTTGAGATCCATATCCTGTTGTGCCTCTTCACTAATGAGCAGGTCCACATTCTCCATATGGGTGTTGAGTGTGGAGTGAGTCTGTCCTTTTTGGTCCCAGACAAGCCCAGTAGTGGCAATAACAACATGGCAGCCAGGGATATAGGAAGCCGCGTCGCTTGCGCGCAGGTCGTAGGTAGTGCATGCTGTGTTAGTTTCTGCCTCTTCTCTGCTGACTGGCCGAATGAAATATCTCTGATGGTCTGGCTCCAGGTCAAAAGCAGTTAGCAACTTGGTGATTGCCCGACCAGCTGGATTCTCTTTGTGCACGACTGCAATCTTGAGGTGAGTGGTAAGAGCCAGCCAGGCGAGGAGGAAGGTCAGGGATCGAGTTTTGCCCGCACCAAAGACACCTGCTACAGCCAGGGTAGATCTGCCAGATCGGAGGGCCAGCGCTAGGCTGGAGGCCATCGAAACGATGTGACCATTATCTTGCCGGGCGGCTGTGCCTAGGGCAACAGCAAAACTAGCCGCTTGAGGACAGTGCTGTAACGTACTGCCTGTGGTCAGCAGCTGGAAGAGGGCATGCAAACTCTGCAGTAGGACTACTGTGCATTCAAGTTGATACGGAATGGGCACTTGGCCGGGGATACCCAGCACAGTGGGTTTGTGTTCTGCTGCTAGGCTGGCCATTTGCAGCAAGTGGTCGGCAGTGACAGTGTCTCCTGCTTCCGCAATGGCCAACACCCGGAACTTATTCGCTCTAGATTCAAGCGTGTGAAGAGATCTCTAGGTCTTCAACAACAGCTGAACATGACAACGTGTACCCTGAGTTGCCTAGTATAGCGTCACAACCTACTCTTTTGAAAAAGGTGGGAAGGCATGCTCCATTATGCAAATCAGGGGGGCTGAGTTGGAGACAAATCCCTGGCCATTCCCATCATCAGCCTACAATCAGTATACAATCAGCATACGTTTAAAGTAGGAAAAATAACGCATCCAGCAAGGCAGCCATTAAAAGCAGTGTGGCCCTTCCTGCACTTTAGTTATGCTGAGCTGTGCTGCAGGCATGGGTTGGGCAGAAGCGACAGCCTGCATATGGGCACCCAACAACAGTTGGTTAGTCGTGGCACCTCTCTTGTCAAATGTCGAAGTCATCCGAGTTGGGGTGCACGCTAGCCAGCAGGTATGCGCTAAAAAGAAGTCCATTGAGGTCTGCATGTCCCGTTGTTAGTGGCAAGACCATGCGCTGCTGGACCGGCAGGGGCATCATCGGCAAGAGGTGTTCAACGTCTCTGAGGGATACTAGCATGGCCTGTACTCTATTATAGAGCGCAGTGTCGACTCGGTAGTGCTCTCGGGCTGTGAACCGTTGCCCCGCTTCGTCTGCGCCCTCAAATGGATCCGGCGCAACTCGTCTGCGCGCCATTTGCCGAGGGGCCACTCCAGTGGGTCTCATCCAGGACCAAGTCACCGGCGGCCAACCGATCGGTGACCTCGAAAAGGCATCGACTTTGCTTTCCATGAGTGCTAACAGCGGCTGTTCATGGTAAAGGATGTGATGGACAAGCCGCCATCGATAACCTTTGTTGGAGCCGTAGACACTAATGCCTCGATCATTGATTGCAACGCACTGCTGTGTGTAGACATTGATCCAGCGGTCTTGATACTGTACCCTCATCTTAGTGAGTGCAGAGGGGAAGTTGAAGCCATCCTGCCATCCAGGGACTACTGCCGCGCATCTTGGGTAATTTTCTGCCAGCGCAAAGAAGTGCGGAAAGTATACATTCATGAGGTTGTCCTGATGATGGAAGTTCACCTGGATGTCAAGGACCCCATACTGAATGTCAGTTAGAGTCTCTTCAAAACGAACATAGGCAGACACGTCAACAAACCCGTCGGTATCAAGGGATACCGGCTCAGGTGTGTTACCTACTGCCCACGGGGGCACAGGAGGCATCATGAGTGCGAGCCGTAGAGAGCAGCAAGTCAGGGCTAAGCGACGTGTCTGAGCCTCACGCGGCAGCGCTGGGGGATCGTTGGTTATGGTGACTCAACATGACAGGCTTGTTTGTGAGGTCTCAAAACTGTATCTGTGAGTTGACCCCCTCCCTTGATTTCTTTTTATTTATTTTTTCTTTTTTATAAGCTCACTGGGGAGGGCCAGGCAGACTTTGCCACCAGGGAGAGCCTGAGAATTGCAGAGACTGGCCCAAAAACAAGAAAGAGAGCCCTTAAGCCTCTACTAGTCCAAGAGAGCACTGGAGATCATTGCACTGGGCACTTTTTTGGGTGCGCGCCAGGTCTTGGCGGGGGCTCATGTTCGTCAGTGGACCCCTCCCGCTCTTCTTTCGTTTCGTTTCTGTGCTGTGGTGATCGTAACTTGTCTGCTGTTGATGGGCAGCTGGGGCCTTGGCCGTCTTCAGGGGGTGATGCAAATCGTACTTCCCTTTCTGCTCGCTTCTTGACTGGGACAGGCGGCTTGGGCTGTGCCAGGGGTGTCTTGTTGTATTTTGGGACGGGCTGGTCAGAAAGTGCCCATAGGAGCTGTGCCTGCTCTTCTACCTGGGGGTTGCTTGATGCCCATTCGCCTTGCCATTCCCCATCCACCGCTGGATAAGGTTCCCAGTATGGCTGTAGCTGCTGCTCCCAGGGATGAAACGGAGGTCGCCAGTCTGACGAACTGCTGCCTTGAGGCAAATAGCTTTGCCGTACCGGCGACTGCCCTTTTGAGGGGACGCCAATGTCCTTCCGTTTTGTGTCCCCTGTCAGGGCTTTGGTGGCCGGGCGTTGCAGTTTGCTTGCCTGAGTCTTCGCGGGTGGCGCCAGCTGGCTGAGCGTGCTAAGGAGCTCTTTTACCGGGAGACAGACCCGGAGGGACAGCTCGAGAAGTGGCTGCTTTTCATGATTATAGATAAGTTCACATCGGTTCGGACCGATGAAAACAGGCAGAGTCATGTCAGCAAACGCACTAGTGATCCCGTCTATTTTGCTACGACGTGGCCTATAAGCTTCGAGCCAATGACCTGCAACGTACGCACAACCTGTCAGCACATGGGAAACGGCGCTTCCGTGAGACTATAAGACTGTAGGAATGAGGTGTGGCAAAACTGAGAGGTGGATGAAACACAAGCATCTCCAGGCCGCTACTATGCAGACGCATCGAAAACTCACTTGGCAAGGGAAAAAGGAGAGAAAGAGAGTAGGGCGTCATTGTATCACACCTTTTCCTTTTCCGACTTCTGCGCCGCTCATCCTCGCCACACAGCAGGGAGATTGTCTCCCTTACAGGAGTTGTGCGAGGGCTTCTTCTAGCGTTTCCATTTCTGCGCAAATTTCCTGACACGCACGAACTCCACCTTGATGGGCCTGACTATGGCCCAACAGCGGGTTGTTTTGTATGGTGTGCAGGAGTGCATGGGTATTCTGCCACACTGCCGTAACCCGGCGCAAGGCCTCTTGGACGAGGCTTGGGAAGGGAAGCTGGTGGGACAAACTTCTTTGCGCCTGCTCCTGCGCGTCGCCAAGCTCTCCCCGAGTCTGTGGTCTTGCAGCCTGCGCTGCATAGACCCCACACTGACGTGTTGCGTCTTCTTGGTAAATCGGGAAGACAGGTGGCTCCGGCAGCACATGCGAGCAGGCCGGCTGCGGCGAAATATGGGCAGCAGCTCTGCGCTTCGCCGGAGGCGGTGCAGTTTGCAGTGTGAGGTGCTCTAGCGAGCGGAAAGGGAAAACTTGGACCAGGCCACCTTTTTCGTGGCGCCATTCAAGGTGTTCCCGAACACTAGGCGCGACATTACTTGGGATCTCCCTCTGTAGCAAGAAGCGATACACTTTCGCTCGGATTTCAGCACTGGGTCCATGTAGGATGAAGCCTTCCTGTGTAATGTGTGGGTCATCCGCAAAGGGCCATAGAATGAGTCCACTAGGCATGTCAACACTGCACTGGACAAGGACATCAGGGACCTGTCGGAGTGGCCAAGCAGGGATATCCCCAAGCCGAGGCCGAACTTGCGGGCGCAGGCCACTAGCCGCAACCAGACATAGAGGGAAAGTGAGCTGCTGCACTGTGACATGCAATCTGATAAGGCTAACTTCCAACTGCTCTTGCAGACAAATTGCATGTGCAAAGTCTGTGAGAGAGACCCCTTGCCTATCAAGCTCAATGGGGGCATGCGCTGTGCGTTTTGCCATTAAGGACTAAGCGTCGGGCACCTGCGGCAGTACACGCCAACACACGGGTGTAACACAGCGTTGCTAGGTTACTCCCTGAGAGATCAACCTCTCTTGAGCCGGCGGCTAGCAGGGATGCATATATCAAGGAAGACAAGATTGACAAGTCACCTTGATTGAATTAAATAGGGATACTAGGGAGATACGAGCCAGGCAAAAGAACGAAGCACAACACAAACAAAACAACCAAAACCAACCAAAAACAGCGCGTGTCAACTTTGACATGTCGGACTCGTGCGGTCGAGAAGAAAGCTTTGGCTTCAAGTATCCCCGAATCGTTAGCGGGGACCCTGATTGCCTTTGGGCAGTCTTCGTACTCGAGCCCCTGACGTTGTTCTTTGCGTTCAACAATCAGAAAACACTCATGCACGATGAGACAAACCTGTGTGTTCCACACAAGATCCTCCTGTATGGGATCCTGCAGTGCAAGATGCGTGTCAGCATCAAGCAAGGTGAGCTCACAGCCAAAGGTGTCAATGCGACTGACCAAGGGTAGGTGCTCCACGAGGTACTCTTCTAACATCTCCCAGGTGTGATGTATACTTACAGGCGCCTGAGTTTGTGCCGGCAATCGTAGTTAAGTACAGGCGGATGGAACTAGGGTCGTCCCAGTCGCTACTCTGTGCATTGGACTGAGCCATCCTAGCCCAGTCGCTCGCTCGGGTAGGCAGGTCAACTAGGCGGCAGTCGCTAGGTGAGCGCTCTTCCTCTACTTTGACCCGTGGCCTCTTGAGCCCGTGGCTGGGCGACGGCTTGCGTAGTTTTCATTTCTGCTACGTGTAAGGTGTGCATGCAAACACAACGCCATGGGCATCTTGCTTGTGCCAAAGTCAACAGCAGTTACTTAGTAGTGCTTCTGCCCTCTGGTTAGGACAGCATCTTGGGATACCACCTGAGGTCCAACTATGTAACGGATAGCTAGTGAAGAGTATTGCAACCCGCCCCCGAGGTGTAGCATGGAGAGTTCCGTCCTTATTGGTGGCTGTGGGCAGGAGCCTGAAGCTGAATTTCCTGCCCTGCATCCGGGGGTGTCTCCACTGGGTTGGTCTGGTCAATTGTGGCGTAGAACTCGTTCTCTTCTCTCGCTTCTCTGTCTTTTCTGAATTTGTTGGTTGCCTCATTGTAGCCCCTACTTATGACTCTGGTTACAAGTTTCTCCCATGTGTGCTCATACAGGGATTTCACGTAAGCAGCCGCGTAGGGCTTTTTTGCATCCTCCTGTTCCGTGGATACATATCCATGTAGGAAGCGCGCGCGAAGTAACGCGAGGGGGGTGATGGTGCAGGTCCTGTGCTTTAACAGGAGGTGCCAACTTTTTCGCGAGATGGCCATGGCTAGGCCAGTAAGCAGCCACTTGGCTACTTGCCCATATTTGTCAGTCGAACTACGCCTCGAGAAAGTTTGCGCCGCTCTCTGCAGCAAGCTCAGCTGGAAGGAGTAACATCCCTGTCCCGTAGCCGGGAGGTAAGTTTCTTCTTCTGTTTCTTCCTCTTCTGTATCCTCAGCTTCTTGGTCTGCGCCCTGTAAGGGGTCGGCAACGGCCTCCCGCTGGAGATCGGGCTTGGCGCATTATCCGGAGGACCGGCTTGGCTAGCGTTGGCAGAGCTGCTCCTTGATGCTCCTTCCCTGGGAGGGTTATCCCGTCTTCCACTTTGTGCCAGAGCGGGACCTCGATGCGAAAGCTGGTCTGATAGTAAGAGGCGAAAGATATGACCTGTCCAAAGCTTGCATCCAGGATACCTTCTTCATAACCTTGGGCCAGGGGGGTAGTGCCCTGCTGTGCATTGCCCTTCATAAGCACTTACAATGACGTAGGGGTTGTTGACAGCATTATCCACATTGTGTTTATATCTTTTCCGTTTATCTGGCGTTGCTTCCTCGAAGCCCAGTGCGTGGCATTGTTCAGCTACCTTATGCCGGGAAGTAAATATGGACGTGGTCTATCGGAAGCTCTGCCTTGCCCAGGTATAGGCCGCGCGCGAAAGACATAACGACTGTCTGCATTAGGGCAAGGGAATTGCACGTGGGCTCTAACACTGGGGCAGTGCCCTCCTTTTTTCTTTCTTTGCTTGCTTTGAAGTTCGATTGACCTCCGGCCTCTGTTGTTTTCGCATCGCAACTCTTAGACAGAATGACAACTGACCATAGAGCCAATAGGATGGGTCCGCACAGAGTGCCAAGTCTTCGCCTTCCATGTCGGGTTGGTGCGCCGGGCTTGATTTGAGAAAGGCAAAGAGAGCTGCCAGCTGTGAAGCCATGGCACCGCAGACAGTATCAAAGTCTTGCTGGGTGTGCTTAACAAGACTAATTCTTTGCCTTCTGGTTTGGCTTGAAGGCGTCGTCTTAAGGAACTCCACCAATCCATTCGAATGTCAGCGGCTGCCCCAGTGTGTGGCGCGTGTGCAACACACACCCAGAAGCTGATAGCTTCGGTGCAAATATCAGCAATAAGAATACGAGGATCAGCATGGCAGACCGAAATGTTCTTGGCCCGGAACCGGAGTGGCAGCTTTCCTTCTGTGCGGGCAAAAGACTTCTCTAAGGAAATCCACAGCTCAACCCCTAAACATCCGTTCTCAGCACCAGAACATATTCTCAAATGACTGGCAGACTGAATTATGCCTTTTGGGGTTCGAGCTTCTTGTATTCCAAAGAGATGAATGCCTTTTTCAGCCACAGTTTCACGCATCCATGCCGCTCTGCCAGTGGTGCTGGAGATAGTCTCATGGTCCTCATTACCCAACGAGAGCACATTATAAGACGCAATCCGGATAGAAAAGGACAGGAGGCATCTTTGCCCCTGGCACTCGGGCTCCCAAAGCATTTGCTCTTTTACCGTATCCACCGTATGGCCGGCAATTGGGGCGGCGTTGGGAACATGCATTACATTTCCATTCCATGATGGGAGTCGTGGGTCAGACCAATCATGAAGCAATCTCCACAACCATGGGAGTGTGTGGTCAGGGGAAGTCACGATCTTCCGAAGCGATCCTTTTTCCGTGTATTGACTGGCACACCGAAGACTATATTTAGCAGCCGCATCAGCAAGTTCGTTCGTATGTTCCCCGGTGTGGGCATTAACATGCTCATGGAAAACAGATCCTGCACCCAAATATGCTTCCAGAGCAAGTTGGAGGCTACGCACTATGGCACCATTGGGATCATTGGCTGCGTAAAGGCCTCGAGCTTTATTGCCAGCAACTACGCTGTCCCATCGGAAGGTGACTTGACCTCTCCAAGAAGCAGCGCGAATGAATCTCAAAAGCCACCACGTGGACCAAATCAATGCCTGGGCCTCGCACCAATGTTATTTGGAAAAAATGAAAGAAGTGTTTTGGTGTTTCCGTGGCCAAGTCTTAAAACACTTGCACAACCAATAACCATTCGACCCTTCTTCTCACCCTCAATACCCTGAAACACTACAGCCATCAGTCACAAATTCCCAAAGCGCAAGCGCCAAATGCCGCTTTTTTAACAAAAAAATGCAGGCAGTCTCACTGATCCAAAGATCAGTTCTTCTTGAACAGCTTTCGCAGGTCTTCAAACAAACTTCCTACAAAGTGTTTACAAAGTTTTGGATCTTTACAAAAAATTGACAAAGTTTTGGACTTACAACTTTTTTACCGAGTTTTTGCATTACAAAGTTTTAACAAAGTCTACAAAACTTAAAAATAGAAATAACAAACTTCACAAAGTTTTGGAAACTTGCAGTACATTGAATTTTACAAAACTTTGGAACTACAAAGTTTTTACAAAGTATTGAACCTTTAGATATCTGAACAAAGCTTTGGACATTTATCAAGCTTTGAACAAGTTTTGGAATTTTACAAAGCTTTTACAAAAGTTTTTGATGCTTACAAACTTTCTACAAAGTTTCGGATATTTTTCAATCTGTGTCAAAACTTTGTAAACTTTATTATTTGAAACTTTGCAAAACGTTGTAAAAATTGTAAGAACTTTGTAAACTTTGTAAATACTTTGTAAATTTGTAAAAGCTGTGTAAGCTTTGTAGAAACTTTGGTGAAATTCTAAAACTTTGTAAACTTTCAAATCTCTGCAACAACTGTGTAAAGATTGAAAAAACTTTGCAAACTTTGTCAAAACTTCGTAAACTGTTGTTAAAATTGTAACATTTTTAAACACTGAAACAGTTTAAACTTCGTAAACCTTTGTAAAAACTTTGTAAACTTTGTAAAACTGTGTAAAAACTGCGAAAACTTTGTGTAAAAAATTGTAAAATGCAAAAACTTTGTCAAAACTTTGTAAACACTTGTAAACTTTGTCAAAACTTTGTGAACTTTGTCAAAATGTTTGTAAACATTGCAAACTTTGTACACTTTGTACTAACATTTTGTAAACTTTGTAAACAACTTTTAGATGTTGTAGGCCTTCGTAAACTCTATTTAAAAAAAGACGTTATAGACTTCGCAACACTTTGCAAACTTTGCAAAACGTTTTTAAACTTCGTAAACTTTGTCAAAACATTGTAAACATTTTGAAAGACCTTGTGAACGTTGTGAAAACTTTGTAAACTTTGAACACTTTGTGAATTTCCTAAAAACTTTGTACAAATTGTGAAACTGTACAAGCTTTGAAAAACTTTGTAAAATGTAGAGAGAAACCTTGTAAACTTTGCAAATAGATAAACTATCAAAACTTTGTAATCGTTGTCAAAACTTTGTAAACTTTGTCGAAACTCTGTAAACTTTGCAAGACTTCGTAAACTTGGCAAAATCTTTGTAAACTTTCCAAAAACTTTGTAAACTTTGTAAATATTTTGTAAATTTGTGTAACAAAAGGCAAATGTCGCAAACTTTGTCAGAACGTTGTAAACTTTGTAAAAACTTTGTAAACTTTGTAAAAACTGTAAACTATGTAAACTTTGTAAAAACTTTTTAAAACTTTGTAAAGTTCTGTGAAAGAAGTGTTTTTGCACGATTTTTGCTTAAAAAGAAGTGTTTTTCATGTCATTTGTTGTAAACATAAGTGTTTTTCACCAGCCATTTGTAAACTTTGTAAAAACTTTGTAAACTTTGTAAAAGCTTTGTAAACTTTGTAAAAACTTTGTAAACTTTGTAAAAACTTTGTAAAACTTTGTAACCTTTGTAAAAACTTTGCAAACTTGAAAAACTTTTGTAAACTTTGTAAAAACTTTGTAAAAACCTTGTAAACCGTGTAAAAACTTTGTAAACTTGAAAAACGTGTAAACTTTGTAAAAACTTTGTAAACTTGAAAAAGCTGTTGTAAACTTTGTAAAAACGTTGTACAACTTTGTAAACTTTGTAAAAACTTTGAAAACTTTGTAAACACTTTGTGAGACTTTGTAGACTCTGTAAAAATTGAAAAACTGTGTAAATTCCGAACTTTGCAAGAACTTTGTCAAATTCCAAAGCTTTGTAAAATCGTTGTAAACTTTCAATACTGTGCAAAAACTGTGTAAACTGTATAAACTTTGCAAATGTTGTGAAAGCTTTGTAAACTATGTAAATACTGTGTAAAGTTTGCAAATGTTTGTACACTTTGTAAAAACTCCATGTAAAAATTGTAAAATGTGCAATCTTTGTAAAACGATGTATAAACTTTGTTCAAACTTTGTAAACTTTCAATACTTTGCAAAACTGTGTAAACTTTGTAAAAATAGTCAACATTGCAGCACCATTGTAAAACTTTCAATACGTCTTTAATTGATTTTTTAATGGTAAAACCTTTGTAAACTGGGTAAACTTTGGAAATTGCTCAAAACTTTGTAAACTGTGTTAAAATATTGTAAACTTTGTGAAACTTTGTAAACTTGGTAAACGGTTGTAAAACTTTGAAAACTTCATAAAATCTGTGTAAAACTTTGTAAACTTTGTACCAACTTGGAAAGCTTTGTAAAAACGTAGTGAACTTGGTATAAACTTGGTAAACTTTGTCAACACTTTGTAGACTTTGTAAAACATTTTTAAACTTTGTCAAACTTTGTAAGCTTTGTAAACCTTTAAACTTGTAAAACTTTATAAGAACTTGATAAAACTTTATTAAGACGTTGTAAAATTCGCAAACTTTGTAAAACGGTTTACAAACCTTTTACGAAGTTTTGGAGTTCTTCAAATTATTCTTCAAAGTTAGAGCAACGTTTTACACAGTTTTCAGAACGTTTACAAAGTTTTATATTTGTACAAAGTTCTACAAAGTTTATAAAACTTTCACAAAGTCTTAAGAATTTGTACAAAGTTTGCAACTTTTGCAACGAGTTGACAGAGTTGTTGAATTACAAACAAATTTACAAAGGTTTACAACGTCTACAAAGCTTTTACCATGGCCGTTCACTCACCACTCACGAGACAAACAAACCTATGAAATAGTCCTTTGGGTCTCGTATGTTGCCACTAACAACGCAAAAAACACGACGTGTTTTATACCCTCTCTTAGTTCTGAACAACCAATTCTTCAGAGGTCCGCAAGGGTCAAAAACACTTCTTCTGCGCTAATTCCCCCGAAACAACGAACGACGGTCCCCAAGCAACTTAACAGCGGCTGGGGTCCGGGGTGGGTCAATTTATAGAGAACCACCAGATTTTTTCGCTACAGGATCCCCTCCATAAAATGCACAAAAATCACCCCCAAGGCTGCATGGTTTATAGAGGCAATATAAGGCAATTCGCTGGACTATGTTATGCTTATGTTGTTAGGTTGCTCATTGCCGGATCGTCGACAGATAGCGCAAGTTTCTTGGCTATAAGGTGGGCGACAAGTGTCCACATGATAACCTTTTCGACCCTTAGCCCGAGAAACTCGAGCGCGGCATACGTCAAACACAAAAATGTCTTGCACCAGCCACCAGCTCCAGCCAAATGTTCGCACAGGATAAGTTGAAGATGGCAACAACCCTCCAGGCCCATGCGGCCAGTCCAAAAGCCTTTGGCCCATCGATCACATTCTTTTCATTTTGCCTACCAATAATTACACCGGTCGGTATTTTCCTCTCCGTGGGCCTTTGTTTGCAATCAGGCCACCACAACGGGAAGTGATTGGGTGTGGAACGGTCCACCAGTTCCAGCATCTCGAAGCACCCCGTCACCAGCACCGCAGCGAGCAGAAAAGCAAGTTTTGCGTTGCACTTTCTCTTTTTTGATCGGGTGAAACCGTGAAAAAGGCCACAGTGTTCGCCAAGAGGCGTCCAGACCGTTTATTTTTATTGGGCACGGCTTCTGGGCACACCGACTGCAAGCAAAACGTGTCCCAGCCTCCAACAAACCAGCACAGTCCAACCATCAGGGCCAGGTACATGGATTGCTGTAACCACGCAGAGCACCAAGATGCCCATCTACCGCCCAGGAATCCTGCAGGGCAGGCAGCAGCCAACATGGTCCAGCGTTTCCTTGAGCGCCTGCACAACGACGATCAATTGTAAGACCCCCTGCTAATGCAAAACCCGAATCCAGACAGCCCGCATAATCCCCCACATTCAACATGCCAGAAGGTGCAGCATACGTGTTCAGGAAAGGGCTCAGCAGCATGGCGAATCTTTAGAGCCATCTGGACCCAGACTATCCCAACTTATGGGCGAAACGAAAAACCCCAAAAAAAGAGGATAACTAAACGACAGGAATTCAGCGGCCAAACAACTCCGAGGGATTTCGTTCGTATACATCAAGGAAGCAACACGACACACTGCCCCACCCAACAAATCGCAAGAGATTTCGCGCATCCTAGCCGGTTAAGCCAACTCACGCCCGTTTCCGTTCAACCTATGCAGAAAACAATACACTCAACGAACCTCAGCGCTTGCCCAATCCCGGCATGCCAGCCAAATACTATTTGTTACAAACTGTCCTACTTTCACATCGAACCAAACATTGAACTAAAGCAAAGCTAGAAAACAAAAACACCCACTTGAGCCAGCGCATAACAACAGCTGAGGTGCATTTTGCAACCCTTTTGGGTCACAAGGAGGTCGATGGATTTCCACTGGATGTGGACTTGAAACAGCAAACCACCAAAAACTCCATGCGTTTCCTGCACAATTCGCACAGCTCCAACGGTGTTTTCAGTCAAAACGGGCCAACGCGTTTACGTCCTGGATCTTTTTTTGTCGGGGCCACCATGGTGCGTCGCTCTGGTTGGCTGGGGTTGGCTCCTCTGCCTGGGGGCGTTCGGCCCGCGACAAATCAGTGGCGGACTCCCCTGAACTGGCGCAATTAGATCGCACTCATGCCTCTGGGATTTTTGCCTGCGACAATTCCAAGTGGAAAGGGGTGAAGCCTGTGTGGCCGGGCAGTAACAACCCACGATGCGCTTCTTGGAGCTGCAGGCCTTGCACAACCTCTTTCACCACTTGTGCTGCACGCGCTAGGTGGGTCGGCGGCGATGCTGTAAACTGCCAAGTATCCTGGTGGTGCAAAAATGGGGTGTGGCCATGCAAACAGCATGGGGATACAAAAGTTTGAAAACAGGCAACGTTTTGTCAAATCCTGTGTCCATGTTCCTGCTCTATTTTGATGCTTGTTTGTTGTGTCCACCAAGCCTGAAAGGTTCGGCGGTGAAATTGTGAACACAACAGTTTGTCAGCTGGTTTTCGGAAAGTACAGCTGCAGTGTGGTCACCCTTGAACATGTCTGTGCACATAGTTGGAAAATATGATGGTTTGATATCAGGTTTTCTATTTTTTGTTTCGTGCTGGTATAGGTGAAGCATTTTGCCATGTTGGGCCCAATTTGTCTTGAGGCTGCCCCAAAACGCTTGAAGCACTTGCGCACACAGAGGGCCCCAGGGGGATGGTGTTGGGATGTGTTGCGGGGCTGGGTCTCAACGCAAACCCTTCCCCCACAGACGACGCAGTCAGCCTCTTGCATGCCGGATTTTTCGGCATCTTGAAAGATTGCTCACCAGAAAATAGGAGGCAAATGCAAACCAACAACCGTAGCACGCAAAACCCTACACAACGGTCTTTCGGCGATCAGCTTGGAACAACGCACCCCCTCAATGGGCAAGTTCTGGGGTTGCCGCGCGGCGTTTGGATGCTGTGCATGGCTCACCTACCGTTATGACCGTGGGGCCACTGGCGTTTTTGGCGGCAACTTGTCCTGTGCCTAGATTTCCGCGTTGGACTTGGAGCATCTTTCCACAAACTTGAGTGAAATCCGGCCTAGTGGTACTCAATTTTTTGCAATTCTGATCTCCAAAAAGTGTTCGGGGCACGGGCTTGACTCGCACTTGCGTGAAGCACCCATACATGCGGAGGGGGGCCCGGAAACCCTTCAATCAGCCCGGTCGACACCAGCAACAGGTTTACCCTGTGGCCTTCTCTGTGAAGAACCAATGACTCAAACAACTGGGGACGACAGTTTCTAACACAGTTGAAGCCCCCCTCGCCCGTCTTTAAAAGGAACAAATCTGTTTGACCTTGATTGGGGCAAAGTGGTGCTGGAGTATTCTCCATGGCTTTGCATCCCCAAAAGCGGCCTTTGCAGCCAAGTCAAGGCTTGTCAAAGCGGTTCTGGGTTTGTGAAGGCCGCTGAACTCCTGGCATGCTCCCATCGAGGTAGCAGACCGTGGGCACAAATTAAATTTGGTAAGACAAAAATAGTTATACAAATTGACAACGTCGAGCACGGCGACGCTAGTGAAAAATCGAAAACAGAAAAATATCCGGAGCAGCCGTCGACACCCAGTTTCCACCGTGGCTGTCGCAGTCTCCAGGCTGCCGCTTGGCTCTTTGCCCTCCCCCTTGCTGCGTATAAAATCTGCATGGCCAAAACATGGCCAGTTGCCAAGCAGGGGTACCGGACTGCCACTTTGGTTGCCACTGAGCGCGCGCACAAACAACAAATTGATTTTTCTTGCTTGCCGGGTGTCAAATCCAAAAAGGAATTGGGTTGAAAACACGAAGATCTTATGCATCAGTCAGCCATGGAGCCATTCACAAACAATTGGTGGGTTTGATCCAAAAACCGGCCCAGGCCAACCCGTAACACCTGAATAGTGAGTAAGTGAATGAGTGAGTGCGTGAGTGAGTGAGTGAGTGAGGGAGGGAGTGAGTGAGTGAGTGAGTGAGTGATGTGTGTGCGTGTCAGCACCTGTTTCCGAGGATTTTGCATAACCGAATTCACTTTGAGTGGACCGTCCATCACATGCAGGGGGCATGGCAGCTGTTCCCCTATCGACCAACTCTGTCCCCACCATGCTTCACCATTTTCAACATGTAGAGGAGTCCCATCATGCGCTTCTTTTTGCAAGGCCTTTGGGCCCAAGTCTGCACAATTGATCGCGGTAACTTGACCAATCCCTTGTCGTTGTACCATCGGTCGAGCAGCCGAGCTGTTTGAACGCACCTTCATCTCACATTTTTCCTCGGTGATCTTCTCCCATAGGTGCTTGATGAGCAGTCCATCTGAGGATCCGGCAGCCACAGCAACAAACTCTGATGAGAGGGATGTTGCCTTTTGTGCCCTGACTCTTGACTCCAGGAGGTTGCCCTCAATGAACACCTGGAAAGAAGTGGTGCTCCTGCGTTCATTGCGAAGCACCTCCAGGAGATGTTGCTCCTTGTCCCAACGTCCTTGGAGTCCTTCACATTCATGACTGACTGGCTTTTGGCCCCCGCCGACACCCTCACTCCATAGCCCTCCGTGCCTTTAATGGCACACATGCCATGCTTTGTTTCAGGTTTGCTTCGTGGGGCGAATAGCGAACTGTGCATCAGGGCGTTCTCCTGCGAGGTACAGCAACACTCCTGTACCTCGTTACTTCGCCTCCTTGAAGTTCTTCACTTTCATCTCTCTTGCTGGAGCTTTGTTCTATGGGATTTTTCCTGCAGGCTTTCTTGAACAGGTCCATCTCCTCCGGCTGTTGGCCAAGACCCGGGCTCAAGGCGTTCCGCAACAACTTCGGGCCTCGGCAGTCGCAGCTTACGTAGCCCGCTGGTCAGCCCTCCTCTCCGCGGCCGCCAGTCGCACCTTCGCAGCCAGCCTTTTGTTCGAAGACTCTGCCAACCACTCCAACATCGATACCAGCCTCCCTGAGCTCAACGACCTGCGCCCCCAATGCCCAGAGCCCCCAGCCCATTCAAGACTCCCGAGCCACTGACCCCCCCTTGTGGGACTCTGGACTTTAGACTTTGCACATCTGGGGACAGGCCAGTATAAAAACTGTCAAAGCAGCCACCCGACCTAACTCACGCAGAAAAAGGCGCGAGAAAAAAAAATGGCACGCCAACTTGAATTCCCTCTTCAGGTAGGATTTTTTCCCCATCAAGAAGTCGACAAATTCCTTCAGGGCATTCTCGTCTCCCACCATGAAGACATCGTCCACATGGACTGTGATGTAAACCACCTTGTGTCATCAACAATGTGGGCTGCATGACACCCTGTTCCATGCCAAACTCCTTTGCAGCTCCAGTGAAACCACTGCGATGCTGCTGTTCGTTGTCCTGGCAAGCACTGTAGACCTTGCCATCAACTTCCACATAGGCCTTCCCATCTTCAGTTTGAACAGCCATCAAATATGCGTTCTTGATGTCTAACGTCATGGCCACGAAATGCCTGAATACCTTGAGCATGAGGTTGATGAACAACTTTGGTATTACTACATAGCATTGATGTCGGGGCGAACAATTGCTCCATGTCCACGCTAGACTTGCACTGTCTTGCCACCAGATGTGCTCTGCGAAACCATCCTCCACGTTCAACCCTATGCTTCCAGCAGTAGACGAACTTCGTGGATATCAGTAGCCTTCATTGTTCTGCATTTCCTTCTTGGGTTCACCTCCTCCATCACGGGACCTCATTTTTTGCCTCATAGTCCAACATCCTGAGGTGCTAATCTGTTGTGGTTGGTGGTTCCTCATCTTCTCCTTCATTCGCCTGCAACTCCTCATTCACTTCTTCTGGCACCATGGTGTAGTCGAACTCTTCATCGCCATGTGCTTCGATATCGGTAGCTCGTATCCCTGCAAAATGCGGGGGTACAGCCTTGAAATCTTCGCTCGAAGGTGCGGTTGTCTCCTTTGCTCCTCTTTCCTCTTGGTTCTTCTGTTTCTTCTCTGGCTTCACTTTCTCCTCCTGGGGCTCTCTCTTCTCATTGCCTTTCCTCAGTGACTCCGTCCTATCTTGTCTCTTCTCTTCTGGCTCATCGATCACCGTCTCCCTTGCTGATCTCTTTATCCTCGGTGTCAATGGCGTAGGTGCTGATATTGTAGGTGCGCCCATTGCTACTGCAGGTGTGTTTGGCTGTCCATGTAAGCCTGGTGTTGGCCTCACTACTGGCTTGATTTTTTTCACCCCTGCCTCTGACGTGAGCTTGTCCTCCATGGTGCATCAGAATTCCCTGTGGTGAGTAGCTCCACGGCAAACCCTTGGCGATCACCATGTCTGTAGCTCGAAAGCACTCCTCGGGTGCACACCTTCTGATTGTTCTTGGCTCCCTCTGGTGTGAGGATCAAATGTTGATCATTTCAGCAACATGCCGCGCTCAAAGGTGTCACTGGCTTTGTATGTGACCAGACGTTTGAAAAGCACGGTTTCTCCATACAATGCAAGCTTCCCATTTAGGCATGTCCAGTTGCCAGGTCACAGCGGGCGGAGCTTCGGCTGTACACGCGGATTTGCCTCGCCTGTACACGCGCAGAATTTACCTCGGTTGTACACGCGCTACTCGGATGTACACGCGGCTTACTCGGCTGTGCACGCGGCTTGCTCGGCTGTACACCGTGGTACTGTGGAAACAATGAGCAAAAAGAGATCATCACGTAGATGAATGTCCAGAGGGACGTTGTGTATGCGCAGGTGAGGCGAATCATGTGTGCGCAGCTGAGTTTGAGGTTACATGGGCTGTTTAAAGAAGAATGTAATCGATGTGAGCGCAGCTGAAGCGAATCGTGTATGCGCAGGTGGGTTAAATATACAAAAAAGTCTGTGTGCGCAGGTGAGGCGAAATATGTGTGCGCAGGTGAGGCGCCATCCGTCATAGCTGGTGCGGCCAATCTTCTCCAGTACCCTGAAGCGATAAATGAGGAATGGTGCATGGCTGGATGCCCATGGGTACATGCTCCCATCGTTCTGGATGTGAGCCTTGGTCTCGGCAAATGACCGCAAACAGTTTGCCATCTTGCGTACTGTCTGTACAGCTCTCTCAGCTTGGCCGTTTGAGGCATGTTGGCCACTTCCAGTCAGACGGATCTCGCAGGGCAAACCCATAACTGTCCTATAGCAAAGCTAGGGCCTCGCACATGGAACAATTACGAACCGACGGCAGGTTCCAGGTTCCCAATGGTGCGTCGCAGGGGGAACATTTTACGTTGCTGAACATGGGAATTCCGACTCCACTCCCGCACTGTATTGTTGCAATTGTTTGCTGGCTCATCCCCAGCGTAGACCTCGTTCTGGTTGTCCAAGTGGTCATTGTTCACGGCAGTAAAATCTTGCGTGCGTTTCGCGGCGAACGCTGAGTGATGGGACTTGTACGTAGGTGTCTACACTCACCGGGCCGGGTCAAAACATAGTCGCACATTCCCTCCCTGGCTTAACACCCGGACCTTGAGTTCCCAAAACTCGAGCACCCCTGGACAAACAGCTGGTGCAAAACATTTGGGAAACGTAAAGGGAACACACGGACACGGGAAATCATTGTAGGTGATCAGTGATCACGCCTTATGCACGCAGTGTTGTTTAAGGAATCAATCTTTCAATGATGGTTCGGTGCATCCCACCACCCAACTCCCCGACAACACACAACTCCGTTCCAACCAACTTACTACTATATAATGTAGTATGATAGAGTATAGTATGGTACAGTCTTGTGTTGTATTAGTATTAGTATTAGTATTAATATTAGTATTAATATTAATATTCGCATTCGTATTCGTATTCGTATTAATATTCGTACTAGTATTAGTACTAGTATTAGTGTTCGTATTCGTATGCGTATTCGTTTTCGTGTAGAAATAGTATAGTATCGTATCGTATTAGCATTCGTTTTCGTATTCGTATTAGGATTAATATTAGTATTGTTTTAGCCTTCTTACCGCCCTCTGTGGCGGGTGTCGCTACTGTTCGTGATTTTCCCTTCGTGCTCGTCGCCATCGTGCCTGAAGTTTCACTCTGTTTCTTTATGTTTGAGGTAGGTGCTTTCCTTCGTTTTCGTTTTAATAAGGTGGGGGTGCCAAATGGGCACTCTCCCCGGGAACCGTTTTGTAATCAATCTCTTTATTTCCTTTCTGTGATCTGTGATGGTGTTCCGTATGCCTCGACAACAGAAAAAAGAGTACTCGTGAACAGTAATAGTAATAGTTGTTTATAGTAATATTTAAAGTAATGTTAATAGTGATAGGTTTGATATTAGTGTTAGTATTAGTATTTTTGTTAGTGTTGGTAACAGTATTAGTTATAGTAATAGTAGTGGTGTATGGAATAGTAGTGTTGTATGGTACGGTATGGTATGGTATGGAATGGAATGGTACAGTATAGTATTGTATCGCATCATATCGATAGTTGTACTGGTTGTGGCTATAACCAATTTGTGGTTGTAATTGCAGTGGTGGTAGGCGTCAGTGTTGTTTGCGTCTGAATCATAGTATTTTTTTACCTTGTGTAGTTTTCAAAACTGGCAAACCGTGGGAACAGCCAAAGGAAGGAGGCAACCTGCCATCTAGCAAGGCTGTGACACTGTGATCTTTAGCGCAGGTTCTAGACTTGTTGTTGGTAGAGTGCGTTAATGTTGCGGAACCTTCTGTGACGCGTGCTTTTTGTGACAAACTGTTTTTCAACAGTTTTTAATTCCACCGCCTAGTTCTGTTTGGCCATGTACGAGCCCCTAGCCAGCTAGAGCCATAGCATGAAGCCGCTGGTGTTTGTTTATGCCGGTTTTACCTGTTTTTTATTTTTGCGATTGACTATGCCTATGCCATCCGGATACACACGCCCCAACCCCTTCGGTGCGGGCGGGTATTTTTCCGATCCCCTTTACAATGCCATAGTTTCCCGGAGGAATGTTTTTTTACGTTGCACAGGCACAGGGCTGTGACGTCAGAAACAGTTGAAGTAAGCAGGACGCGGCTGCTGTATGTTTTTTATGTGTGGCTGGAGGTTCATGTACACTGCGCAACTTGACGTGGAACCAATCTTTACACTATGTAAGTATGTTTACGGCCTTGCCTTGCTGCCGTTAATTTTAACGCCTGCATACCTTCACAATTATATAGGACATTCAAAAGTATTCCGATCAATACACAATGGCAACATCAAACACAAATTTGCACTACCAAAGTGGTTGGTTGGTTGGTTCTCGTAGTGGCGTTGTAACAATTTGCGTTGTTGTGCTATGGAGTCTTTCGGAAGGGTTGGTGGTGGTTTGTTGCAATTCTTGCCCAGAAATATATAAGGGCTTATGAGGGGGGGATGAGGTGTCGTACGTGGTGTTTCCTTTTTTTGGGGTTGCCACTGTGTGAGCGATATGTTTTGAATCTTGGCAAAGTTTCGTTTTGCCGTTGATGTTCCCAGTTTCCAACTTTCCTCATTAATCCTTTGAATTCGCATGCTTTCGGCCCGAAGCCTAGTCAAGGCATTTGCATGGCCCAGGCCCCCAAAAGCCTGCTTGTTTGCACCTTCCCGATCTCAGTGTAGAGTAGGCTTGGAACCTTTCAAAATCGAGCTAAGATTGAGCAATTGCGGCCAGGATTTTCAGAACCTTGCAGATGCGAAAGTACTTGACCTATTTTGCAGGACACCCTCTTCGAGGTCATGTGTTCTGGGTGGCCTCGCCCTTGGATCTTGATGTGTTGCAAACTGTTTGAGGCATAGCATAGCATGCAATTTTTAAACAGGTTTTTCACGTGGAGTCATGTTTTGGCTGCCTCGTGCGCCAGTCCCGTTGGATTCCACATGTGTGTCAGTCGCTTTTACAAAGCATGACTTGATCATGTTTGATTGCAGCCTTGGGGCTCTAGATCATCTCTAACCGTACCGGACTTTATTTGCAATCGACCCGCCACGAGGCCAGTGATCGATTGTTGCGCTCGCTGAAATTCTTGGGCCTGAAGCGTTCCCAATCGATGGTTTGAGGTGTCTCATGATTTACACGTGGGTTGGGCTTTTGCTCAGTCATGCCAGAGCAGACTGCCAATTAGAGGCAGGCATTGAGACCTCATTCTTGCAGATCTCCATCGAAAATGTGACGCTACATAGTGTCAGTGAAGGCGATGCGTGGATTGGCATGGAGAACATGCACCTGAGCATATACCTGATTTGCTTCTTGCTCATCCCAATTTGCGCAGTGGCATTTGCAGGCCCCAGATGGGCCCTGGCTACAATGATCACCTGTGCAGACTCCCTTTGCACGGAGTTGCCCATGGCCATTTTCGCTTTGGTGGCTGAAGACCCATTCAGTTTAGGAGCGCTGGTGGCAACCAAGCCGTTGGGGCAGGCACTGGCCACCCCGCTGGTCATCCAATTCACTCGCCAGAGGGAGCTGCACTCCATGAAGCTTGGGTTGCTTTTGCAAAGTGCTGGGCTCTTTCTACAAGCTTTTACCCCAAGCTTGGGCGCTTGGTTTGCCGCGCGTGCCGCCCAGGGTGTAGGTTCAGCCCTCATGCTGGGTGCAATCTCAGCGATGATGGGGGACGCTACCAAGGAAACTGGTGACTCAGGCAGAGGCCTTTTCACATATAGCATGTGGCTGGGTTTAATTTGTGGTGCACCCTTCGGAGGCATTTGCTTTGCAATCGAGTCCTTCTTGCCATTCCTTTTTTTGGGGCTTGCTGATTTGATCTTGCTGACCGCATTGCATTTCAAGATGGATGCCCCATCGAAGCCCATGCCTGGCATTCCTCGAGATGTTTTGGCCCCCTTGCGCTATCCCATGATATCGAGACCGTTAGCACTCCTTTGCTTGGTGGTCATGTATGGAGCCGCTTTGCAGGCAATGATTTTCAAAGTCATGGAGGAGGACCTGGCGGGATTGAAAGAGTCTCCCACAAACAGTTTTTGCAAAAGTCCATAGCAAGCACTCACTCATGAGCGGTAGATCATCTAAGATGACACGCACAAATCAAGAAGCTTGTACATGAGACCGCAACTTTGCCCGAGCAGAAAAGCTTCGCATGGTAGCGGAGCCTGAGAAGCCAATCCCGTAGGGATTGGTGGAGGCTCTTGTTTTTTTCATTTGGCGCCATAGGCCCTTTGCCCTGCAGTGGACTACATCCTAAGGTTGAAGAAAGTCCCTGAAGTTGAGATTGGTGGCCATGGCTGGAGTTGGAGAAGCTGGAGCTTCACCTTCCTCTGCAGCAGGAGGTGGAGAAGGGCGAGAGATCGCCATGAGGATGATCCAAGCCGCTGAAGCGGCTGCTCTGGCTGCGCAATCGGCCGCGGAGGCCCTCAGTCGACGGCAAGGTGGAGAGAAAACTTGGTTTAAGGTTTTGCCAAAACCCTCACAGCTGGACGCAAAGACCAGGGAGGAGGAACTATCCCAGTGGAGGGACTTCAGTTGGGGCCTTGAACAATATTTGTCCTCCCTGAACGGCATGTTCACAGAAGATTTCAAAGATATCAGGGCAAGGCCAGATGACCCGATCGACTCCAGCATCCAGTCTGATGAGGAGAAGCAACGAAGCAAATTTTTGTATTCACTGCTAGCATCCCTTGTGAAGCAACGCCCTCTCGCCATGATCCGCCAGGTGAAGGAGTCCAATGGCATGGAGGCCTACCGCCTCTTGATCCAAAGCCTCGAGCCCACCTCCAAGAATCGTGCATTAGGTCTGCTGACCATGATCTTGGAGTGGAAGCCCTTCGACATGAGGAAAGGAGGCATTCTTGGACAACTCCTACGCTTGGAAGAGGTCTTTGTGGAGTATGAGAAAACGGGTTCAAAGCTGGAAGACAACATCCGCTTTGCAGTCCTGATGAAATGCATCAGCGGACAGCTCAAAATGTGGCTCCAGCTGAACGTTGCCGAGTTCCAGGATTACCAGAAGCTCCGAGAGGCCATCGTGCAGTATGACAACGCGACGATGAAGTGGACGAATGTGATGATGCTCGGAGCTGATCCTGGAGGCGGAGAAGGTGTGGTGCCGATGGAGATTGACCGCATCAAAGGAAAGGGCAACGACTACAGCAAAGGCAAAGGGCAAGGGCAAGGACTTCGATAGGAAGGGCAAAGGCAAGGGCGAGCCGAAAGGCAAGAGCAAGGGCAAAGGCTATGGAAAATCCCAGGACTTCGGTGGCAAATCCCAGCAGAAGAGCGCTGGCAAGGGAGAAGGCCAGAAAGGTCAAAAAGGCAAGTCAGACCAAAAGACTTGCTTCACCTGTGGCAAAGCAGGACACTTCTCGAAGGATTGCTGGCAGAGGCTTCGACAGGTGAGTGAAGCTAAGCCGAGCGCAGAAACTGGGACGGTGGCTTCGAGCACTACCACTTCGAGCCAAGGTGCAAGCTGGAAGTCTGGGTCAGTGAAAAGAGTTGAAGGAGTTTCACAAGTTGAATTCGAGAATGAGCCCATGGTTTTTGACTTGAGGCCAATGTCGATGCCGAGCACAGCTGGTAGACAGATCAGAATGGTACAGTTTTTCTCCATCTCTGAAGAGCACGAGCCCAATGACGACCACATTCAGGAGATCTACCACATCATGGCTGTGCGAGGGCATCAGAATTGCATGCGAGAAGAGGATCAAGTAAAGGTGATCATCGATTCAGGAGCTGATGCAACCATTCTTCCAAGCTCCTACTTGGATATTGGCACCGAGCTGGATGAGGGCGCACCCAAGCTCCAAGATGCTCAAGGAGTACCAATTGAGGTGCGCGGCTACAAGCAGGTCTGCTTCATTTTCAAGGCGGACAACGACAAGGAAGTGCAGATCTTCGACAAGGCCCACTTCTCAGATGAAATTAGCCAACCCATCATTTCGTATGGCAAGTTGATGGAGGCAGGCTGGAACATAGAGGCGGGGCAGATGAGTGGAGGCCAACATTCCATGACGTTTGGTCTAGGGCACAATGTTGTGAGGATTCCACTTCAGCTGCAAAACCGTAGTTTGGTGGCCACTGGACATCTACGCACAGTGGTTGAGAAGCCTGCAGGTCCTATGATGGTGAGAGTGTTGGAGGCCAAGCTCTTGGACGACCTCCAGATGAAGGCGAGATATCAAGTTGGATGGAAGCAAGTGGACAACCGATGGGTTGGAGTACATCTGGCCAAGAAGTTCCAGACACCACAGTTCGTGGGCGAGATTCCTTCGACGACAGATTGGAGGCGAACCACGCTGGTGAGAGTGAAAGGTCAGTGGCAACTCTATGAGATGTGCGAGAACCTCCATGGACTTGCAGATCAGGAGGAGGAGATTGAGAATGTCGAGGATAACACCTTGATCTTGACCATCCTCACTCCTGAGGAGGTGAGCACTGAGGAGATGGGATTCGAAGTGGATACTGGTCTTGATTTGAGGCCAAGAGTTGAGCCAGGTGCCATGGCATTGAGGGAGCACGAGATCCCGATGGAAGAGCCCCAGAGGCTTCAGGAGACAGAAGATGGTGATGCAGAAGCAGTTGATGATCGAGCAGCTGTTGAGGTGGCAGCTGCTGGTGATGGAGCAACAGCAGATGAGCAAGAAGGCCGTTTGGTGCTAGAAGCTGGCTTGCCGGACCATGTGATAGTGAATGACATTCAGTTGACAGCGACAAGCAAACTCAGAGAACTCCGAGCAGCCTGTCACTTGTATGGCATCAGCCAGTCAGGCAGTCGGCTTAAATGCTTTCAGAGAATTGTGAGCCATCTCAAAGAACGTGAACTGAAGGCGGCATCAGAAGCAGTTGCAGCCGCAGAGTTACAGATGGCAAGACAACCAAAGATGCAGAACATCATCCCGGTCCCTTCACAGCAGGTGCAGGATCTTCATGCACTCACACACGTGCCATATCAACCGTGGTGCGAGGTCTGCTTGAAGTACCGAGGAAGGCCGGACAGACACCTGAGGACAGGATCTTCTCACACTGGTGGCATTCCAATCATTTCTTTGGACTTTGCCTACACCAAAGCTGGCGAAGTGGACAGGGCACCCACCGTTCGAGATCCAGGCCATGATCCTGATGATGATGGAATGGCGATCGACCTCTATGACCAGGAGGAGCAACCAGAGGCTAGAGAGCCCAGGATCAGAGAGCCAAACAGGAAGCTTGGGAGCCGTTCCCCTCCAATCGAAAGGACAATTGAACCTCATGGCCAGAGAGATCATGAACTTTGTCCAGAGTTTAGGCCATGTTGAGATTGGACTATATGGGGACAACGAGCCGACAATTCGCTCCCTCCTCCGGATTCTTTTGAATAGCAGGCATGCTATGGGACTTCGAACTCGCTTGTACACCACAAAGGTGAAAGATTCTGCAGGCAACTCCCTTGCTGAGAACGCCATCCAACGAGTACGAGGCCTTGCATGCACATTGATGGGTGAGGTCATAGCAAAGACTGGTCAGGTTTTCAATACCAACCATGGATTGTGGAGTTGGGCGGCGCGTCATGCATGCTGGCTGTTGAACAAGTTTCAAGCAACGAAGGGCATCACAAGTCACGAACTGGTCCACGGCAAGACCTACAATGGAGCTTTGGTTCCTTTTGGATGCCCCGTGTATGCTTTTGTGAAGCCCCAATCAGGCAAGGGCAACCCTCGATGGCGGATGACCCTGTTTCTTGGAAAGACTGAGGGTCAAGACTCCTGGATCGTGGGAGACGGCAGCCAAGTCATGCTGACCAGGTCTGTGAGAAGAGTGGACCGTCCATGGAAGAACTTCGGAGCCTATTACCAGAACTTTGCCACCTTCACCTATGAGTATCAGATCAACTTTGGTGGGCGCATTGTTCCTAGCAAGCGAGCAGCAAGTGCGGTTCCACTGCAACTTGGTCCAGCACCTCCTCGAGATGAAATCCTGTTTAGGTATCGAGATGAAGAAGCTGAGGAGGTGGAGCGCTATGCATTGTCCAAAGAGGGCCAGGAGGAAAGCCAAAGAGAGATAGATGAGGCCCTTGAGCCTGATGCACCAGCAATGATTGCAGAGGCTGGAGAACCAGCGCCATCAGCCCCACAGAGAGGAGAGCCCAGTGGAGGATTGCTGACACCCCCAGCTCTTGGAGATCAACCTGGGGAGAGGGGCGCAGGAGGAGAAGTTCCAATGGTCATTGAACCGCTTCCTTGGGATGAGGACGCACTACCTCCTGAAGGACGAGTTCTGAAGAAACTCCCTCCTCCAGAATCTGCAGTCAGGGCCGAGCCAGAGGCCAAACGGGCGAGAACAGAGAAGCCACCAGAAGGAGGAGCAAGCTCATCTGGACATCAACAGCTCGTGGAACGCAGAGTGGAGAAGGTGTGTGTTGGAGGAGACACCATGTACCACCTGGACGAAGTGGTGGACGTTGAGACGATGGCCATGGAAGAAGGAGAAGAAGACGTTGAGGACTTGAAACCTGGTGCCATCCCTGAAGAGCTCTGGAGTGATGCTCCCTTGACGAAAACACCTCCTGATCCAAGTTGGGAGGTAGACCTCTTGGCGAACAAGGTGGAGGAGCAGAGATTGATGAGGATGGATGTCATGGAGAAGCTCAAACCAGAGGACGCTCATTTGGACAAGCTCACCACTCGCTTTGTCCATGATTGGAGGATTAAGCCCTATCCACAACCTGATGGGAAGTCAAGGAAGCGTTGGTTGAGGAGAGCGAGGCTGGTAGCCAGAGAATATGCAAATGATCGATGCGATGAAGTCTATAGCCCAGCTTCAGGACAACACTCTCTTCGACTTCTGCCTGCATTGTTCCTGAACAACATTGTGGTGAGTCAGGGCATTGATGGAGAGCAGGGACCGCCAGTGTTGGGTGCACTTGACATAAAGGATGCATTCCTGCAGGTTCCCCAAGAACGACCTCTTCAGATCACGACCAATACTGGCTACTACAAGGTCCTCAAGAACATTCCAGGTCAGAGGATTGGAGCAAAGGCATGGTATGAGTTCTTGAGAACTTATCTTGAGGAGGAGCTCAACTTCGCCTTTGACGTGGTGAACCCATGCCTTGGAAAGAAGGGCACGGACAGTGAACTGATCTGTGTGCTGGTACACGTCGATGATGTGATGTTCACTGGAAGGCAGAAAGCTGTGGACGCTTTTGTGTGCAAATTGAAGGAGAAGTTCGAGGTGGAAGTGTCCATGGTAAGAAACTATAACGATGAGTTCGCCTTCCTGAAGCGCAAGTACATCTATGTCCCAGAAGGTTTGCTGGTGAAGCCTGGACAGTATGCCACGAAAATGATCAAGACCTTCGAGGACAAATATGGCCCTGTGAGGAGACAAAGACTTCCTGCCACTTCAGACATCCAGGACGCAGATGGATCCAATGTTGTTCCCCCAGAGCACGCGTCAGTGTATCGTTCCATTGTCGGCATGGGCATCTACCTTTCACAAGAACGCCTGGACATTAGCTTCGTTGTGAAGGAGTTAGCAGGAAAGATGTCAAACCCCACGGAGTTGGCCATGCAGAAGGCAAGGAGGTTGGTTGGGTACCTCAAAGAGACGGAAGAGCAACATATCCTTCTACCCCTTCCAGTTCAAGGAGAAGGACTACATGGTCACAGCCATGAGACTTGGTTGCTTGAGAGCTTCACGGATGCTGATTGGAGCGGCAACCGAGGAACAAGGAAGAGCACTTCGTCTTCGATTCACGGGTTGAACGGCATGGTGATCTACACCACCTCCAGAGGCCAGAAAGTTGTCAGCCTCTCATCAGCAGAGAGTGAGCTACATGCATTGGTGGCTGGCGCATGTGATGGCATATGCATCAAGCACGCCTTGGAGTTTCTCACAGGAGATCCAGTACATCATGTTTGCTGGGTCGACAACTCCGCCACCAAACAGATTGCCAACAAGCGTGGAGCTGGACGACTTCGCCACATCAGTGGCAAACTCCTCTGGTGCCAGAATAAAGTTGCAGAAGGCACGATGGAGGTCAAACAAATCAGTACCACACTGAACCTGGCCGACATCGGCGCGAAACCACTTTCGAAAGCGCGGCTCAGGCTATTGCTCTACTGGTGCAACGCCAGGAATGGAGATGGAAGCCGCGTAGGTGAGCAGGAGTACCAGGACTTTGAGAAGAGCCACGTCGAGAAAGGGAAGATCATGAGAATGGCAAAGTACCTCAACAGGATCATTCTCCTGAGCGGTCTTGAGCTGGCCGCGGGCAACAAGGTTGAGGAGAACTACATTGAGATCAACTACATGTTCCCCTTCCAGTGGTGGCTTGGCCTGGTCATCTTCGGCTTTCTGATGTTTGCCATCATGTTCCTATGGAGCAAGGTTCAAAGTCTGGAAAAGAGGGTCGCCTTCCTACAGCACCGAGTCGAAATGTGTGAACAAGCCCACAAGGACAACATCGAGCAGATGGACAAGGAGAACTCCATGACTGCAGACTACGTGGAGCGAGTGCACCGAGGGCTAATCAAGCTTGGAGGGCATGTAGAAGACCCATCAGTTCAGCGAGTTGAATGGCAAAGCCTGAACTACATCCAGAAGATCAACACATGGCACGAGGGCCTGGAGCTGAGAGAAAGGTGGAAGAAGATGGAAACGATTCAGCAAGAAAGAGGAGAGCAGCTTCCTGGTGCCGGCATTGTCAATATTGATGTTGATCCTGGAGAACCCGGGCTAAGTGGAGAGACGGCAGTCATCATTTTGGATGGTGGCCGAATTGTGCAGGTCCCAGTGGAGTATGTCGAGCCGGCAGGTGGTGAGACATCAGGAGATCAGATTGGTGACACATCGATGGTGGAACCAGAGCCTTCACCTGGAGAAGATGAAGTACCAGACCACGAGATGGAAAGTGAGCGCGAAAGTGCGCCTGAGGTTGTAGATGCTGCATGGGAGCCGGAAAGCATTAGGATTCCGCACGGACAGTTTGTCCATTTCAATCGGGCATACAATCGTGCAGACTTGATTGCCCGAGAAGAGCTTCTAAAGATGGAAGCGAATTGGTTTCATGGCCATAGAAATGGCACAAGAGCTTTGATGGACGAAATGCAGGATTTGATGAAGGAATCCGTGCACCATGTCCACAATTTCTATCCATAGAGGATTTGTTGGCCTAAGAGTAACAACCCAAAAGGCCAAAGGAGGAGTGCAAAAGTCCATAGCAAGCACTCACTCATGAGCGGTAGATCATCTAAGATGACACGCACAAATCAAGAAGCTTGTACATGAGACCGCAACTTTGCCCGAACAGAAAAGCTTCGCAGTTTTGTACCATTTTGTACCAATATTCTAACCATGTTCAAATTTTTTTGTGCCAATCATGTTCAGCTTTGGAGAGACCACTCTGGTGTTTGCAGTGGAATCTCCTTGAGGATTTTCAGCTCGGAGTGGTGCCTGCAAGCTTCACCTGGCTCTTCCAGGCATGGCCGATGATACTCACAAGCCTGCTTTTGGGGCCTGCTGCTCAAGGCATTGGATTCCGGCTTATCATGCTCACGGGTCTTCTGGTGGTTGGCTCTGGTGCACTCATTGTTGATGACAAGTCTTTCATGTGCTTGATCGCAGAGCTGGTCGTGGCTGGCCTAGCGCTCGGTGCTGAAAATGCCACAGTGCCTCGATTGCTCGAGGATGTTGCCAGTCGAAACTTTGACGACACCTCTGCCACGTGGACACTGTTGAACTTGGGCCAGCAGATTGGCTATGTTCTAGGTCCTCTCATCGGCGCAGTGCTTTATCACGTTGGCGGCTTGCGAACCATGTGCAGAGCTTTTGGCGTCTTACTCATTGGCTATGCCTTGTCTCACACAGTGGATTGACTTTCGCTGGTCTCGCGCGAAAAGGTGGCGGTCTTGCAGTCAATGCTGCGACGATGTCCTGTTTTGGGGCCTGGACACGGGGAACATGGGATGTGCAGCTGCCCAGGCTGCCCAAGAGCAGGAGAGACAGAGAGATTTTTGAGAGGGAGAGATTGTTGAGACGAAGTGAGGACAGAGGGTGAACTTTTCAGGTTCAGTTGGTGCTTCCAAAGCTACACCAGGCTGGCGGCTGCCTACAGATGAGAAAAACTGCTTCACAACAAACCAGCCTTGCCAAATTCACAGCAGGAACAATCTTAGTATATAAACTCTAAAGCAGGCCGTTTTTTGGGATTGAAATCTTGTTCATCATGCTTGGTACTCCACCTCCTGAATTTCGGAAAGTGGACATTGGGTAAGGGTATCTACAGTATTTGGCGGGTGCAGGAGCACGATTGAGGAGCTTGAGGCGCGTCGCACGCAGTCGGGATGCCTGAACAGCTTAGCTTGAATGGGTTGTTTCGCTCGAAGGTATTCCAGTTTTGCGTGGTAGTGACAACGCCGGGTGAACATGATGATAAGGCTGTGAAGACACGATTTCACGAGCTTGCTGAGCTGAGTGTGTTCCGACACAACGATGAAACTGAACATACTGAATGTGGTGCTGCCTAAAATGAAGGGATTCGTTTCTATGGAAAAGGAGCTTTTATCCAGGGCCGTTGGCGAGCCGCAGTCCATTCACTTTGAACCAGTTCTCATGTTTGAGCCATTTTCATCTACCCTGAGATGATTGGAGGTACTACAATTATCCACGATTTACTGTAAGGTAGAGAATGTTTTCCTCGTTGATACGGTTGCATCCACCGTACCCACTCTTTGGCGTTGCCGAACTTCACCCGATCTTGTATCATCTCAACCTCACCACGGTCATTCATTCTGATTTTGTATTGCAAGCATGAAGGCAGACCAAAACTAACTTGAAGCCTAAGTAGGCCTCCATTTCATAGTATTTGATCTTGTCTCATTTCATCTCCATGGCCTTTTGGTTGCAATGTCCTGAGCACCAGCTCTTTCCTTGTCAGACTGCATGCATTCTGAACATGTTGCCTTTTTAAGGCTCGCGGGGCTGCTGCTGACATGCTTTGGTGTGCAAGTGCTTCGTCTTGCCACAGGGTGACAGGGAATGGATTATTTACAGCACTGTACTGTTATTGTCCATTTGGAACTGCAGAAGTATGAAGCAGGGCCCACAAGGGCAGTCATTTGCCATTGTAGTGATGCTTTTGGCTCCAGACAGCTGCTGTCCATGCTCGGGCTTCTAACTTGCCTGGTCGTGGACTTGGTCACATTTTTTGGTTTGATTGAGCTAGAATTCGGGAGCATTTTTGAGCTCTCAAGTCCCTCAAGTCCTTCAATCTTCGAGCTATCAAGGGAGGCTGGTGCGAAAGTCATTTCTCAGGTGTTTGGGGGGGGCCTTTATATGTAGTGAGCGGTGAATGCGCGTGAGGTGGGAAACAAGGCCCGCTGCACTTTGTGTGATTGGGACTTGTGGGCCTTGGTCGTTGTGGGGACATCTGCCGCCACCTTGGACCTTGCAACTTGGAAGCGACAGAAAGTGGTTTTGACCAGTTCCTTTTGTATCAGATTGCTGCAAGATGGTGAGTTTGATTTCAGCACGTTTCCTTTGTCTCTCCAGCTGGCCTTAGCAGCAGTTCAATCTTCTGTGAGCGCACAAGGTAAGCCTTGCCGTTGATCTTGGAACCTTCGGCAGCAGAACCCTTAGCAGCCTTATGGCTGAGAATTCTCTTCCAGCGTTTCACGGTTTCCTGGTGCTTTCAGGCTTCAATGTTGGGTGGAGGCTATGAGCTGCCAGAAAGGCGTGTCTTTGACCTCCAAGCATTGAATTCTGCCAGGCTGGCGCCTTGCCGCAGAATTGCACTGCTTGGGGCCATACTGGCACCTCTCCTGGAGGTTTGGTGTGTTCAGGCCTCACGGAGTGAACAGAACTGCTTTGCGTTGTGGTTTGTCATTCAAGTCGCTGAGAGTTTCTGGAAAGTCAGGGGCACTTACATGATTTTTTGGGTCCGAAGTACAGTTATTCTTTTCTATGTGTATAATTACTTGTGCTTGCTCATAGTGCAGCGCGAGCCCTGAGGGTTGATTTCTCTTTGCCACTCTCAGGAGGTTGTGTCACGCATGTGAATTGGAACACTGGTGTGAAAGAAGGCCTCATACCACCACCCGGAACTCAGCAGTGGCCTTTTAATGGACAAGGCCGCCAAGCCTGCATATTCTTGACTTGACTAGTGAGTCAAGCGAAGCAGCAAACAGCAACCAACCGCCGCCAAACAACCAACCAACCAAGATCAGCGCCCAGAGACTTCAGTGGTAGCTGAAAGACGTCCCACACTGGGGAAGAGATGGAAATAGTAATGCGGTAAAAGGGGTGCACCTGGGTGTACATTGTTCGTAGTCGCGCACACACACAACTGTTATGGAGTGTGGGGGACCCCAAGGTCTTCGAAGCCGCCTACTATGACTCCCTCGGCCCCAATAGTGGAAGCCAGCGAGTCGAATAAGATTGAGAGGATCAGCCTCCCATGGCGGAAATGTTCACCTAATCTTCCGCCAGAGCTGGGGCTTTGGGCTGTACTATACCTGGGAGTCAAAGTCTATACAAAGAATTGTCTTTAGGTGGCCCGAAAAGGCATTTCCTTTACTTCAGTCGGTCAAATAGTCTTGGGACTTCTAGGGTATGTACAGTACTGTTTTATTCAATCTGACATTTCCATTTCTCACTTGCATCCCCCGTGGTCTTCCAACCTTTCCAGGTGGCTTTGTGCAGTTACATCCCGCGGCATGAGTATCTCGTCTCAGCCTCATGACAGGGCGGATTTGGTGAGGGAAGGCTGCCACTGAGACATTTAAGCTCTTGATGGTCACTGTTTCCGGTGGATCGCTGTTGTCAGAAACCTCCATGTCGACATGGCCTGGCTGCTTGTAAGGTTGCAGCCCATATGCAAAGCTATGGACACATTGACGGGAGTTGTGTCCTTGGGCTTGACCTGCTCAATGATGGTCGCTTTTGCTGAATCACTGCTGTGGGAGTTGTTGAAGCGCTCAACCAAGCCCAACAGGAATTTGTGTTGATGTTGAACCTCGATGCCCGTCCTCAAAGATTTGTCCTCAAGAGATACTGGTTGTTAGATAGGGCTTCGTTGCACCATGCCATCGCCGATTCGGGTAGGAGATCTAGTGCAGCTTGGTGATGAAGAGATTGGCAGAGAGATTCTTGTGTCGCTGTTGATTGGCTTCGAGGGGTTGCCTTGGGTGGCTTGTAAATGGAGTTGTGTCAGGCACACCTTCAACAGCGCTACCGATAACTTTGACCAAGAAGGGCTGGTGAGCCAGGTCCTTTCGGCACCGCAAGCCTACGGTGGCACTGCAGCTCAGCCAAACTTGGTGACCACTGAAACATCTAACCAAAAAGCACATTTTCTTGGCACGCGGCACGCCGCTGTTTCTTGCCGCTTGTGACCATAGAGTCGGTATAGAAGCCCTTCCCCCCAAAAAAACAGGAGGTTCTGTGCGGTCTGGGAGACGCACTGCAACAGAGGTCTTGCCAGCTGGTTCAGTCGCGGTCTCCTCCTTGGATGGATCGCAAACCATGTGGATCAGCCAGGAACACATAGGCAGGTGGCTTTGGATGTTGATCATTGCTTTGTGGATCCACCGAGCCGCGAGTCCATATTGTAATTAATGGGCGCACACACACCCACAAACACACAGATACAGTATATGATATATACTGTATATATATATATACAAATTATATGTTCTTTGGGCTCTGTTCCTGAATGATTGGCAGTGTGCAGGGCTCAGGAAGTGTTTTGGCTCCATGTCCGTTTGTGGGGAGGAGATTTCAAAAGTTTACTTTTCCAGGAGTGATGCTGCGAATGAACAAGGCTGGGCGTGTGTATGTGTGTGGGTGCGAGCGCGTTACCAAACAGAACAAGGCTGCAGTAATGGTCATGACGCACCGCGCCCGTGTTCGACGCTGGCACAGGTGTCACCAAGCGTTGACGGACTCCAAACAGACTCGACGTTGCTAGACGTCGATAGTCCGACGGCCAGCACGCCGGACTACGGTCACAAGGTTGCGTGCACGCGTCTTTCTTTCGGTGATGCGTTGAGTGAGGTATTGACAGATGCTCGGCCACACTCCGTAACTACGAAATAGAATCTGGACAGTTTGCATTTTGGATTTTGCAAATGTTTGCAGTACTTGTTTAGTCAAGATGCAAATTGGTTGGATGTCGTGCCATTCAAAATTCACCCTCTTTCCCGATTTGGTCAAGGACAAGGCAACAGCGGGTTATGCTAATGCTAATGCTTCAATCTCGTCGATGTGGCATGGTGGCAAGTTCTACTGTAGGATCCAGCCAGTGTGAACGGCATGCTCAACCTGTTTTTGTCATGTCACATGGAATGAGTCTCTCAGGGGGTTGGTATGCAACAGTCTGTCAGTTGCATTGCCGTGCCGGGCGACGCGCATACGAAAGCTGTTGGAGTGTGTTTTTCCACGAAGTTACGAGATCGCTAGAGAAGACAAAACAACCAAAGCTTTTCCAGAACCGGCGCTTGAGAAGGAAAAGAGAGGAAGAAAGGAAGGTAAGGTCCTCTTTAAAGGGTTTGGTATGCCTTCAATTTGTCTCTTTCTCAAGTATCGGTCTTCTCCCAATACCCTTGTTTCGTGTGCGAAGGCTCGGTGCGGTCTCTTCCTTCTTTGGCTTGGGTGCGAATGATGCTCGTGCCATCAGCGATTCGAAGGGAACCAACGAAGATGTGGAGTCGGAGGATTCAGCGGATTCGGCTGAAGGAGCTCGAAATGAGGCCCGAGAATTTGCACAGACTTGCTGAGCCGAGCTGGTCGTGGATTGCTTTTTGAGCTTTGCAGGATCAGTTTTCCTTTTCTGAAGGAGATGTTGCCCGGCTTTGTATTTGTGTAGTTGGCAATGTTATGAACGGCCCTTCTGAGTTCCAGCATGATTCATGATCCAGCAATGAGAGTGAGAGAGGAGTTCATTCATCAACACAAGTTAAATTCTAATAAAAAAATATATATATTGTTTCTACTAGCTTCTTGTTCCTAGTAGTAAGGCCCTTGCTCCTAGTAGTAAGGCCAGGAGCCCCTAGTAGACTGCCTGCTTGATGCGACAACGCTCTGTTAACTCGTTGGAAGCGAGAAGGCAAGCTGTACCCTGTACACTGTAGGTCAGACAGCACTTGAAGTACCGAACACACGCCTAGCAGAAGCCTCGTTTTCAAAATATGTCAAGAAGTAGGCTTCAAACCTGGCTCCCGGCTTTAAATACCCGTGGCTTCAAAGTTCATCCGATTCTTCAGCTGCTGAAGTTCTTTTTGCCAAAAGGTTTTTTTCTAACACCGCGGGTTTCCTTCGACGCCCATTCTGAGGTGGTCGATCTTTGGAGCTACGAGACGTTGGAGTGGGAATTGGGAGGTGCAGTGACTCAGGCGCCAAAATGGATGGTGGAATCTGCCGACGTTTGTATTTTTTGGTTGCTGTTTTAGTTGGGTTTGTGCGGTGTGTTTTTGGGCGCTTCACATGGCGCAGTGCCAGGTGCTTTCCAAGCCCATGACTCTGGTTTCCATGGAGCTGCCTGCTGGGTCCATTTTGGTGTCTATGAAGGGCACCTTGAGGCGGCTGGGCCCAAACACATTTAGTAGCTCAACCACTGAAATAGCATGAGCCATACGAAATACAAGGTTTCGGTGCTGCAGTGCCACATACCAAGAGAGCGATTCATTGTTGATCGTTCTGAAACGCAGGTGGTTCACCCCAGAGCTGTGCAGCTTGGCAGTGCGTCGGTCTGAACTACCTAAGCTCCCCAGGGAAGATGAAGATCTGCATTTTCTGGAGGGTGATGAAGTCGAAGTTCTGGACCTGCATAGCTCCATTTGGCAGCCTGCCGTCGTGTCTGCTGTGGCCACGGTGACCTCCAGTTCAATCCCAGCGGGATCTTTGACAGTTTGCCTCAGAAGTGATGCCCAGACCTGCACCATCATTCCAGACATGTTTGGCAAGCTGGTTCGTAAGCCGCACCAACTCACTGCGCCTGCGAAGGATGCTGCGGATGCCGTGCAGGATGCGGAGTCTGCGGATGTAGGGCAGTGGAACCCTGATGCTGAAGAAAGCTGCCCAAAGGACACGACCCAGCTGTCAAGTCGATCATCGACGAAGCCAGACCGTGAGACAGCCAGCGAATCCGAATCAAGTCCCAAAGATGGTGTCCTGTCAGCTTCGTCGCTGAACATCCAAGGGTCAGGCCAGGACAGTAGCATCAGCGACTTCGTCTTGCACCAGGACGGCCTGCCATTCAATACCTCACCATCAAAGGAAGATGCCGACAGCCAATCGAATCCACAAGGTTTTGTGAACACTGTTCCCTCTGATGCTTCATCGGATCTTGATGGAGAAAGCAGTAGGCGAGCGTCACATTCTGGCAGAGACAAGTCCAATTCTGAAGACTTGGAGCATGACAAAGCCTCAGTGAAATGCAGAGCAATTCTGGGACACGATGATTCCATTGATAAGGTGCCATCCGATGGCACGACCGTCAGTGGACAACTGACACCACCGTTCTCTGCCACGCCCACGGCAGTTTCACCCAGCGCTTCCCCTGGCAGCCTTCCACACCCGGCACCCCGGCACGTGTCGGCCACTTCTTTGGACTTGGACGATCACAGAGAACGTGCCCCAAGTCCAGCTGGATCTGCAGCCTCACGGTCAGCTCCAGACACCGTTCGCCCTACGGTCAGCTTAAGGATCCCAGACATGGATGAGCATCTCAAAGGGGACTCTCGCCCAAGCACCCCAGCGGCAAGCCCGCGCCAATCAAGCCGAGTTTTTCAGCTGCACTTTCGCGGGCTTCCTTGTTGAGCGAAGGCTTTTTGCCCGAAGCACCGAGGTTCCGTCCACCCTCGAGGGTCCTCCCTATGAGCGCAATCAAAAGAAGGTGTTAGTGGTAGGCCCAGGCTTTGGCCGCGAACTTAATCCGCAACAAGGCTGGTCAGAGTTTGAGCATGTTTTGAGCAGCTGAGTTGCGAAAGCGAAGAAACACACGTGGCTGTTGAAGAAAGTGGAAAGATGACATGTTGATAGCATGTGCCTGGCAGGCCAGATTTTGGATGCGGCAGGGTTTCAAGCAGCTCGAATGATTGGCTTCAAGGTTCAGGTGTGGGCCATGCGCCATGCGCCCCACTGCTTCTTCCGAGGTTCGATGGGTCTATAACCTGCCGAACCCCGAGACGCCGCAATTTCCCATCGCCAGCTTTCTCCCAGATGCTCAGAGCAAAACAGGTTGACTCAGTACGTGTTCTTTTATTCTCCTTCATTTTTTGGTATGCACAGCGTGCTCTCTTCTATGCGACCCTACGGTAGGGACCTAGGTCCTAAAGCAAGCCATTGACGAGTTCCAGCCAGACCTGCTGATTTGCGCGTCGAAGGGAGGTGCATATGCCACCGGGCTGTGGAGAGCTGGGCTTTGGGATGGGCCAACGTTGCTCATCAACAGGCGAAGCGACGCAAAGCGGCACGAAGGGTTGAAGTGGTGCGTGTCACACACACACACACGGTGCATATATATATATATGTAGACTAGAGATAGAGAGAGAGACAGAGAGAGGGAGTGCAACACTTGGCAAAAGTTCTGCATGAAAGGCACCCAACCTTGACTGAAATGCCTAAGGGCACCCCGGTTGCAACTGGATTTTCAGATTTTCATGGCTTCGTCGCTGGCTGTGCTTTTAGCTGGAAGTCAGAGTTGACACTCAACTTGCTTCAGGAATGGTTGTGGTTCTGGCCCATGGATCCAATGATGAGTACTACAGGTTTCGCAGAGAGGAGTTGGAGGCTTTGGTACGGGCAGGCTCGCTGGTGAACTGGTGAACCTGCAATGACCAAGCAAGTTGCTTGCATGATGCCAATGATCCCTCGCACATTGTGCCTTTGAAGCTACTAAGTATCCAGCTACAAGATGTGCAGTGTTCAAGTGACACAACTACATTAGCTGCCTTGGACGTTGGCAAATCTCCGCGATCAACATAACATATATATATATACACGTATTGAGAAGCATACGCAGACCTGCTGACTGGAGGACATCATGATTTTGCGCGCATCTTGCTCTGATGTATTTTCGACAAAGGTGTTGCAATACCGGCAAACATGTACTTACCCCCAGACAACTGTTGGGTAGCAGGAAAGCCGTATCATAGACGGAGACGCTCATAGGTGCTATGGTACCACCACAAAATTGAAGACCGATATGCTTTATCACTTATGACTCAACACACTCGTGTGGGCATCCAACCACGCAATCAGTTCAAACCTCTTGTGCAGAAGTAAAAAGGTAAAGCTACACGCAGGACACTCCAGTTGTGAGCTCAGTAGATGGCCAGCGCTAACAGCAGGATCTTTTAGGCTCTTTTTTTATGGTTGAGGCAACCTTCCCAATTGCACAGACTCGATGTGATGCAACATTCTTTGGCTAACCATCCTAGCCCACCAATCAACCTCTGTGTATGCAGCCTGAAATTGATGGTTCTTGTACGTCGAGCTGTCAATGATGCTTTTGGTTACATTTTGTTGCTTCACGTTCAGTTTGATGGCCGGGTTTGTTTGATGCCAGGATCGTCGAACAAGTGTTTCCTGTACTACACTGCAAACAGTGGCATCTTGGGCCGTGGCTACACACGCCAAGGTGACAAGCACAACATGGAGTTCATTGGCCGAACTATGAACATGTTTTGACAATGCTTGAAGAAGAGAGCATTTGTGACAAGAGGGAATGCAGAGGGCAGAAGCCCCGGTACACAGGCATGGAAAGAGAAAACTTCTTTGTCAGCGTCTCTTTGGTAAGGTCCTTGAAGCTTTGGGACACTTTGCCACGTTTGTGTGATGCAGCGATGAGTTCAGAGTGTCCTGAACTTCAGCTGATGCGCTCCTGGCGCTCGATGCTAACAGAGGAGCGGGGTCAAAGAAGTATGGAGATTTGATGAACTTGCTGTCGTGTAGCAGGGTAGCACACACACACACATATATATATACACATACACTACATATATATATATATATATTTTTACACATACACATAGAGACATTTTATTAATACGCTGTTTATGATGTACTACATACTTTACAGAGATTCGTCCAATGCGTCCCATGTAGCTCGCCCACTTGGTCTCATTTTGGTTCGTTTTGGATGTATTTGCCTTCTTTCAGGAGCGTCTGGCCGCAGAGGCCCAGCTCCGCCCATGTTGGCTGCGGAAAACGCCAACAAAAAGAAACCAAAGGTGCAAAAGGATGATTGTTACTCTACTGGTAGTGTCCTTGCTCCTCGTAGCGATGCCCTTTGTTCCTAGTAGCTTCTTATTCCTAGTGGGAAAGGATGGCATTGTTTGGACGTTTTCAGTGCTTTCTGCAGGATTGGCTGGGCTATGCCCCTGGAGTGCGTCGATTGTGGGAGTCCACCGAGCAGAAGGGGATGGATGAACAGATCCTTTTTGAAGTTGAAACTGGAACCGAGGAGTGCCCTTCCTGCAAGGCTAGTTTTGGCTGACGGGTGGCTAAGTCACCAGCCAGGCCTGCTCAGTCTCACCAAGCTACTCTAGGCCCTGCTAGGCTTGGGCTTTGGCCCATGCTAAGGTACGACAATGTGGCAGCAATTTTCCGCGCACAGCCTGCTGTGCCACGTGCCTATGCAGCACCTTGGCTAGTCCGATTGTTCGGATTTTGCTCAGCTGATGTGGTGCGAAGGTCAGCCGGGTAAGTGTTTCTTAATCTAAGCATTGAATCCCTTTGGAGAGGCTTTGTGAAGGAGAAATCCAATGGCAGACCCGACAAAGTTTCAACGATATATATATATATATACACCAAATGTATCATACAAATGAGTGCACGTGAAACTTGAACAGCACATTGGCATGCTCGTCGCTGCCCTTAGCCTTCCGACACGACATGCTGGTCGCTGCCCGTACGGCCGGCACGGCAACTTCGAGCCGCTGGCTCCACGGCTGGCGCCCATGGAATTGGGCGAAGGGGAGCTTGCAGCCTTATTGGAGGACACCTGCAGCTGGCGAGTTGGCTGAAGCCGCCCTTTTTGTATGCAGATGCAGTCACCCCCCCAAAAGTGTAATACTCATTGCAGTGACTTTCACAGTTTGGCCCTCTAGCTGATGTTGAGATGAATTTGTGGTCAGTTGACAGCGCGAGTGCAGGATACCTTGGTGCAATGCTTGGGCTACACGGCTCCTCGGGAGGTGTGGCGGACGAATGTTGACATGGTCTTTCCGCCGCCTCGAGTCGAAGGAATGGCTCAACTCGAAAAGACGGACAGTGGGGGATGCGTGACAGGTCCGTTGCTATTGCAAACCGGCGTCATCGAACCAACAACTTGGCAAACTAGTTGTCAGAGCAGCCATTTATATACTACATTTATATACATTTTACTCATTGGCTGGCCGCCCTGGTTAAGTACCTGAGAACCCTGGCATCCTCCAAGCTGGGATGCAACTCAAATGACATCTTCTACTCACCCATGCCTCACACTCCAACGCTTCGATTATAGCTGCACGCTCGTGGCTGCTTATTGTGCTTGGCCAGCCTGAAGCTGAAAACCCACTGTTGTCTGTCAATGGGTTTGGTCAGCGAGATTCAACCCACTAAAAGGCACTCTCCACGTGGCCGTGAAAAAGAGAAGCGCTACTACTATCCGCCACTGACATAGGATTTGTCGGAGGTATGCTCAAAAACACAACTCCCATGTCATGAGGAAAGAGTAAAATGTGCCAAAAGCCACAAGTCCTAAGTCATGACGCCAAAACTAGCAAAATCAGGAAACTTACGACACCCTCTTGAGGATTCCTGGAATTGGAGAAATGCAGGACAAAACGCATGACTGGAGATTTGTGCGCTAAAAACAACCTTCTGGCAAAGCCAGGACATAGGAAGAAGCTGGGCTTAAAGTTTAAATAAGAGGCCGTCCTATGTCATGTCCATGGCGAGGCAACAATATTACATGACTGGAGATGAGAACGGTTCAAAAACAGACAAAAGTTCCATGTCGTGGTCCCGATAAAGCACAATTTGATGCTCATTCAAAAAAAAACCATATTTGCTGATATCATCTTTTGTGCGCAACTCCTAAGTCATATGGCTTTTCATTTCACTCAGGTAGATGCCCCTCTTTTTTCTGCTTCATGATGACTTGGGAAAACCGCCCCGGCAACTACCCATGTCATTGGTACCAGCAAGTCCTAAGTCATTGGCCCTCAGTATACCAAAACCCACTATACAATGGCCCGGGGCGTCCTAACCAAGAATATAGATACGCCACACCACATTGATGTATTTGATTTTGTTGGGTTTTCATGTGGCTGTGCAAATATGCCAAGTTGACCTGTGATGAATCAAGTATTGAGTGGAGTCGGACATCGTTTTTTTTTCCCCTGAGAATACTTGATATTAATCAGGGTCACTGAAGTTATTCCCAGTATTTTTGGGCATTGTTGATTGTTTTGCTTGAGTTCATGAATAACATTCGGCACAGGGCAAGAGCAGCAAACCGAGCAAGAGTCCAAAGGACGCCTGGAGTGGAGCGCAATGTCTTGAAAAGATATTTCCAAATGTCAATGTAGGGACGCTCTCTCCCAAATGCCTCTGAAATCTTTTCCAACCTGCATTGAACCTGCACTGCTGCAGGTGCTTCGCACCCGACGTGCGTCTCAAGCTGTCATGGCAAGAGTCGAGGAATGCCTTCCCTCTTTGCCAGCAGATGCGCTGGACCGTTCCCTGTTGGCATGATGGGGTGCAGAAGCTCTTGCCGGCAAATGTTAGGGACACATTCATTTCAAGCTATAGAATACCCCAAGATACCCCACTGACTTCATATCTTGCGCTTGCTCACATTTTTTTTGACCTTTTGATTGCACAGACTTCAATCAAAGACAGAATTGTGTCATTATCTCACTGAGCGCCGCCCGCTGTCATATTGTGGATCGTGGTGTTGCTTGAAAAACACCAAGTATTTTTGTCATTCCATATTTGAGGAGGCAAGGTTTGGGATTCATGCCTTTCGTTCCAGTCTAGTCAGATGACGGATTCCCAAACGACCAAAGCCAAGGTCTTGGGCACAAAGAAGGCACAAACAAAGCAAGAAGACTGATTAAAGAAAAGGGTTCTTGTTCCCAACTTTCAGGTGATGGCACGACCCTACTACATGTGGCTTGTGGTTTGGGTTCATGTGATTTGGCACTTCGGCTGCTTGAGCGTCGTGCAGACTTGGGGCTGGAGCATCGGGTCTTTGGGGCGCCTTTGATGCTGGCAGCGGAACGAGGCCACGCAGGGCAAAGGCAGTATGTGTAAGCAAATTAAAGCAATGCCTGACAGGGTTGACACATATTATTCGCAGTAGCATGCATATATATATATATATCAAATTAGATATGATAAGTCTGCAACTTTTGACGGCGCCCCTGCCAAGGTCATGTTGAGGTTGCGCGCTTGCTGCTAGATCGCTTGGCGGATGTGACGCAGGCCACGCACAAGACAGCCCTCACACCAGCACACGTTGCGGCATCACGTGGTCTCTTAGAGATGCTGCAAGTTGTTTGGCGACATTGAAACTCACTGTTTTGTGCTGACCCATGCTGATTTTTTTGGGCGACAAAAGCCAGAGCTTGGACACATTTTGGCAGATTTTTTTCCGGCTTCTTTGCTGCTTTCGACCACCTCAGCCATAAGGTCTTGTTGGATTTCCATGCAGATGTGCATACACCGAATTCCGCTGGTGCCCTTGCCTTGCATTGCGCCGCAGCCAAGGGCCACGGGGACTGCACAAAGCTATTGCTAACGTGTTTTGCAGATGCCAACAGTACTTGCCACGACGGGAAGACTGCATTGCATTTTGCTGCATTTCAGAGCGTTCCTGGCCCAGCTCAAGCACTCTTGGACAGCAAGGCAGAAGTCAATGCAACGGACCAACTTGGCCACACACCCCTTGTGTTTGCGGTGCGTGAAGGTCATGCTGAAGTGGCCACACTGCTTCTGGAACGACGGGCGGATGTCAACAAGACCTGCTTAGACGGAGCTGTTCCCTTGCACATTGCCGCTGAGAAGGGGCACGCTACCTTGCTTCGCCTTTTGTTAAACACGCGTGCCAATGCGAATCTGAAAGGCAATGATGGCCTAACTGCTTTGGATATTTTGGCGATTGAAGGCAATAAGGACCTTGCCGAGATTCTGACAGAGTGTGGAGCAACTTCTAAGTTCACGACACTTTCCCATTGACAACACTGAATAGTGGACAAGGCACGTCCTGAATGGGGACCTGCTTTGTTTCCCACAGGTGCGAATACGCGTGTGCAGAAAGGAGTGGCTGACTCTCATGGTCTTAGATCAGCTGGATGCTTTGCACAGTGCCTTTGTTCAGCCAAGGACATGAATCCAGGCATGTGGCAGCATATCTCCATTCTGAAGATCGAAAGAGTCGAGAATGGAATGCAGGAAGATGGGAGTGCCGAGCCATACTACAAGGTGTGTCACTCAGGCATTCTCAGCAAGTATGGGCTGATCAAGTTGACCAGGTTGCTTTCACCGTCTATTTTGTCTATGTGCTTTTGTTGGCTTCTCAGGCATTGCAGCGGGGCATAGAGAACCAGGGAGTTTCCTGGCCTGCAAAGTAAGCAATCGAACGTCACGCTTGCCTATCGTGCTTCGAACGTCACGCTTTCCGCCTGCCTTGGTCCGCCTGCCTTTGCCTTTCAGCCTGTCGAAGGCATTGCAGTTCTAAGGTGTCGTTCGTGCCAGGGCTCCACACGCGTTGGGCTTTTCATGGCTCTAGTGCTGTAGTGCCTCTCCTGCATTGATACGTGTGAGGTGAAAAGCTTGATGACTCTAGATGCAATCACTGGATTTGTGCCTTGAAAGGAGTCGATCGTGTCCAACCCCATCTCAGGCAGGGTTTTCAAACATTTAGGAGCCAAAAAAGTGAAGCTCAACTGATTTATTTGCTTGCATGTCAAGTTGCAGAATGCCATGAGCCATAGATATGCCAGGTATATGGCATGAATCATACCTTGTCCTCAAATTCCCTGGGAGGCTTCCAGCCGTTGATGTCAGGCACGCGAGGAAATGCCCTTTGGGGATCAGGCACCTACTTTGCTCGGGATGCTAAGCACCTAGTCCAGCACAGGAGAAAGTTATTTTAAGCAACAGACATGCCAATGCCTGGGTCAAAGAGGCTCATATTTTGCATGACTACAGCCTGACACAACCATTCTGCAACAAGTACGCCCTCTTTGATGGTTCCACGGCCAAGGTATGTTTACGATGGAGGTTTTTGCAGCACCGCAACTGATGGAAGTCGACAAATTTTGCTACTTGGCAAGGTTGTTTAAACAAGTCAGATGATGTCAGACAAGGGCCCGGCCCTGCTTTGCGGTGCATGCCCCACGACACTACGACCAAAGGCTTTGCTTGCTGATGAATGGCTTTGTTTGTCTTGGAGGCTGGAGTGTTTCTAGCTTCAATAGCGTTTGGACTCTTGTTGTGAATAGCCCTGGCAGACCCTGAGCACAAGGGTGTGCTGCCATTCCGCCAAGGTCGGCACAGGCCAGGGTCATGCGAGTCATGCGAGTCATGCGTCATGCACGGTAAAGTTCAACGAGCTGTTGGTGCAAGGTATAACACCTCGGTGGACAGTCTTTCCAACCCGGAGATTTTTGCCAGGAACTTGATGTCTGTCTCGTGTTTTACTTTTTATTCTTTGATTCTCCGGTTCTCCTATCTTGTTTGGGTGTCGGAATTCTAACATTTGCCCACCATTTCTCCGCGCAGAAGTTTCACAGGGAATGCAAAGAGCATGGAGTGTTTGCCACTGCCACCAACATCGGCAGCTTGTTCAAGACTGAGCCAAGGTCACGCAATCCCCTGGAGCTGCGTATCCAGCATACGTTATTACTTTCTCCTGAAGGATGGTCAGCGATGCTTTCAATTAGATTGATTTAAGAGTTTTCCATAGCTCTGAATGCTACAGTCGGAATCTCCTGGGCCAGATGTACGGCTGCCATTTGGCCACAAGTTGCCGGCAGTTTGTTCGTCGCCTGGATTTGGAAGAAAGACGCATTCACAAATGTGATCGTCTCCCTTCGTGTTGCGACACTGTACAGTTCAACAACAGCCTTCGTGTGAACACCTGGCTGCGTGCGCCAATCATGCAAGCTGTCAGGGTAAATTCGTCAAATCCTGGCAGCACAAAAGGCGAGCTGGGCAAGCTCTTGTATACTAAAGAGTTTGAGGGATTGAAGGCTGGTCGAGCTGCCGGCTTGTTTTTTCAAAACAGACTCGAAACCTGCCGAGGGGACGTTGCGGCGGCTGGAGCTAGGCTGGGAACACCTGCTTCAGGGTTATGTGTCTGAGTCTGTGTGTGTACACAACATATTTTTAAGATTTGCTTCAAGAGTGCCTGTTGTGACGTGGTTCGCTTGCACCCTGACCGCAGCTCCCCTCAAACTTTTACGTCACTACATCAATCAATTTGATTCGTCTGACCGTCAGGTCGAATGGCTGTTCAGAGATAAAAGCGTTGTCAGACATCAGACATCAACAACCCGAGAACAGTATTCCCTGTTTGTTTCGTGGGCGAGAACTTATTCTGAAGGGTTGTCAGCCGTCCAACGGTGTCGTTGAAGTCTTGAAGATCAGCCCGGTGTGTCGTGCATCTCTCATACTTCTCCACGCATTTCCGTGCGAGCCATCGCCATGTCGGATTGCTGGGCCTGGGGTGTCCAACAACGTTTGGCGGCCTCGGAGTGCGCCAAGGACGTCACAGCCTTCACCCGTTGCTGTAGCAAGGCGTGGGTGGGGCGGGAACGACTTGTCCAGATTGAAACGTGGTCGGGCAAGGAGGAGGAAGGTGCCAGGAGCATGGCAATCAATCTAAGCATTTTTTGATCTCATGTCGTGGCAGCGACCAGGCTCAAGTGCGCACAAGCCCAGATTCTTGGAACTAAAGGTGTTGATGTGAAAACTTGGCACTCTTATCAGCGCCCGACGAAAGGAGAGCCAACTCACTTTCAATCGGGAGGCAGATCTTGATGGCCGTGAGCAGTTGAAATCTACGCGAAGAGTCGGCGAGGAAGGCTGGGAGACTGGGCCAACAGCTCAAGATTATCGTCATTGTCCCACTTTTTCCCATGCATCCGGAAAAAAAACATAGATTTGGTGTTTGGCATGCTGGTTCGTATCAACTAAACTTGCAATTGGCCTTAGTCCCTTATTTCATAGTCATGGACACGAATGAGTTGAATGACGCGGCACTCCCTTCCCAGGTGTGCCATTTGCCATCTCTAGAATACTGAGTGTTAAATACAAGTTGGGTGACGTTGCAGGTTAAACGCCCCCTGCGTCGTAGGCATCTCGCCCTGCGATGCAGAATTGGACATGGTCAGGTGCCTGTTGCAGTGTATGTCAACGCAATAGCGACCAGCCATGCTTAGAGTCTTAGAGCCATTAGAGGGGCCACTAGAAACTTGACTTGTTCACGTCGTCTTCAACGGACAGTGCCACGTGGATATTTGGTGCACCAACACGGCAGACCTAGGGCACCACGGGATTGGGTTTACTTTCCCTTGGGCTAGGGGCGGATTCTTGATCCACACCTCTGTAGCGATGGTGCCAAGCTGGGGGGTTTGACGGGAACGTACCAGAGAACGAATACCTGGCTTGATTCTGAAACACTCATGACTGACTCATTCAGCTTGCTGAATGGCGTTGAGGCGCTGCCTTCCAGGTGTGCTACTGGGCGGGTCTGGCCGGCCCTTTGAGGCATGCGAGAAGGACTTTCGCGCGGTGGCATGGAGCTCAGCGAACATATTCATGAGCTGGTTGAACACAGCTACAACTTCTTTCATCTGACGCCCTCAGGTCCAAAAGTGAACACTTGCTTCTTTGAGGCGACGCTGCCCTCAGACGCCGACCCAAAGAAGGCTGCCAGGGTGCTAGATACTCAGATCGCAGGGGCAAGCACGGCACGACGGACATTGTCACTGAAGACAAATCCCTTCTGAGAAGTCTTTCCTTGACTTTGAGTGGGACAAGACCTTTACCACAAAGGTTTAATCGTGGTTGGAGCTGTGCCTTTCGGGCCTTCCGCCAGCCTGTGGAGCAGCTCGTGGCCCAAGCGCAGGCGGTGGGTGAGTGCGACACCTCAGGAAGTGCAGAACTTGCCACACCTGTCCGACCCAAGCGGATCATCGAACCAGAGCCAAGGTGTCGGCCAGCACGCGGTGTAAAGAACGCGGCGGGGAAGGGTCATTGGACAGTGTAGTGTGCTTCTTCAGCCATGTGGCATAGTCAAAGACATTTCAAGTCGCCCGTTGAACGTTCCCAATATGGGAATGTTCAGAGTTTGCTGCAGACACTGCGCGCAAAAATGCACTCGTTGGTGAAGGAAGGTGTTTCGTTGACATGGCCGTTGAACAACCAGATCCGTGCCGGCATTATATATAGATAAAACAAGGAGGTCAAATGTTGACGGGATGTGATGTGTGTAGTGACCATGACTACTTGTGGGATATGAGCTGATGGTCCCCCCCCGGTGTGGAGGTTCAAGAAAAACTCCGGCACCACCTCCACGCTTTTCACAGTCAGCGCCTTGGGGCCTTGCTGGTTCATGTGGCTGGACTGGTCTTTCAACAGCTGTGCTTGGCTGCCATGTGACCCCGCTTCGCTGAGTCTCTCCGTGCAGCCGTGCAGCTCTCGGCTTTGGGGCTTCAAGTTGTTTTGACCGTCCGCAGCCACTGAGGTTCTCGGGGAACCAGAGGAGGCGGGCGCGGCATGTGCGACAGCGAATGGTGAACAGGAGACGGTATGTGCAAGGGAAGCACGTCACATCAGGAGGTTGACCCAGTATCACCTCCAGTTCAAGATGAGAGTTCCTTGGGCGAAAATGGACAGAGCTTCACTCTCAGACACGTACAAAGATGGAGCGAGCGATAGAGAGAGAGAGAGAGAGAGAGACGCCTGCATACTCATACTCATGTGTTTTTACAGGGCTCTTGTGAACGCAAGGCAGACATGACAGCAAACAGCACATTTCTAGGCGGCTCTGCTCATGCACAGTGTTCTCAGTGCCAGGTGGGTTTGTTCAAAGTTTTGCTTGCCAAAGAAACCCTCAGGAACCTGCTACACTGAAGCCGTGAAAAGAGTGTGGAATCGGACGCAACTTGAGTGCCCCTAGCGCCCTAGCCAAGCTAGTCTGCATTCTATGGCTGATGTGCCCAACCCCATGTGACAAAGCACTCAACCATGCATGGGGCTTATGTTGCGTGCATGCGTCACAGATGACGATTCAACGTGCTGGTCGCCTTGGCACTGGGCTCTACGGGGATTGTGGAGGGCTGAGAATCGTGGAGGATCAGCAAGCTTGACGGGATGGATTAGGTGGACTAGAAAGCAGAATCAGCTTCTGCTTGGCATCCAGGATGCCACAAGTGGGGGAAGGAAGAAATGAACCTGCTCTCTTCTGTGTTTCCCGTGCTTCAATTTGTACTTCGGGATTGGCCATTTCCATTTGAGATCCACTCCCGACCTTGGCGAGGCTTGTACTGTGAAGACTGCTGGGTTGCTTGGCAAACTGCTTCATGCAGTTCTTGAGCCAGGCTGGTGCCTCGCCAGGCCGCTAATTTTGATGTCAGTTAGCCTCCAGCTGATTGCATATATGCGTTTCCACTGCAGAGTTGAATTGCGTACAGCACAAAATCAGTTGGTTGAAGAAGGTGGGAAATGCCGTCGCAGCTGACGAAGATTGAAGCGGGTGAATGCGGTAGTTGAGTGAGGATCGAGAGGATGACAAGAAAAGGTTTGGCCTGCCAACTTGATGACATGTTCCCCTATAATAGCTACTATACGCTGCCACATGGTGGTTCTAACCTTGGAAGACCACAAGCCTGCTAATGCTAGTGATGTCACCCTGTGTTCACATGGCATCCCCAGGCCGAAAGCTCAATGTGTGGCTGTGAACTTTACTTTTCTCAGCTGTTCTGAACTCATCTTTGACTTTCCGCAGCTGTCCTCAGCGCAGTGTTGTGTGGCAGTTAGTTCCGAACTCAACTTGGGACCCATGTGCCAAGAAGTACCAACTGGTCGGTTGATGCCCCCCAAGGGAAGCATGGACAATTGCGGTTCTATGCCACCAGTGTGGTTATTCCTCAGAATGCCAGTGCAGCTTCGGGCCTTCTGGTGCTGGACTTGTTATTGCTGTGTCATAGGCCTGTGCTGGCTTGTTTTCTTTAACCTGGCAGAACAGACCTCTGTCAGAACAAACGCATGTGGCTATGAATGCAGTTTCCGTTTTTGAGAAGACGCATGTAGCTTCTGTAGCGACAATGCCCAGCTAAAACAAGCTTGGACGAGTGCCGAGAGATTTTCTCCCATGTCCCCTCGCTTGAAAGAAAAGCGCCCATGCCTACATCGGGCCGTGAAGAAAAAACCGGCGAAAGCAATGGATTTGAGGAGACCCAAAGACACAAAGCGCATGTCTTCAGGATGCCTCACAAAACTGCACGAGACCTACAAAGGTCTTGAGGACATCCACCTCCCACTCTTCAAAGAGGTTCAGAAGATTGCAAAAGCTAAGTGTGTCTTGTATCCTGGGAGTCATTGGCACTTGCAAGCATCCTTAGTTTTTCCCAATGTGACGTATATTGATTACAACAAGGCAGTCGCACCATTCTTCCAAGATGCAGCTGTGCAAAATTGGATTTCAGAGAATAAGAACTATGGAGGTTCTGCAAAAATGCAATTTTACCACACAGATTTTGACCACCTTAAACTCTCTGGTGGCTACGACCTGCTTATCTCTATGAGCGCAGGCATTGTCTCCAAGCCTTGTGCTCGCTTTCTGCGCATTGGTGGCCATTTCTTGGTGTCAGATGCTCACTTTGATGCTCGTACCGTGGCGTTGGACAAGCGCTTCAGTCTTGTTGGAGTCTACGACATGACAAGGGAGAAGTTGGTCACCTCCAAAGATCAACTGAACCTTTGCTTTATGACCACGACAGGGCAAAAGATCTCCGCCGAGCAAGTAGAGATCAGCAAAAAGAAGCCCAAGGGAAGCAGAGGTTTCAAGCTGAAGCGCGAAGATTGGTTTTATCTGTTCAGGCGCATTAGCTGAATGAATGGCCCAATAGCAGTACTCTTCACCAAGAGTTGACATTTTATAGCTCGTACAGGGAGCGGCCGCTCTGGAAAAATGGAGTCCGTGGACGTTTGCCATGCCCATGTGGGCCATACACATCTCTCACAATTCGCCCGCGTTCGTCGGTTCGGTGCGTAGCCGAGGATGGCAAACAAAGACCATTTGCTGAGAAAGAGAATCAGTGCATAAGTCTTTCAGCGTGTTGAAGAAAGTTCTGGATGAGCACTTTCTAACTGCAAAGCGAAATGACTTATGACCATGTCGTCCTGGCATGCGCTGCTTCTGGATTTCTTCTCGCGTTGATTTTCTTCAGTTTCTTTGGTCTTGTTCTGCACCTGAGCTGCAGTTTGCGTGGGCTTGTCCGAAGGATGTTAGGTCCGCGTTAGCACCTAGCATATCACACTCCAATCTGCAATCACCCTCTTGACCTTCGGGCCCTCCTACCTTGCAAATTCACCAGACTCTGAGGTGGTTTGCGCCTGCAGCCTGGCTACAAGCTGCTTTTTGATGATGATGTTCAGCGGGCTGAGATCTCATGGCATTTTGCATTCCTAAAGTTGAGATTTTCACTCTGCATGATTGGCGTTGGCCATTGAAGAGAGAGAGAGAGAGAGCGAGCAGTTGCAAGGGCGTGTCAAGCAATGCAGCTATAGCATGCTACAGCTCTAAGCTGCTCGAAGCCATGCTCCACAAACCCAAGGAAAGTGGCGGCTCTGCCGCAGCCAACCGCATCCCTGCGCTTCTGCTTTGCTCGCTGATCTCCATCTCTGGTGTTTTCCTGCGGCTTTGCTCTAATGGGACTTACAAGACGATAAAAGACAATCCGTCCCAAGAAGGACCCAGGGTGGACACCGGCAGACCGGGTTCGGCAGATTCCGTTCTCCGTTTGGGACCGCTCCGTTTCGGCCGACCCCAGGCGGTGGAGATTCTTGAGACGTGGCGACACCCTGTGTGCGAGCTTCGTCTCAGGCCAAGCGCTGTCTGCTGTGGGATCGGTCGTTCAGACGTCAAGGAGAGGTTTGCTTGTGGGATATCTGCTGGTTTGCGCTAGCCTCACAAAAATAGAACCCTGAAGCAATTCGGATCCTGTTCAGCCTTTATGCGGAGACAACATCCAACAAGCACCCATTTAGTACCCGGCTGGCCTCATGCATTTCTCAGGGATGTTGGACAAGTGAAAGGGTCCTGCGCGATACTGGCAGGCACCCTCCTCATCGCAGACACTGAGCTGCAGGGATGGCCGTTCTGCCGGTGAAAAGGATTGTATTCTTTGGAGGGACATGAGGGCGACAGCACCAGCTACCGCTTTATGGTGCTCTTTGTGATGGAATCCCGAGCAAGGTGGTAAGAGTGCACCATGCATGTGCAGATCCTGGTCCATGAACCCGCTTCAACTTTTAGTTGACTTTAGTTTCACTTCAGTCATTGAATCTTCTCATCTGCACAGGGGCCGGCCGCTGTCTTCGCCCCCTTGTGGTTGGCAACCCGACTGCACTTTCGGTGGGGGCCTCCAGTACTTTGTACAGATGCCTTGTATTTCGTGGCTCTAGCGACTCTATCCACTCTATCCTGCTCTATTTGGAGTCATCATCTTTTTCTCAGGTCAAAGGCGGGCACGGCCAAACACAGACATCGTGTCACATCGCGCCGATGGATGTTGAGCAACCTCAGGCCAAATGCTTGCTTGACATTCTCATCTCCAAGTCCGACTCGAAGCACTCCAAGCGCAAGGACACGTAGCTGCTTTGCAGCATCGTGACGTGAGCAGGACGTGTAGCAATTGACCACGGCACCGTGGCAGAGGGGTCAAGCCGGTAGAGCTTTCATTAGCTTTGCCAAGCAAGGCCATTTGTATCTTTGGTGTGATGAGGTCTGATTCTCTTGGTGCAAGTTGTGTTGAACTGGGCCTCCCAGAAGGAGAGCTTGATCTTGGATCCTGGGGCAAGAGTGCCACGGGATTGAACAGCTTGAAGATCACCCATTCAGGTATGCCGAGGCTGCGAAGCGGCTTGGGCTTTGGTGTCACCGCTGTCACTGGTTTGAAACAACGTGTGGTGGTCTCTTGAATCTAACATCCAGTGCCGTCCACCTAGGTGACCCCTAAAAATGCACAATCAACTACTGTATGTTGATATATGATAATGATAATCATACGCCATTATAGGCAACACAAGAACACTTTCCGCAGTTTCCGCACATCAAATTGATGCACAAGATGCTTTGCACAGACGTTCTCATGCATTCAGACAACCTGTAGGTTTGACCTATTAAGGCGTGTGCCTTGATGGCCTTTATTCGAGGTTTGAGAGTGAACTTGGACAGGCGATAGTTGTTGATAGCTAGGTATATTACTGCACATGATTTCAATTGCCGACGCCTATTTGCCTGTCTGCCGCGTGTCTCAAATTGAGATTATTGTGGAGTAATCCAGTGCCTCCTGAGAGCCGGGGAAAGATCCGGCCATGCCAAAGATCAGTGACTTCCCGTACTCTGATGCCCAGGCTGATGCTTTCGAAAGCAGTGACAGGTCAAACCCGCCCAAAAAAGAAACTTCTTGGAATGAAAAAAGAACTTGTGATGGACGAACTTCACTTCAGTTGAGGTACTTTTGTTTGGATGTGTGAAATCAGCCCGGGGGAAGTGACTTCAATGGGCCAAAGGAATGACTTCAGTCATGTGCAGGTCTTGGATTTGGCGAAGCAATTTCCGACGCCCTTCCATCTTTATCATGAGGAGACGATCCGCAAGACCGTGAGGGGGTTGAATGAAGCCTTCAGCTGGTGCCCGGGATACAAGAACCATTTCGCCGTCAAGGCAACTCCAAATCCGCACATTATGCAAGTCCTCAAAGAGGAAGGCAGGAGAATTTGCACTTGACGATTGCCCTTGTGGGTTGGGTGAGGGGGCAACAAACTGCGGGGGGTTTCAGATCTTTGTGTCAATATGACCAACAGGATCCAACGAACTGAGTTGACGAGTAGGCCCCAAAAACACTCGTTGGCGGGGTTCTCTCTCCGATTCGCCGCATCAGGCTGCGGTGCCGATTGCTCCAGCATGGCTGAGTTGGTGCTGTCAGAGCGAATGGGGCTAAAGGGTGAAGACATCATGTTCACCAGCACCTTGCCTTAGGCGAAGAGGGTTCAGGACACATCCATACCTGTTGCACTAGCTACTGCCTGAAAGAGTTTGTGCGCCACTGCCTTTGATTTGTTCTGATTTTTCGTCGTGCCTGGGATTGATTTGTTGGCTGACTGAGGCAACAACACCCCCCTGAAGGAATACCAGATGCTCGCTGGACTTGGTAACCTTTCTTTCATCAGCATGTTTGAGGGTTATGATGCTGCCCCTGTTTCCAAGAAAAAGATTCTACTGTAGCAGGTTGTTCAATTGTAGTGTGTCCGCGCAGAAAAGCTGCAGGAAAGCCAAAGAGCTGGGTGCCATTGTCAACCTTGATGACATCTCCCACATAGACTTTCTGCATGGGGATGGGCTTCCTGAGCTAGTGAGCTTCAGGTACAATCCAGGCCCCAGCCGAACCGGAAATGTTACCTGGCTGCGACTGACCACTTCTTGCCTAGACTTGAGCGTGACTTTGCACAGAGTTGCCGGACAAATTGATAGGTTGCCAAGTTTTGAATAGTTTTCAATTCACGAAAGCCAGCACCAGCTAGCTGGAGTTGTTCTTGCTTTAGCAAGTGAGGGTCTGGAATCCTCGAGAGCGGTGCATCGCGAAGGGCCCCCCCGGGTTCAACTCCTCCCTGGGATGTCTCTGGGACGTGTGTATTTCCGCTGGCATAGTGAGCCGACTGTCACCAACCCTCGGCTTCAAGTTGAGCTTTGAATTCTTTTCAAGTTGTTATCAGGTGCTAATCGGAGATCCAAAGGAAGCAAAGTTTGGCACGACTTCCGAACAGCTCTTGGAGGGCTACCGCCGCTGCAAAGAGCTGGGCGTGAAGCGCTTCGGCCTTCATGCGATGGTCGTCTCCAATTGCGGCATGGCCGCAAGCATAACATAGCAGCTCAGTAGAGAGGGCAACGAAGATCAATTGTAGCATCAACGTAACACCGTTTTTTGACTCTGCGTTGTCATGGTTGTCATGGTCGTCGGCCCGTCACATGACTTGGCCCGTTATTCTACCCATGAGAGGCCTGAAAGTCGAAGAGCTGTTGGAGACAGCTCGGATGCTTTTCAACTTGGTTTTGATCATGAAGGACCAGCTGGGCATCACAATCGAACTGGTGAATTTGGGAGGCGGCTTCGGAATCCCCTACCGTCCGGATGAGAAAGTCATTGATGTGCAGGCTCCAGGGAAAGTGGCGAAAGGCCTTCTGCAAAACTTAATTTAAAACACCTTATCAGACTTATATATCATGTCATAGCTGGTCATTGCTTTTTTTGAACTCCTTTGTGTTTTTGCAGACATCTTGCTCACGGTGTTATCACTCCTGATGTCTTGATGTATATTGCATTTTGGATCATGTCGTCTCAGTGGGCACACTAAGTCAAGGCCTTTGATTTAGAATTTAGACAGGAGCAAAGGACGCTACTAGGAGCAAAGGGCATCGCTACTAGGAGCAAGGACGCCACTAGGGGCTCCTGGCCTTACTACTAGGAACAAGGACGCTACTAGGAGCTTTTTGCCTCATGTCGTCTCAGTGGGCGCACTAAGTCAAGGCATTTTGATTTAGAATTTAGACAGGTGTGTAAGTTGGTAGTCAGAGATTTTGTCTACTCGCACTGCTCCCATGTCCGCCTGTTCTGTTTTCTATCTTGTTTTCGGTACCATTCGCAAGCGTAGTCTTCATTTTTAGAGTGCCACCCAAGACGCGGCCGTCAGTTGAGCCGATAATCGGAAATAGCACCCAATAGTGGACTGCTTGGTCCATTGGTTCATCCAGCCATCAACGAGGTGATCTATCCGTTTTTTTCCAATGCCAACGAAGCAGAAAAATCAGGTCGAAGCCATGTCTAGCCTCCGTGCCACCTTTTTGGTGTTGAAGGTCCCCAAACACCCCAAAAAGCACCTGGACCTGAGATGGAGAAGAAAGGCCGGTTCAAGGTGACAGTCCATTGGTAGTGGTCAGTTTGTATTATGGAGTCTGGTTAAGCACAGACTAGAGCATGCTGTCCCCGTCTGAGTGTCCCTGTGGGACGACTAAGCTTCAGAACTTCAGTCAGACGGCAGACCGCTACAAACCTAGCGAAGTAAACGTCTGAAAGGCTGTGGGATCTGGAATCCATCAGATCTACAAGGACATGATCCAGGCGAAGGGTCTACAAGTCCGAATCGTCACAGAGTGTGGCCGCTATATCACCGGGCCAGCGGGCCTCCTGATCAGTCGGGTGACCCACCGGAAGAAGATCTACAAAAACTATGTATCCTTCTCCCGACAGTTTGAGATTTTTCTTTTTATGTGTGTTCTTGGGTTCATTGACGAACAAATACCGCTGGCCTTATATGCCCCGTGGCATGTTGAGGTAGGCTTGGATGCTTGCATGGCCAATTTGATGCGGCCTGGCATGTACAACGCCTACCATCACATCACCATTGTCCCAAACGGTGAGCAGGTTCCTGGCCTACCAGACCGCAACCAGGAGATGCCAGACAACAGCAAGGATCTCATCTCCAAGACAGGCATCTATGATGTAGTGGGAGGCCTTTGGGAGCGGAAAGTTTCGGGTTCAAAGGTTCACCAGATTCACCGGGTGTTGTCTCAACGAAGAGTCAATGGAGAGATCCTCAAAGATTCTCTTAGCCCTCGAGGTCTCTGCGAGAACAATGATAAGTTTGCAGTCGACCGAGCACTCAATGCTGATCCTCGACCCGGTGATGTAGCAGTGATCCACGACAGCGGAGCTCATGGGCATTCCATGGGCTTCAACTACAACGGAAAGCCTCGGTCTGCAGAGCAGCTGGGCACCGTTGGCCCTTGTTGGACATGACCCACGTGTAACGGTTGACATCCTTGCCCCGGTGGATTCTGCAATCGGGTGTGGGCACAATTCATAGACACACATATGCATATGCATGGATCAATATTATAGTAGACATATAAGCTGTAAGTATATATATATATATACACACGCACGCTTCCATGCATGTATAGTATTGGTGCCCATTCTGAATGGTGTGGGCACCGTTTTTCGATTGTGAGGTACCTCTACAGATGTGATGGTTCAGTGCTGCGAATTCGCCGAGCAGAGACATTAGAGGCTTCATGCATCCCCGTTCATTTGTTTTGCTGCTGTTTATTTTGGGCGGTGCTGTCAGGACATCTTTAGCACTGTGGATTTCGCAGCCGCACAAACACTCAACAGTGTGCAGAACGGTCAGAGTCTCAGTCACACAAGAGCGGTGATCTGGCCAGAGGACGAGGGTTGAATGCTGAAGTCTTTTTTTTGGGGGTTCTTTTTCTTTCAATTTCAGGATCTTCAATACCGAATGGCAAGACCAATGGCTACTAGCACCTCTGACCGATTTTCCGTGAGGAAGGCCGAACCGTGATCCGGCCAACCTCATTAGGTCTCATCAGTCTCTCTTGAAAAAAGGCAAGGTTTATTGGGTCGACGGCATGGAGGCCATCTTAAACAGTGATGATTGCAAAACAACTAGGGCAGCGAGCCAGAACGAACATCGACCTTATCGGAGGTCCGACTATGTTTCTTCACGAATCTTCGACAGTTGGACGAACGATGCTAAGACTTGGGCAAGTCAAATCGTCGGCATTGTTTAGCAACCCTGGTGCTCTCAGAGAAATCTCACCAAAGCTGCAAACTCCGTGCTTTCCATAGTTCGAGACAACCTCTTGGGGTGATCCAAGTCGGGCACTTGCAATAGAAAGGCAAAGCAAATTCAAGCATAGAATGGCAGCCCGAGGGAATTTGTCATTCAATTTTCATGAAATTGCTAGCTGATTTTCAGCCTGCAGATCCCTTGTAGAACTTGCTATTGGCTGAAACTCTGAGAGCAGCCAACTTTCTTTGCAACGTTCCACTTTGAATTTGAAATTACGTTCTGGGCCTCTTGCACCAAGCTCCGCTTTGCTTGGGATTCTTGCTTTAGACAATTTTCCTTTTCAAGGTGTTTCTGCTATCGGGGAAAGTGCTTCTTGGTAATTGGTACTGCAACCCTATTTGCCTAAATTTTGAGACACCCTAGAACATTTTCAACCCTTTTGTTCGTCCTTTCATCTATATACTGTTCTCTCTACAACTTTGTTTTGCCATTTCTCCTTGCTCCATCTCCTTCTAGGTCTGGACTTTGCTGTTTCCTACCTGTTCCTTGCATGGATCTCGATGATCTACACAAGCTGTCTTTCTTCTCAAGGGATTCATTCCCACATTGAATCACCTCCCCTGGATCTAGCCACTGCATGTCTTCCGTTTGCTTTCAACACCTTCCGGTCCTTTCATGCAGATATCGAGGCTGAGGGGCCTCCCAAGAAACATGGATCCATCCCCGTCCAGATCGTGATGAGAACATGAATTCCATGGAAACCATCCTTGGCTTGTGAGCTTCCACCCCATGAAATTCTGGGCTTTGCAGCCGCACGCTTTGTTGGGGGTTTCGTGTCATTGTATCCCTCCCCAGCTACGTATTTTTAGGTGGCTTCGAAGCTTGCCGTCGCTTGCCAGTTCCCTTCCTTTGTAGGACAAGTTTCTTTTTTTAGGGGTGCTGATGGAACCTCAGAAAGCTTTGAAAGTGTGCGCTGCACTCCGACGTCCTGATGGCTAAAAACCGTTACAAGTTTCTTTGCCCTTTGAACTTATCCTTTTTGTGAAGTTCAGAGACTTGCCCAGATAAGCCTGAGCCTTTAAGCTGACCTAGCAACATGTCTGTAACACATACAGGAAAAGTGAATCTCAGCAATGAAAGGCGAAAGCAGCGAGAGCACGACGTTTGTAGGAGAGGCATTCGGTTGGGTAGGAAAGATGTTATTGAACCCCGAAGTGCACTACTTTATTAAGGAGCTCGTTCAAGCCTTGGCTTGCTCAATAATACGCCATCTCAATCAGCTTCCATATTCGTGCATGTGCATGTTTTGCATGTCTATACATGTCTTTCCATGTCTACATGCTTTGGGGGCAGAATTCGAGAATATGCTGGGCCCCTTGCACCAAAAAGAGCAAAAACATCGGGGCTCTCCATGCGTTCTGCGACCTGATCGCCGTGTGATAGTCGACCGTCTGCTCTTGTGTGACCAAAAAGCCGCAGCAACCAGTGACTGAGAACAGGCGAGACATGCAGCGATTGTCATTTCATGTCCTACCATTCTAGTGGTCATGGAATGGAATTGCAAATTGTGCGATGCTTTCGCTTTCAAGCAAGTCTGCCAGCTCGAGTCCTCACAAACTAGGAAGGCCGCTAAAGAGCAACATCAGCAAACGCACCTTCAGAACGGCACGACCTCACACTTCACGGAAGCATCACCCATAGGTCTTGGAACAGCAGGTAGAACTATATAAGCAGGCAGTTTTGGAGCTTATTTGCTAATGACATGCTATGGCTATGGTCCCAGCCTTGGCTTTGCCTTTGGTGGGAGCTTTTTGTGAAAGTGATCCCGTCATTCCGGTCAGGAGGCAGAGGCAAACACGGATGGTGTGTCCATCCAACATTTGCCTGAGCTAGGCCAGTAATTTGTCATCCAACATGATCTGAGGAGGGTTGATTTGGTGCACGGATCATACGGGGCCTTAGCTTTTGTGTGCAGAGTCCAGGCGGGGCTGCTGCCGTGGCCAAGACCAGCTTCAAGGCGGTGCATGGCGGATGTGTGTAGGAAACGTCGATGCGGAATGGACTGATGCAGACTAAGGCAGGGCAGCAGGTGTTCAGAGAAAGGGCGCTGGTGATCGCGCGTGGCCCTTAAGGGATGAATTTTCACTTGCAAGTGGTTGTGGGTGAAGTCGAACTCATGTCCAGTGCAATGCCCAATTCAAAAAGATAGGTCCTCCTCTTCTGTAGTGCCGGCTGCCCAGGCCAAGTCCAACCAACTTGGCTCGCGCCAATCTCAGAGCTGAAGCGCTCTAGCTTCGGTCACATCGGGGCACGACTGCACCGTCTGAGGTGTACGAGCCTACTGCCAACTGGATGACACTCCGCGGCGCATTCTTCGTGAAACCTTTTTCAGTGAGGCAGCCGGTCTCCTCGCGGTTTCCTCGCTGGGGGATCTCTTGGGATGACAGTGCGAATCTGCGAACGGCCAGGCTCCAGCTGTTCGTAAAGGCCTCAGGCATGGTCAAGCAAAACGACTGGTGTTATGCGTGATGAGGCGTGATGAAGGTTGCACGTTTCTACGCTGCCGAGGTTGCGCTGCTACCGCAGCGTGTGAAGCAGTGGAGGCCCAACAAAATACCGCCTTTCGTTGACGGCCGGCCCGTTGCCCTGCGACGGTAGGCGACAGGCGATACAGCAACAGAGGTGGGGTGTTTGGATTTGACAGATGGCGTGCCTGAAACCATCGTATCGAAGCACATCAAACTGAGGGTGTAACATCCTGGCCACACATGATTACTGGTGCAGATTTAGACTATGGTGTCATACTTCTCAGCCCAAGAACTATGGCAACTATGGGGTTTCGACGCGAGGTCTTAGCCCTACTGGAAGGGGAAGGATGGCAGCTGGAGCTTCCAGAAGTCGAGGCCGAAGGTACTGAAAAGATGAGAAAGGACAGCCATCCGCTTGAATCGAACAGCGATCAGCCTTTCCGCCAAAAGGTATGAAAGATCAAAGATCTCAAGGAAACTCTCCAAAGACCTTACACAAACACAAACCTTTATAGAACCACAAAGTTGTTTCCTGAAAGAAGAGGAAGGCACATCTCCTCCACAGAAAATCGACCCCCAAAGAAAGGGGTCTCCTTGATCCACTTTTCGTGGGTACCGCAGTGGGGGACCTCGCCACATCGACAGCTGGTCGCTGACAGCGCATCAGGCTGTGATCCGGGTGTGGAATCTGAACGCCTACGACAACGCACTTGCACCTGTGGCCTGCAAGGCGCCACTGCCGAGCTGCTGGGGAGGGAGTGGCACACCTTTCAGGTAACTGTGAGCTTGGGCCATGTAAAGCACAAAGATGCTACGCCGTTCAGAGTTCAAACACGACTAGCCGCTGCCAGGTGCTTGCACTCAACCCAACAATTACGACCTTGCACCCTTGTGTGTCCTTCCAGATGCCCGTGTGTCTGTGAGGTCTCCCACTCCTGCGCTCCTAATCTTTCAATAAGTGCAGCACTCAATTAGTTCACAACTGCAACTTGATTGGAACCCCCGTTGTGGATGCCTAGGAGTCGATGTCTCCAATGGTTTGATCGAGGGAACTGCTTGCCGGAGCATTGCTGAAGGAGAGCCTCTAGGCCACGGGAGATGGGACAACGATACGGATGAGAAGATTGCATGGTGGCACAGTGCTAAGCATGCTTCTCGCAAAGTAGCGTGGCCTGTGGACATGACTGCATTTGCGTGTGGCGTGTCAGCTTCACAAACGATGCAAATGCACAGCGGAGAGGGGCCCAACAAGCCTCCTTACCAGCATCACCTTCTCTATAACCATGCCCATGCCCAACGTTCCTTACACGTGTGTGCTTCTGGGTTGTTGTTCAATCAGAGCTCCCAGACAGACAAGCAAAGCCAAGAGGCAGTTGTTTCTCAAAGCAAGATGTCCTCAGTGATTTCTTTACTAAATTATATAGTGACCTTTTCGCCATGGCAGCTGATCCTGCTGATGCTGCTAAAAGGAGGCGGTTGGACGAGCCTGTCATGCCAGCCCCGGATATGATGATGGGGATGTCCAGAAGTATGGCCGCTCAGACGCGCTCAGACGCTTAGAAGTATTTCTTTTTGCTTTGTGTTTGTGTGCCTTGAGCTCATTTGTTTTGCTTGGATGAAGGTCACTATGATGCAATTCAACGAACAAAAGCAAGATTACATCAACAGCCTCTCCAACTTGGAGGAGGGAACCCCTGAGTACAACCAGGTTCTAGTGGAGTGCCACCGCCGTGGAGCGGCCCGTTGCGTGAGCGTTGCAAATACGCATCGTGGTTTGTACGTGAAGGCCGCCCAATTTATCGCTTCCATTCGGGGCGGCACCGGTGAACGTGGAGTTCCTCGGCCCTACACCGATGCCCTGGCCATGTTCACAGACCATGCGCCACACAAGTCCATTGACCAGGTGGCAGATGCTTGGAATTGGTTGGAGAGACGTCCTTGAGATGGTCAATTGGTGGTTCTTGATAGTATCTAAAATTTGAGGACGGGTCTAGAGTCTAGCGGCAGTTTACGAACGAAGCTAAGCCCGTTCTTCGACGTCGGACGGACCGTCTTCAACCTCCGCTTCTGGCGTTCAGTCAGGAAGCTTTGCAAGAGTCGATGTCGCTGGGCGGCTGGCCGTCGGAACCCTTAGGGCCGACCTGTGACTTGCAGAGCATCGAGGCTGAGCCCATTGCATCAGCATCACTCGCGCAGGTGCATCAGGCGGTGCTAAGGGATGGCACCAAGGTGGCTGTGATGCTTGGAGTTGGTGACGGAAGATGTTGGAAGGGTTTGGAAGGTGACGGTTGGTGGAACTGGCAGGACATGATATGTTTTTCTCGGCCCCCGTAAATCGGGCCCTAAGAGGATCTGACAATTCATCTCTGTCGACCTGTCAGAGATGGAGTGAGTCTGTCCGAGTCTGTGGACTTTTGGCTGTCCGACTGAGCGGCCTCCAACCTACTGTCTTAGGTTCCTAAGAGTTCCTAACTTCTGAGCGATGGTCTTCAGAGCAAGTTGCTAAGAAGGAACATTTTTTGAAATACCCAGGAAGGTTCAATACCCAGAGCTTCGAAAAGAGATGTCCTCCGACTTTGCAGTCTTCAAGACGATGGGCACACAAATTAAGCAGATGGCCGCAGGCTATGACCTCATGTGGGTGGTGGAGGACTGTAGCCCCGGATGTGTATACCGGCTCTTCACGCACTTTTAAGACCATGTGATCATGTGCATTCTTTATGTTTGGGGGGACTTACGCATCCAAACGTCAGCGCATCAGCCCAAAGGCAGGCCTTCCGAGCTATGACCTATGTGAGAGTCACTGGAACTTTTCGCATGTGTTCAGGATTTCGAGAAGAACCTCACCCGAGAGCTGGACTTTACCCTTGAAGCAGCCAATGGAGAAGAGACAGCGCGCCAGCTGGCACATCGCGCGCCGCATGTCTATGTGCCAAAGGTGTTCAAGGACGGACTCCTGGAAAACATGCATTCTAGAAGCGCCCCTAGTAGCATCCTTGCTCCGTTCGTAGCGATGCCCTTTGTTACTAGTAGTGGTGCCCTTGTTCCTAGTAGCTTCTTTCTTTGGTGTTGGGTTCTCAGGGTTCAAAAGTTTGTCGCACATGTATTTGACTTTTCAGGAGCTGTCTTCTTCTCGAGTCATTGTCATGGAGTACCTGGACGGCTTGTTGAAGGTGAGAATTACCAGTGAATTTCACCGGCGCGGGATCAAGATCAAGACTACCTGTTCATTCTTGAGTCTCTCTATTCTTGTTGGAGCGTGTATGCCCTTGGAGACGCTCTAAGTCACCAACCTAAACATTCTTGCTAGCTGCTAGCTTGGGTCTCCACTCCTGAATCTATCATGATCTTGCCCTGAGGCCAATGATCCTAAAGCATTGACAGCTGCCGGACTAGATGTTGCAGAGTGTGCGCAGCTCCTGTGTGACACCTTTGCCGAAATGATATTTGTACATGGCCGGGTGCACGCGGACCCACATGCTGGGAACATTTACTTCAAGGTCATTGAAATTGATGGGGAAAAGCACCCCCAGCTGGTGATGCTTGACCATGGCCTTTATTACGACCTTTGTGAAGGTGATCACAATGTGAGACTCAATTTCTGCAGGTACTGGAAGGCCAGGCTGTATCTGAAGTACATTCTGCGGTCAATTTTATTCAGTAGCAATATCAATAGGGTGTTGAGTTGTGCTTGTGCCCGCAGGCTTGTTGTACCAAAGATTCCAGGAAGATGCAAGAGCTGGGGCAGTGCTTCGCTGGATCTTTGCATCGCTTTTTGCCCCTAATCCTGTCACCTTGGTTTGTCTTCGGAGCAGTTGGTGGATCCGTCTCCTTGAAGGAGATTCTGTCTGCTGCCCAGGGCCATTTGCCTGACACAATCACTCTGAGTCTTGGCACATCAGAGGAAGCCTACAGGTGGAGGAAGTGCTTGTTTTCAGTTGATTTCTATTTTTGGCTGGGTGGGTCTTGAAAAGGTTTTGTCAAACTGAAGTGCACGACCAGGAAGGATGTGGCAGATTTTGTGGTAGCAACCCGCATGGGTGGGGCCAACCTTTTGGGCGTCCTGCATTCATTGGGCTACACTCGTGGTTTGTTGGAAGCCTTGAACTTCCCCGAAGAACGGCGGATCGAAAGCATGTTGCGCTTTGCTCTCTTGGGTGACCGCCGTAGCTCCGCACCCGAAAGCTCCTTATGCACCTTGTCCAGTTCGGAGCAGGCATGGGTCAGGTGGCGGGTTCGGCTGCTGGGTGGGCACATCCGCCTTCTTTCGCCGGTGGCCCGCGCACTGATCCACTTCACCAACGCTCAAGATGCGCCCCCCTTGTGGACACTCGCTGCCTTGCCAGTACTACTGGGTGCCATGGGTGTCATGGTGTGGCTAAAATGGCCGCGCGGTCAAGGCAGTAGAGGAGCTGAGTAGCTGCAGGTGCTTCGTTGGGGAGACTCTCCTAAGCACTGGCAAGTTAGTGAGAAGTGTTTTGAGTGGCGTTGTGCTTGCAGTTGCAAGTGCAAGTGAGTTGTGGTCAGGCTGCTCACTAGCAGCCATGTTCTGAGTCACGCCGCCAGCACGACCACTTGTAACACTTGGTGGCATAATGCCCACAAAGACCGACCTGTGAATCCAAAAGACGCATCAGCCGGTCAGGATGAATCCTGTGCGAGAACATCGCATGTGACAATTGTGACATGTTGAGGATGTATTTTCAACGTCGTGGCCCAAGCAAGTCCATACTGTCCATACTAAAAAAATGTTCAATGACCAAGTCTCTCCAACTCACTCAGCTTTTGTGCCTGACAGCCAGGAGCACGCCCGACTGCAACCCAACATGCGCACTTGTTATGATTCGTCAAAGTTAAGCGAGCGTCTATTAAACGAATTGAACGTCTAGCTTATAATGGATAATTAGCTTATATACATTAGGGCAGGAGGACGCACGCTTTCTTCAATCCCAGCCTTTGCGCCATGTTCATGTCCATGTTTTGCTTAGCTGGGTGCTAGCCCTCATTCTTGACTATTCCAGCCCTTTCACTGCCACGACGATGATGCATGCTTGATGTGCCAGCTGCAGTTGGCTGCGTTGCTTAGTAGCAAGGAGGTCGTCCATTTGGTGAGTTGCTGCTTGGGTCGTCCACTTGGGTTCCGAATCGCACGCAGAGGTTCCGTGCGCCAGCACCGGTCACACTCCGTGGCACCACCAGTTCCATCTCATCCTGGGGGAAAAGTCGGCGTTGGCGCCGTGCTCTCGACTCGCTGGCGCAGCTGCAGCCAACAAGCATCCAGCCAGATGCCGAGACCTGCTTGACTGAAAGTGAGGTTTCTCTTTTTCTTTTTGGGATCTTTTCATGGGAATTGCGATTATTTGGCACACAGTGTTGGTACTTGCAGTCGAGTTTGTCTCAAGAAGTCAAGTGTTCGAGTCGTTTCATTTGTTGCCGAGGCCGTTTACAACGCGGCCATCACAGCCGGAGATTGGCGCCATGCGCTGCTTTTGGCCGCTGAGCTTTTCGACAGGGGCCCTGAGCCCAGTTGTCTCACTGGCAACGCGGCAGCCTACAACGTGGGCAACGCGGGCGGCACTCGCTGGACCTTGGCGCTCGAGCTTTTACGATGGTGTCCTCAGGCGAACGTGGAGACTAACGCCGTAACCTTGGGCACCCAGGCACGAATCCTGTCGCTCTGCTGGGAACAGAGCATCGAGCTGCTTCAGTTGGCATCGAGCTTCCGACCGGAAATCATCACCTGCAATACGGTGCTCAGCACTTGCCAGAAGAATGAGGAGTGGCGGAGGTGCTTTGCTCTCCTACAAGCAATGCGTGGCTTGCCCCTACTTTGCACATCTACATTCCCCCGGCTCCAAAGTAATTTTGTGCTAAAGAAGTGGTTCAAATGACAGCGGGCCTTCAAGAACAAAGGACTGTGAATGTCTTGAGTAGTGACTAGACCCAGAGTCTCCATGTTGCTAATTTATTGATTCGTATGCTGTACCGGCGGCCCACCACTACTTCAAGTTGTGTGCAGCTAGCTAGCTCCTGTATGGCACAGTCATTCCATCAACCAGATGCTGAATGCCACAAGGGGGCTTGACCCCTGTGGTCAGCTGATGCCGCAGAAATGATCAGAAATTGAGGCACTCAACTTTCAGCAGACATTGTATCCTGGAGCACGGTGATCAGTGCCTGCGAGACAGAGGCACTTTGGCAAGTTGCCCTGGCTGCAACTTCCAATCTGCAAGGCAGTGGTTCGCACAGCCTCGCACTCTTTGAAGCTTTTCACTAATTCATGTCAGAACAGGATGATTTTTTCTGACGTATTCTGTATCCAGCACTTTGATCCGCCCGACCGCAGGTGACGCATCCGGCACTCCACCAAACTCGTTCACATACTGTGCCCTGTTCAGTGCCTGTGAGAAAGCAGCGCGTTGGAAAGAATCCATGGAAGGTCTTGCCCTGCTGCCATGCAGGCGTTTGATACATGACACGATTCTCTTGAACTCAGTTCTCAGTGCTTGCGATAAAGCTGCTTGCTGGTTTGCTGCTGCATCCTTGCTCCATGCTGCCACATCCTTTTCAGTGCAGCGGAGTGACATTTCCTTCAATGCAGTCCTCAGTGTCCTAAGTGGCCCGCATGGCCGTAGCCTTTGGGAAGAGGGTCAGTTCCTTTTTCAAGCGATGTTCTTGGCAAGCTTGAGACCGAGCCTCATCTCGTGCAACTCGCTGGTGACCATTTTCGAAAAGAGCAGGAAATGGAGGCACGCGCAAGATTTTTTGGAGAGTCTTTCCAGCGGAAAGTTGGGTGTTAAGGAGGATACAGTGACCTTCAACGGTGTGCTTAGCGCGTATGAGAAGGGGCGACAGTGGGAAAGAGCTCAGTGGCAGCTGCTTTGTTTGCAAAGCATGGATGACATGGATGGCAGGTCTTTGCAAGCTTCAGTGGTGACCTTCGGGGCCTGCATTAGCGCCTACGCTGCCGCTGCTGCATGGGAGAGGTCTGTTGGTTTGTACCAGAATCTGGTTTCGTACAGCATCCAACCCAATGCAGTGACTTGTGGAGCGGCTCTGAGCGCATGTGAGCGAGGGCAGAGTTGGAAGCTGGCATTGGATCTCTTAGCTGTGACTGTGACTCAGATGGGATTGAAGCTGGGGCCTGTCGAGTTAAATGCTGCCCTCACGGCTTGCAGCTCGAGCCATGTCACTGACAAAGCCTTGGGATTTGTTCGGCAGATGCTGAGAAAGAGACTTCAAGCTGACTTGGTGACATGCAATGCATTGCTGACAGTGTGCGCTCGTGAGCATCTTTGGTTTGATGCCATTGAGCTTCTGAGTGGTCGAGCTGCATTGGGCTTTGAGGCTGTTGACTTCGGTCATGTTCAACGGGATTTGTTCAGTTTTAGTGCAGTCCTGTCTTCATGCAATGGCCGGCCTGGAGAGGCTTTGCAACTGCTTGTGGATGCAAAGGGGCGGCGCATTGCTCTAGACCCAGCAGCGTTGACCAGTGCCATGGCGGCCTGTCATAGCAGGCATCTTTGGCAACAAGCCCTGTACCTCGCATCCTCAGTCGGTCCAGTGGGCGTCGATGCAGCTTTGCTCCAATTGTCGCTGGACTCTGCCGTTGCTGGTCGCTGCGAACTGGCAACGGCTCAGCTTTTGGGTTCTGCCGCATCAAGCGGTGTAGAAGCTATACATGTCCTCCTTGATGACTGCTGAGCTTGTTGGTGTTTCTCAAGCCGAGCCTGAAAAGAGATGCGTTGCCAATGCCTTCAACCAGCCTTGCAAGGTTTGCCTTGAGCCTCTCCTTGAGTTTGTGTCAGCTACTGACCAAACTTGATTCTGCCAGGCAGCTGGTACATACAAGACACTGGTCTTTGGCCGCAACCTTATTAAGCAATCGTTTTTGGCGACAAATCCAAGTGGGAAAATGAACTCTGTGGCTTTGGCCGTTTAGCCTTTCAGCTTGAGGTGGATGGGAGCAGATGTGCGTCGCACCTTCTTGCTTCAAGACCGTGGCTTCCAGTGCTGCTGTTTGCGTTGCTGTCGTGAGGGACCTAAGTGATCTGAAAACCAAACGGTGTCAAAACATTCTATCGTCCAGTGCCCGGTTAGGTCCTAGAATACATTAGGCCCGCCAAACCTTAGCTATCAAATTTAAACGGGAGCTTGCGTTCGGCCCGTTCCACTGTTCACGAATACATGAAGGCTGAGCTTTCGGGTGGACATTCATCGATAGAACCTTGGACGTTTCACAACGCTCCTTCTATGTTTCTTGATGTTTCTTGGAGTTTCTCGGAATTCTTGCCGTGTGGTTCAAACCTAGAAGGCCATGTGGCACAAATTCCCAGCACTTTGCAACCCTGTTCCCACTCCTAGCCAGTATCATGGATGAATGTGCTTTGCACAAGCCACCCGATCTGGACTGCGAGGGCAGGGCACATTTGCGCATGACATGGGTGAAAGTGGATGATGTTGGTCGGACTGACGTTGTCAGCTGCTTCACGAAGAGACGCGAGCAGCTAGGGATACACACCGAGATTCTTGAGTCACGGGATGATGCTTCAATCGTGATTTGCGATTACCATCATCGTGCAGACGAAGCCAAGACTCTCGGTTGAATCTATATTACACTCTGACTCACTAACATGGAAGTGGAACTAACATGTCCCTTGGAAGACTACTTTCCATAGTCTGGCTCGTGTTTGCCGACCATTTTGCGCTGCAGCTTCTCAGGTCGGGGTCAGTGGCCGTGCCGAAAGTGGAGGTCATAAAGTCTGAAGTCTTCCGAAGGGTGTGCCCAATCTCCGGCCAAAGGCTATGGCTCACAGATGCCGACTTCGTTGGGGCCATTCAGGAGCTGCTTCAGATTTTCTCGTTCTAGCTAAAGCAGTACATGTGAGGCGCTGTGCCATCACAAGATGGAACCCTGCTGAAGGATGCGCTATACTATGCAGTTTTCTTCGACATAGCCCCTCATCATGTTGAAAGCTTTAAACAAGGCTTGGTGGAAGAGTGCGCCGCAATCGAGCGCTTTGAGCCAAAGACCGTGCGCTTTCATTTGTTTCAGAGCGAGATCGACCCCTCGCGCTGGTTGGTGCTTGAGGCCTTCAGCGAGCCTTCAGGACTGTTCACTTCCAGGAATTAATGCCTTTTTTATTAAGCAAGAGCCATTCTTGCAAAGACTTAGTAAGGACCATGCCAGTACAAACTGGTAGTTAAGTCCATCCCATTAGGTCAGGCGTGCCTTTTGGGGTCAGTCAAGCAGGGGGTCTTCAGGAAAGCGTTCGAACATCATCCAACGAGGTCCAGGGTACAGACATTTATAACGCGGACATTCGCCCCAGGAGTAGTTCGATAAGGAAGTCCTTTTGTTTGGCCTTGTTTGCTGGTGATTCCTTGTGATCCCTTGTGGGGTTGGTATACATGTGCATGTATGCCTTCTGAGTCCTGAAATTGATGTTTTGGAACCGAACATTTTGAGCTCAGGCTGAACACCTCGTACATGGACCATGATGTAGAAACCTCCCGCACTTCCGTCTTCCCTGGGAGGTTTGGAAGAGCATGCGTTGATGCCACACTACAGAAAAGTGAGGGCGCAGCTGGAGGACTGGCAGCGAAGCCCCAGAACACACGACTCTGGATATTCTCTCTTACTGTCTTAATGGACATGAATGGACAGCTACTCGTGTAGTCTCGAGTGAGCCCATCAACGTGGTGTCGATGATGCCCAGCGCGCTGGCGTCGCACAAAGCAGCGCCGAGATGCTGCGATGCTGCGCCGTCCTCCGTGCGACGCCATCCTCAAAACGAAAACGCCTGGCGTCAGCTGCTGGTGGCCGAAAGAGAGGACCCGCCTGCGTTGTGCTTGTTTGTCAAGCCTTGTGGATGCAAGGAAAAGCAGCTTCTTTTCTGTCATCCTGAGGCCCAGATCGGTGTCGAGCCTTGCTGGAGCCTTTTTCGAAAGAACTGGACTGAAAGATGTCATTAAGATCAATAAGACCGCCGATGGCAAAGGTGCCCAGCCAGTCTAACCGCCTTTCGCTGCTGAGGCCTTGTGATGCTTGTGGTGCCTTGGGTTCTGCTCTTCGGCCTCGATTTATTTGTCATCAAAACCAAACGTTCATTTGAGCAACTTCCACAGCCAGCACCAAAACATTGTAAAGAGGCGGATGGCTTAGGGCACAAGAATCTTTGACTGAATTCCGGAAAGCAATTAATTGGGCCATTTTTGGACTATGTCCAGATGTGTTCAGTGCACCAAGAGGCCAATATGACCCTTATGACCTCCCTCTTAAGCCACGCCGCGTCCGTGCCGCCGCGTCCGTGTGGCCGTCCTCGGTCGGTGGCTGATCAGGTTATGCCTTCTGGTCATGGGGCTGCTACAACCATCGAGGTGTCGGATGAGACACCATGGAACACCATGGAACACCGACCTGTAGTGGTATTTGATATTACTATAGATGGTATTATATGCATTACTCATCCTCCCATGGAGCATGTCAAGGGGCGAGATGACATGTTAGTAGAAACATTGCAAACATGAATGATCATAGATGAGTATTGCAATATGCACCTGGCACTAAAAACATCTAAACACTAAAATTCAGCTCCGGTAGGCCATGGGCTGTGCAACGTGGCATTGCGAAGGTTGCGGATGGGGTCCCTGGTGCGTTTTGGTCTTTGAAGCTGGAGACGACGTGCACATGTGCATCATGTGCACTCTAAGCATGAGGTTCTTGAACTTGGCTTGTGTTTTTCCTTTTTTGGGTTGGATGCTTTTAGCAGGAGTCGAGGTCAAAGCTCAAGTGATTGGCAGAACTTCTGAGGCCGAGAAGCTCTGGGTGATGCTTTGCGAAGCACAGCAGAAGTGCAGCTCACGTGAGCGCCTTGCGATCTGTTTTGGATACAGGCTCTTGCTGCCACCTTTGATGTGTTGCACTCACCGTGCTTTCAGGCAGCGTTTGCTGTTAGAGTGAACGGCTCAGACGGGCAGTGAATGGCTCAGACGGGCATTGGACAAATGATGTGGGCACAGGCTCAAGCCAGCACGGGGAGTCCCCAAGGCTTCTGCCGAGGACAGTGGAGGATACTTTTTGTTGATGTCCAGTCCAGCATGTTGTAAACTGGTAGACCCTGGCAACGGGAAACCTTGGAAACACAATGGCAACGCGTTGAGTTGCCATCTCTGAGGAGCTAGTTGCATTGGCAGCGGATGCACGTGGCAGACTAGGCGTCAAAGTTTCAAGCACTGTGACTTTGTAGATGCTGAATGCACAAGGAGATCACCACTGGACAGCGGCAGCCGCTGCGCCCGGACCTCAAAGAATTTGGGTCCCAATGCCTGTCCCCCCTCTATTTTGGTAGATTCTCAACGCAGAGTTACTTTGGGGTATGACAGGGTAGGCAAGTCAGGATAGAACAAGTGGTGGCCTCGTTGTATTCATTGCCAACAACTGACGTTGGTTTTCGATTGGGAACTCGAATGGCAGGTTGATTCTTCACTTCCGCTGCAGAGCTGAAGGTGGCCTGTGCCAGTCTCAGCTTGTCACAGTGTCTGAGACAGCTTGAAGAAAGCAAACCGGAAGAGGAGAAGCCGAATTCAATCTCGCACTTGTTTCGCAAATGTACTAGGGGCTCCTGGCCTTACTACTATTAACAAGAGCCTACTAGGGCTCCTGGCATCGCTACTGGGAACGAGAAGCTACTAGGGGCTCCTGGCCTTACTACTAGGAGCAAGGACGCTACTGGTATTATGCTCCAGCAGCACTACCTCGGAGCAGGAACCCGGACCTCCCCAGCCAGCCGTCGTGTCGCTGAGGCTGACTCCGTTCACCGTTGCTTGTGGCGTCCGCTTTCTCGGCTGGCTCATGGTCCTGCCCTTAAACTGGAGAGATTTGAAGGCACCTAGTCTGGAGACGAAATGCACTTAGTCCCTTAGCGTTACTGAGTGTCAGTGTTCTATGAGTTTTGACCTCTCATTATTTTATTAACTACCCTCTCCTTTGGCTCATTCTCAGTGTGTTGGGGGCTGTATGGCCGGTTTTATTCCTCCCTGAGCTTGGCTTACATGGCACACCAGGCATGCGTCCTGGCCCTGTCTCAAATCCACTATTGCATTCTATCGTTTTTTTCGCCCTCTACCATCAGTCTTTTGCTTTGCGCAAGGGGATTCAAACGGCTTCCCTGACTTCCGTGACTTTTGGTGTTCCGGAGAAACTTGTATCTCCTCCCCGCTTCCTCAAAACAACTGCGAAAAGGATTCCTGATCTCCGCCCCCCCCCTCTCTCTCTCTCTCCTTTCACTTTGCGCCCAGCACCAACAGCCAATCCATGTCCTGTATACTGGACACTAACTTGTATGAATTCTGGTGGGGCACCCCCTTCTTTCCTTTGTAGGCCTTGTTCTTGTTTCAATTTGTGCGCCATTTTGGGGCACTCTGCTAAAGACTTGTTCAGAAGATTGTTTTCACCTTCTTGGGGGTGGTCTGTCATTTTGGAGGCATTATTTGCAGCACAGTTTTGAGTCTACAGTCTAATTGACTTTGTTTCTAAGGATCGCAAACTGGCCCTGCCACCCGCTGGGATTGTGCGTGGGGCGCCGGAACGAGGGGACGAATTCGACCCATGAAGACCGGAACGGAACGACGAACGATGCCCCCCTCTTTGTCACATAATTGGACCAAGGGTGCAGATGGTGGTAGAAGTACCGGTTTAGACACAGGGTAACTGGACCTCCTGTGCCCAGTTCCTTTTCTTTCTACGAGGTTTGTTGTGTTGCACCTTTGGAGGCACTCCTATTGCCATGGCAATCGACTGCATCGGCTGGCTGAGTGTCAAACTTGGTTTCGCGGCGCACCTGAGCACATGCGGTCTGCAGTCTGTCTTGCTGCTCCAGGTGTGGCCAAGGCGACCCTGCTGCAAGCAGCAGGCGCTCCAGTGATGATCGTGTCACTTGTAGGCACTTGGGGGCCCTCGAGCCCTACAGCATCGACCTGAGGCAACGGAGGACGCTGCTGTGTCAAGACGCCGCAAGATTTGATGCCAAACAATGATGTGGTTGTCGTGGAGGTGGCTGTGGTGGTTGTGGTGGTGGTGGTGCTGTTGATGTGCCCTGTCTAAGATAAAACCTATAAATGATGATACGTACTTTTTGCAACTAACTACATGACCAACATCTCTGTAGATGGCCGGGTCCCGTAGTGGTTGCTCCGTTGCTGCAGTAATGCTTGATCCATCTTGATCCTTTTGATTCCGCCTTCATTCTGCCAGGACTTACGTGCTCTGAGCGCGCGGCACGAGACTCAGTTCTGACACATTTCGACTCGAACAGCCAGCACCGTGCGTGATGGCCTAATAGGGCAGTTTGCGCAATTGCCGCACACTTCAAGTTTGGTGTAGTGTTGGCACGGATCAAGCTGCTTCGGGCACTGGAGATGCATCGTGTGTCATTTGTCGCCTTATCTGAGCCCCAGGTTGTGCGACTTCCTCCTCCCGATTTTCCACGCGACAGGGGAGTCAGTGGCACATGTCAGATCCTTGACTCTTGTTGATCGTATGTGCAAGAAGGGGTCGTACGGTACGGCGAGCGATTCTTCGTCGTATGGGTCTGTCCGACCGAGGTTGCCCGAACTGGAGAGCGAGTGGCCATTTTGAAGGAGTGGCTCGTGCAGTTGCTGAGGACCTAGCAGCTTTGTTCTGCCATAGCCAGCTGAAAAAGGCCAAATGGTGAGTGAGCATTTTCTAAAGATAATTCAATGATGATGGCAGGTGTTCCCACCTACTGTATCCGTACAGATGGGACAAAACCATGAATGCACTAAAGCCTGAGGCAAAGCACCTGTGGAAGATGTGGCAAAGCACAAGCCGTCGAGGCTTTGTTTCTTTGGCCGTTTCTGAGGTCTGGACATGTCTTTCTTCGTTGATCCTTAAGTTTCTTCTTTGGAGGAAGGTCTTCCTAGGTCCTATGTTGGACCTCTTCCAGCAACATGCCAATACGTTCAATACGCCTTTTCGACTACCCTTGGCAATGGCATGCCATGCGGCACTTTTCTTCGTGCCTGTGGTGAGGCGAGTCCAGCGGCCTGTGGCAGGTGCAAGCAGGCCCAAGTAGCCAGTTGCCTTCGATTTAGGAGAACAAATGGCACAGATTTGAAAGGCTTTTGCGCAACTCATGCCAGGTTCGCTACTGCAGCCGTGAATGTCAGCAAGTGGATTGGAAGGACCTTTTTCGGAGCGTACGGCAGCCCGGCAGGTCTTTCCTACTTGGGCTGTGGGTGACCAGGACCGACACAAAGCAGGTTGCCTCCCGTCCGCCGAGTCGTCCGACCCTTAGACGCGGCGGTCTGGCGCGCACCCCATGGCCCGCGGTGCCCGTATCTCGCGGGCTTCGGTGCCAGGCTTTTTGGAGCGGGACGCCCAGACACGGCGGTGTCACGGCTGTGTTCCTTTCATCTTATCCCTTCTGAAGTTCTTCTGAATTCGCAACAGGGATGCAATACTCCAACCCTTACATCCCGCAACTGATGGGCTCACAGGGTATCGCACAAATGTAACTGTGCTATTCCCCAGAATGGTTCGCCGTAAAAAGCCCTGTGCACATCACATCATGCACATCGACATTGATGTGGAACATCACAACGATGTAACTAGACTAAACTAGAGCATGCGTTGTTCCAGCCCCACCGGCTAGGCTGCTAGTCATTGCATCAGATTCGCGAGACATCCATGGCGATTGATGCTTCCAGACTTCCGTGGAAACACAGGTGGCAGCGATCATAGCAACATGTCTGGCTTTTGCCTCACATGGCATGTTAACAAGATGCTTTCATGTATTATATATCATGTATGGGTCTATCCAGATGCAGAGGTGGACCGGCACGTCTTTCAAGCACGTCTTTCAAGCTTGGACCATCGAAGCTGACATGATGCTTGTCATTCTCTTGCTTTGTTCAGGTGGCATTAGATGTCCACAGCAATGGGCAAGAATGCCCTGGAAGTGTTGCCTGCTCCTCACTGTGCTTGAGCAGTTCCGTCCGTCGACCGACCTGCGCGCTCGACCTGCGCTCTCGACCGCTCCTGGCGCGTTCGGGCTGAGGTCGGAGGCGGATCCGGCAGGGGCCCCTCCAGTCAGACTCACTAGACAAACGTGTTCCTACCGTCAGTCGACTGGAGCCAAACAGGTTGGGAGCCTTGTCCAGTGCAAACGGAAAGCATCGCTTGCCTTCTGTCGACAGAAGACGGCCTTGAGTCCAAGGTTCTTTGCCAAAAGCTGATTCAGGCTATTCGAAGCTTCCCTCACAAGGCTTGGGAATTCGAACTTGAACACAGTTTTACACATGCACTGTGAGCAATTGTGGGGTTGGCAACAACGTGTTGGCAAAATATGTCATCAGGTAGAATCAGGTAGAACTACTGACCCTCTATTGACATTTTTTGACCAATGGTTTTGCAGACAGTCTAAGGATGGACATGCCGTCGGTGTCGGGCTTGATGCAGCTGGGGCCAGAGAGATTCGAAGTCAGAGCACTTGGCAGATCCAATGCCCATGATCGTTGCCATGATATGTTACTGATGCTACCAAGTAGACGGGTGACAGCTTCTAGAGAGAGAAAGCAACATTCCTTTGTGTGAGGAGGCATGGATGAATACACATCAGCAATGCATAGAATCCCTTCATCACAGGTGAGAAGGAGAGACTCAGTGAAAGAAAACGTATGAAAAAGTTGCATCCAGAAGTCGGGGCTACTTTGGAAGGCTTCAGGGATCTGAAAAGTGAGCCATAAGAACCGGTATAACCACAAAATCATGTATACCGGCCTTGCTCCCATGTGGGGAGCATGTCGTACCTTGAAAAGCTCAGACACATTTGGGAAGCTTGTCATGCAAGTCAAGAAGACACATCGAAAACTCTGCAGAAGATCGACGACCCCCAAAAGCTTCTGCGGATCGTTCACTGCAATGGGACTATTGGGACCACAGCGTTTCAAACACTTCGCCAGTTGTGATGGACTGATGGTTGTGACTCCCTGGTCTACCTGCGTTTTAAACGCGCGCCGTTGGCCGGAACATTCTCGGCTGAGGTCCAAGCGAGAAGTCACACGGCTCATAGAAGTCAGGGCAGCTGCATTTTCGTTGTGAAGCATTGGAACCCTTTTTGATCCTTTTCCTAGTCGGACAGTCAGGCTTTTCAAGCAAGGATGGTGGAGAGTTGTTTTCCTTCCTCTCACTTGCATGTTTCTGTATCAGACAGTGGCTGACTGCAAGGCCAAGCTACACCACTCTCAACTGCAGATGCGCCTTCGGATGCATTGGAGACGGGTGAATCAACCAGCGTGCTAAACGCGTGCGACCCCCCAAGGTCCTGAAACATCCAACCAGCCGGCGTGCAGTCGAGTGGCGTCTTGGTGCGAATGGTGCGAATGCAACAGCCCAGCTAGTGGTAGCTAGTGGCACTGGCTTAGTCTTCCATCCTGGCCAGATGTTGCAACCCTCCTTTGACTTCCATAGTTGGTGTCAAGCCGAGGACGACTAGTGACTTGAACTCCTGCGTGGCCCGCAGCTTCGAGAAGTCCAATCAACACCCTGGGAAAGCAGCAGAACGTTTCATTACTGTCGGGGCCTCGGATGGCGTTTCTTATCTGTAGGCCTTAGAAACGTGTGATGTGTTTCTGTCTGAAACTTGGAGGACCTGCTGCCAGAGCTGTCTTTGCCAGAGCCTTGGGCGCCTTGGCGACAATGTGCGTGCCAGACAGCGACAGCTCCAGCTCGAGCGACGCCGGGCGGCTGACGCTTCACTGACCGTGCTCGAGCTGGGCGTGCCAGGTCTCCTTTCGAAGCTCCAAGGGAAAGCTGTTCTTCCTGAATCCCGTGTCGAGGTGAGATCAAAGTCTCGTGGCACAGTCTGTCACAGGTTTCCAAGTGACTTGTTCGAAGGCTTCGCTTCTGTGTCATTTGTCGCACAAGCGAAGTCACAGTTGTTAGTTTCAGGGATACAACTTGGCACCATCCGCTGGAATTCACTTTGCGTGAGATCGCAGCGTGGCAGCCTGAGTTTGATGCACCCAGTCCTTGTCACCACTCCAACGGGAGGTTCTGGTCCGGCCCCTGAGGTTCTGCAAAAGCCTCATCCAGATGGACGAGCCTTGGCGGGTAGCTTGGCATATGTGGGTGGCGGGTCCACCAATGACGGGACGCCCAAAGAAAGTCTGGAGGCTGCACGCTGTAGAGTATGAGAGTATGCGTGTTCCCAGAGCTGAGGATGGTCCCAATCTAGAAAAACATACACACACACAACTTGGAATCGTATTTCCTCAACAGCGAAGCTTAGGGGTCTTCAGCCATAGTCAGGCAGGTCCCGGAGCAAGTTCCAGGCAGGTTGCGGAGCATGTCCCTGCTCTGGAACTGGAGCAAGTTCCAAAGGAGGTTCTGGAGGATGTTCTTGAGGCTCCGGGGTTCCGCAACCTGGTTCTGGAGGTTTGGGGCAATTTGCAGGTTCTGGAACTGCATTTTGGAATATTTAAGAGGCTTACGCCTGACAGCCGGGCGCCGGCCAAGCAGGGTGAGGGTTTGTGTTTAGCGGGTTCGCTCGGCGGGAAGGAAAAATCAAAAAAAGTTGTCGCGGACGATGTTAGTGAACACAAATTGCGTAACATATCTCCAACATAGGCCTAAGATAGCCAACATACCCCCAACAAATGCTTTACATACCTTCCAAGATGGCTCAACATAGGGATAACAGAGGGCAACATGGGACCAACGTACGCCAACGTACGCCAACGTACGCCAACATAGGCCCAACCCAGGACAACGTATGCCAACATAGGTGTAACATAGTTTCAACATGGGCCTAAGATGTGCTCAACATAGACCACATGGGCCCAACTTGGCCCAACCTAGTGCTAAGATGCGCACCAGATGGCGAAACTTCGCTCAATATAGACCCCACCAAGTCTCAAAAAGAGAGAAAGAGAGAGACAGAGAACCCAACCCTAGGATCCAAAAAAGCCGCATAAATAGGGTGAGTGTAGGGCACGGCACTTTCTCTTCTCTGTCGCTCTTGCTTTGTCTTTTTCATTCTCTCTCTCCCTTTCCTCTCTTTGTCTGTATCTGTCTCTGTCTTCGTCCGGTATCTCTCTTTCTCTCTCTCTCTCTCTTTTTGTGTCTCTGTCTTTCACTTTCTTTCCGGCTCTCGCTGTTTCTCCCTCTCCCCTCTCCTTTACCTCTGTCTCCGTCGCGGTATCTGTCGGTAGCTGTCCCTGTCTCTTTCCCTATCCCTGCTATCAGGTTGTGGGGGAGCATCGCTCTCCCACCCTCGCGCAGGACGGGGGCCGGGACTTCGGGCGTCCCGGCAGCATCCTTCGCAAGAAGGGGGCTGACCGCCCGGGTGCACAGTCAGTGCACCGAAGGTCGGGTGAGCCGTCGAACACTGCCACAGCCAGGCACAAGGTTAAGAGGCCCAGCGGGACTCAAACATCCTCGATCGCGTCGACGTCTCCGTCAAAGGTCACGTATGACAGAGGTTAGTCTTCGTCCAAAAAATACCCTACCAAACTCGTCCATGACATAGTTTTGCTACAAAGCACAACCCACCAAACATCTGTGTTCGCCCGACTCGCGTAAGATAACAACCCACCGTATATCTGTGTTAGCCCGACTCACGTAAGATAAACAGGACTGAAGTGAGTGCTAGATTGAAACATATCACCTATTACATGAGTTTATTGCCTCGAAAAACAATCCACCGCACTCGAAACGATTATCGTTGACGTAGTTCTACTACAAAACCTTTCTGTTTGCCCGGCTTGCTTCAGACAGACTGGACTGAAGTGACTGCCAGAGAGACGAGAGACAGTTGACTGTGAGCGACTCACCGTGGCTCGCTTACGAGAGACTGAACTGCACAGACTGCAT
>CAXAMN010021584.1:1371973-1382440 GCA_963970005.1 Durusdinium trenchii | reverse complement strand
GATTGAAGAATACCCCTATTGAAGCAGGTCTCAAGGTGGCCTAATGAGATTTTATCCTGTGATAGCAGACAATCGACCACTTGTTCGATGTTGTTGATCTTGACATCTTGTCTTTTGTTCCTGTTGGAGGAGTGCTTGTGGGGCAACCAGCTCGAGATGGGCAAGAGGCGCTGTGCTCAAACGGACTTGTGTTTTATTGCCCAAGACATATGGTGCGACTTGCAGCCCAACTATGTCACTATGTGATTTGAAGGTGGCGCCTCGAGCCATCCAAGGACTGGGAGATGCCACGCCATTGGATTCGATGGAACTCCGCGTGCTTGTCACTTTTGATCTATACATGCGCATCGTCAATTGCATCTACACAATGAACCTTGCTGGCAGGAAGTTCTGGCCAAGAGCAGTGTACTGCTCAGACGGAGGAGGCGGCTGCGTAAGTAGTTCGTTTACTGCAGGGGCGATGTAGAGGGATGATTCACAGTACGGGCGAGGCCCGAGCAGAACGATGTTGCGTGTCCAGTTGATTATTGCAGGTAGCTTCGGGAAGATCCAAAATTGAATCCAGGGAGGACCGCGCAAAAGATGCGGTGGGAGTGGGGTGCTCTTGCAGTGATGTTCTGAAGCATGGTGGTGCCGTCCCTCGAAGCACAGAATGGGCACAGAAGCACTTCACTGGCACCTTTGCACACTAGATTTCTTAGTGACTTAGTGTCCAAAGTGAACCAAGGTCTTCCGGAGAACTCGAACCCCCGCTCCGTCCGCTCCGCTCCCGTGGTTCGGTGCTGGGCGCACCCGGCCCGCTTTGGTCCCCGCGGTTCCCCCGAGCCGGTACCCGGTCCAAGGTTCCACATCCCACCGGTCTCGGACGTAACAGAAGTAACATGATAGGGAAAAACAAGAGAGAGAGAGAGAGAGAGAGCTCAAGGTCAAGTGAACATCGGAGGTTTCTGTTTTTGCTCGTTTGTTGAGTGGTTTGTTTGTGTTGACCGCTTCTGGCTTCAGGATCACCTCGTGGCATCTTGACATGCAACACCTCCCCCTGCGCACAGCAACTGTTCGATTGAGCGAGGTTGTTTGCATTCGGAGAACTCTGTTGCCCTGCAGCCAAGGAATTTATTATCAGACATTTGCAAGTGATCGATGCAAAAAACACTGGGAGGATCAGCGCGGACAAACTGCTTGGACCCCAAGCTCTTGCATCACAAGTGTGAAACAATAGTGACCAAGCTTGCGGAAGCAGAAGCTCTAGCAGTCTTTCACTTGGTGAGGTGCATCTTCTTCGAGCTACTTGGGATTGATGTGACTGATTTGAGCAAGGCTATTGCAGCTCATGACCGTGGCTCACAAGTTGGCTTGGAGGATTTTCAGCTGAAGTGAGAAAATGGAACCACAAAGTTCAATACTTAAAAGGAGAGGTAAAGAGGTAGTACAAGCTACTTCAGCTTGTGCAGTTTTTGTGATCAAAAACTAGGCTCGAGTCGACCGAAGCTTAAGCCCTGTGCCAATGATCCATTTGCGGTGTCCACGGACGCCTTGGCAGACCAAAACGATCATCGACTCAGATTCTACTGCAGTGGTGTTCATTAGCCTAGGGCGACCCCAATGTAGATGCGCATAGCATGTGACCCAATGTAAATGGGATCGCGCAGTTCTCAGCTTTTTTTCTTCTCCGCCTGCTTGAGCTCTTTCAACGCTTCGCCAGACTTAATGTTTGATTCCTTCTCTCTCTCTCTCTCCCCTCACCAATGGTTTTTCTTTCCTACGCAAGTTGCCCTCTGCAATTTCATCTCATCCGCACTGGATGTAGACGATTTGGCATGAGGTGACCATTTCAGCGAAAGCATTTGGTTGTCATTTTGTCGTCCTTAGGTCAAATCTTCGTCTCATTTCCCCCATGGAGTTTCGTCAATGCTCCTTTCGCCCCCACTCTCATGGCAATTTTTTGCCGGTCATACGCCTGTGTTATTTGCAAAGCCCCTCCTAGCCGTTCTTATACTGCATAAAAGCAGACCTGCTGGCTAGCCGCTTCTTCCAACTCAATTTATATACAGACGTTAGGTTATCGGCCCCGACTCCGAAATGGTAACCTAAGCCGACTCTAACCTGTCACATATTTCGTGGTCAGGTTGGTCCTTGAAATCAAAGAGGTCCATAGCCTTTGGTTTTTCGTTGCTTCACAGAGTTACATGTTGGAGCCATGGAGCCCCAGGATGGGACTGTGGACTATGCTGCTTTTTTGCGGTGGCTAGTGTGTGGCTGACTACACCCTCCAAGAGATGACGACATGAGCCATCTAATTTTTATACTTTGGAATCTGTGCACCTCAAAGAGTTGCATACTGCGCTCTCAGAGCAGAAGCTGATTGCTTAGGATTTCGTTTCCCATTGCCACAAAGGCATTGGCACAGCTTGGCGCAAAAGTGAGGCAAACATTGTCTCTCAAAACAGCTGTCTCGCAAATGGCGACACCTAGTAAAAGCGCGTGGTAGGACACTGAGACCAAGGGGGATTGAATTAAAAGGTGCTGGGTTCCACAACCTTACGTTCCAATTCACTGCCGATTGAAACAGGCCCAATATCTAGATCTCAGAGACAGAATCATGATGTTGATGTGGCGAGGTTCGGCCTGGCATCACCCTCCGCTCGTGTCTCAGGATGTTGCCTTCAAACTCATCGCTCGCAGCTAGGGCTTTGCGGCAAAAAGCGGTCTCTCGCCGCGCCGGCATTCCTGGTGACTGTCAGCTGCTTCTGCTTTCGCCAAGCAACACATGTAACAAGTAGGCAAATAAAGTATTCTGGGCCAGATGCATGACTCATTGCATGGCTTCAGGCAACTCCAGTGATGCATAGCAGTCATTTGATATGAGCTCTCTTCTCTCCAGTTCACAGCAAAGACACGCTTCGTTTGTATGTTCAGACAACTGTTGTGCTCACGGAACTCTGCCAACAAGTCCTTGGAGTATGAATGGTTGTGTACAATAGATGTCTATGCCAGGTTGTGTCTAGGAAAATCGCTTTGACTCAAAAGATTTGCTCCAGCCTCCAGCCAACCCCCAACCGATGGCAGTTGTCGCATTTTCGGCTCAACTCTGAAAAGGCTGTCAGGAGTGTTTCACGTTGATCGCTTCAATTCAACCAAAAAGGATGAGCACAGTTGATTTGGTTGATGATGATGACATTCCCGACGAAAAGAAGGATGAGGATTCGGTTGTGGATGCCAGTGAGGGCAACAATCATCCGCCCCTTCACACTACCTTTGTGACGAAATTGCACAGAGGCGCAGCTGCAACTTAGCAAAAACTTTCGTTATCTTTCGTTCCTTGGCTAGTGGTCCTTATTGAGCAATGCTATTGTGCAATGCAAACAAGTGATGATGTTGCTTGAACTTTAGTTTCTGCAAGCCTTTCAATCTGAAGATGTGCCTCTATTTCATGACCGGGCCGAGCTTTTCAGGACCATATTTTGAGTTGAACTTCGGAAGTTGACACCGGAAGCGTCCGAAAAAACATGTTCTTGTTCAGCGGAGTGTCACGTGTAAGGACCTTTGCCAGAGCTACCACCTTTGCCATTCTTGTCCGAGCCAAGGCTCGTGCGCTCGAATACCGACCTTCCGTGTTTGCTTTCAGCTCTCTCGACGCTTCAAGATGGCACTGAACCCGAAATCCTTGAGGATCTTGGAGATGATGAGGTGGACGCAGTAGAGAGCCCCAAATCAACAGGTGTTGATGAAGCTGAACCTGAAGTGCCAACAGCTACAGCCCTTGAACTGATGGAAGCTGCAAAGCCTGAAGAGGCAACTCTTGATTTTGGAGAAGCGATGATGGCTTTGGACAACTACGTGAAGGGGCAAACTTCGGATGAGCAAGCCCGATCTCTGTTTGCGGCTCAGCTTCATACAGCTTTCCGAGTTGGTTGTTGGACTGTGATCTTGAGCTTGCCCATCATTGTGTGGCCATGGGCCAAAAGCCTTCAAGAGCTCAGCACTAGCCAACGTGAATATTTGGGGTACTGGGGGTCTATGCTTTTGCAGTTTATTTTCTGCATTGGCCCAACTTTCGGCGCGTCTGCCAAGTATTCGCTCGAGGGGTGGCTTGGCACTGCACTGGCCACCATCAACATGATTGTATTGAACAACGCCTTTGGACCCTACTTATCAGGGGGTGCCTTTCAGAATCGCATTGAATTCTTCGACAACGCGACGGGAACCGTTGTAGCCACTTCGAAGTGGTTGCCCTTGTGCAACACCGGAGTTGACTTGAGTTACAACGATTGCTATCTCAACATGAACACCGCCCTCGCAGAAGAGGCAGATTACAGCAAGGCCATCGTAGTGTTGGTGGACTTTGTGCTTTTTGTCTTCGCCATGTTGACCTTTGGCTTCAACACGAATGTGCGGGTCTTCAGCATCTCCACACACGTGTTCTACGTGATGAGCTTTCTGGATCCATCCACCGGCTCCTTTGATATTCAACCCTCCCTGGCGACCAACTATTTCCTCATTGTCTCTGGAGCCTCTGTGGGTGTCTTGTTTTGCTTTCTGCTGCCAAGCCCCATCACCAGCACCTCTAAGGCTGGAGAAAGGTGAACTTCCGAATGAGTGAAGAGAATAAAGGGGTACAGTATATATATCACGAAAGCCAGCCGATAGGCAAGGCTTGAGGTTGCTGGAGCGAACGAAGTGAGTAAAGGGGGTGTGGGGAGGGGGTGGTCGCGAGGTGGCCAATTTCGGAGAGGTGAACCCAGAGCCTGGTGGGGGAGAGCAAAAAAAGAGGTGGGCCACTTGGTAGTGAAAAATGAGTGGTTTGAGGGGTGTTGTGATGCCGGTGATGTAACTGACGGCGAAGAGTGCATCATCAGCATCACGAGGGGCTCAGGAGGCCATGGAAAGAGAACAGGTTGTAGTTGCGGCTAAGCTTAGCGTTGCTGCCGGACTGAAGAGGGCACTCCCTATGTGGTGGGGGTTCACGTGGATTGGGGGGCTGTTGAGGGCAGGAGAGAGAAGAGATTGCAGCGGGCAAGTGTTGGAGGCGGAAGATGGCGGAAGGCTTTTTTGAGTTGCTTAGGAGCGCCTTTCGTTTGAGGTGTATATGTACACGAAGACATATGTATGGCAAGTGTGCCTATCCTTGGCAGTAAACCAACACAATTGGCCTGTAATGAGACCTTTCGACCCTTTCAATGTTTGGTCAGGCGGTCTCGCTACTACACACCACAGGCGCTGCAGTGGCCATGGTGTTGGAATCCTTGCCTCTGACACCTGCCGAGTTGTGCAGGTTGAAGGCTCAAGCGGCCATGGACGAGGTTGCAGTGCTGATGAAAGAGGCCGACCTGCATCTTTCGGTGTTGTGGTTTGAAGATTTCGGACTCTGGCCCAGACGTGCGAAGTACCGACGTTGGCTGCAGGCATATTTTGAGGTTTTGAAGGCTTCCATTCAGAACTTTGATGCCGTTCTCTGTGCGGCAGCTGCGTTGCCCGTGAAGGACAGTGAGCAGGTGGCAGCCATGCTGCCGTCGCTCCGCCAGGAGTGTTTCCTCCTGGCCAGTACTTTGAGGGCCCTTTTGGCAGTGAAGACTCCGGATGAAGTGAAGCCAGTGGTGGACGTTTTGTTGGAGAAGATGCAAACTCTCAGGAGTCAGCTGGAGCAGGAGTTCCCCAAAGGTCAACAGGCTGACCATTTGTTGCTACCACCAGCCCTTGTGTTTTGCCTTGCTGTGGCTGGGGTGGTTCAGGATGTGTCCCAGGCACTCTCCAGCTTGGCCCTGTATGGTGTGGAAGAGAAGGCCTCGATTTGTGCCAGGTTTTGCCGCTATCTCCAGTCGCTGCAAACCCATGCAGAGATTAAGCTCTACGAGCGAACCATCACTCACCCGAGGTTTGTACTGCGCTACACACTGACCCTAACAATTACATTCCTGATTGGTTGGCTCGGTGTGTCCAATGTCATCGCTCCATATTCATCCCAGCCGGCCTCCACCGTCTCCGTGATTATTTACACCTTCACCGCCGCCAGCTTGCCTTTAACCCTTCGGCGATTCAATGGAGTTTTGCTCGGAAAGATCCTTGGTAGTGTTGCTCAGCGGCTTTTTGCTGTGCAAACAGTTGTTCATGCCACGTTTTTTGCACTCTTTCAGCTGGTTGCTGTCACAGTCCTGGTGTTTCTGGCTTTCCACTCGAAGAAACATGGAGGGGTGGCATTGCTGACGGCAGCCTATGCCATGTCTGCGTTGCTTCCCAGTGATGGGATTTTCCGGGAACAAGCTGTCAAAGTCACATCCTCGGATGGCAGCTTTTTGTTTGTCACGATGGTGGGTACATTCATTGGTGTTGCCGTTCTGCTTCTAGTAGATATGATTTTGGCATCCAGTGCGAAGAGGCAAGCCAAGCAACGGCTTCTACGCGGATTGAAGCGTGTTTCGAGGTTTGCTGTTCAAGTCCTTGATCCAGAAGAAGATCCAGACACAGGCACAGCAGATGTCGAAAAAGGAGTGTCAGACCGGGAGGACATCTTGGCCAAACTTCAAAGGCAGATTTATGAAGATCTGGACGAATTGACCGGTTTGCTTCCCTACGCAGCTGACGAAACCGGCCTTGACGGGCGTCCCTTTCCAGTGGACCTTTGCAATGACTTGGAGAAGGGACTTCGCACCCTGACGCGGCACTTCAGGACAGGCTTGAGCTGCTGTGAGTCTGTTGAGCTGCTTTTAATATTGGCAAGTCCGCTCCCGAAGCACCTAGAAAAGATGTGCTGCGCCCAGCCAAACTTGGTTTTTGACATCTTTGTGCTTAATACTTCTGTGTGCAGGATTATCGCGTGGGCGATTCAATTGTTGGAGAAGCCCCAAAAGCAGGTCATTCTCAAGGCAGGTTCGAGGATCTACAAGGCAGCGATTACACCATCATCAAAAGTGGCACCACTTTTGCGTGATGAGCTCTTTCGACCAATTCTGGCCACCCTAGCTGAAGAGATGTTGAGGACATATTTTTGTTGGGACAGACCCGTTCAGAGTTTTTCAGGTCTTTTCGCATGCGCAAAGGCCTCAAGTGCTTTCCCTATTTTCCACTGAGTTGTTTCTTCCCTTCTATCGAAATCTATGCGTGTCTCCTCCACAAGTTTCATGTGTGGTGCAGGATGCTGGAAAACATCCGGGTTTTGGCAACTGCAAGTATGCAATCAACATGGCGTTCCAAGAAAGACATGCAAGATGACAAGGAGGCTCAGAAGGTGAGGGAGCTGCTGCGCAGCAAGCTGTACACGAAAACTGTAGGCAACGCCTTTTGCAGCATAGCACGCTCACCCTGGAAGATGGCCTGGAAAGGCGCTAGACGTCAGCAAGAGAAATCAATCTCTCCCTTGGCACCTGGCTTTGAAGCCGGGCCCGAGCAGCTTGTGAATCTTGCAGAACCTTTGAATCTGGACATGCAAGCACTTGATGAAGGTATGCGCTTACGCAGAAGTTCCTCCAATCCGGTTTTGGAAATGACGCGGTCCAAGAGCGAAACGATGGTGAAAGCTACCTCGTCCCAAGTGGCGAAGAGTGCTCTTGTTTCAGCGTCCAAGTATGGACAGTATGGTGCAAAAATCACTGCCAACAGGCTTTTGAAGCAAAAGCGTGCGATTGAAAAACTGTCGATGCAACTTTACAACGAAAAGCTTGAGGAAGAGATGCCCGTCAAGATGCCACATGTGGCTTTGCCACCCGTGACAGCGTTGGAGCCCGGCAGCGCCAAGCAAGGCGTTGCTGACAATTTCGCTCTGCGGCTCTTGCTGCTGTTTGACAAGCTACGAGAGCTCGCTTCGGCTCGGAGAGGAGCGGTGCCGGACGATGATCCCTTCTCGACCTTGGAGCTCATCATTTTTTTCCTGAGCTCTGTGCAGACACAGATACAGCACATGCAGGTAAGCCTGCTTGAGTTCAGCTAGTTTTTGGAGACTAATTCACTAAGCAACACGAAGCAAAGTACGCAATTGGATGTGAGGCGAGCCTTTTGAATTGATATCCAGTTGGCCATTGCTCGTGTGTATATAGTGGTCAATACAATACCTCATACATAATTCATTCAACACGGGAGCTCACAGCTGAAACGATGTGCCTAGCTCAAGCTGTGGGCTGCAGTATACACTTCCTGTATAGAGGATTTTGAATTCGATCACGAAGTGATCTTGAGGTCTTGCAGTCTGACCGTCTTGCACCCATCGGAAACTAGAGACGAAAACAATGCCCCACAAGTCCCACATAGTATATAGATGTATATAGTCAATTATTGGAGTGGGGGGCCTCACGTGTCTTGGCCTGTGATTTGAGGCGTCGTATCATTCCTTGGGTTGTATACATGCAGCGGTTGGCAGACCATGCGACGGCTCAAGCAGCCTCAGCCTCCCAGCGCCAGTTTCAGCTTTTCGCCCGGCTCCTGTATCAACTCGCATTGTAGCCGTTGCGCACGTGGTGACAGAGTGCCATTATAATTCTTGCTGTTATAAATTTTGGTATACTTTGACTTTTGGGTAACACGAACCTGTGGGTTCTGCTGATCCTGTTTGACAATGCTATCGTATAGACAATCAAATTTTTGCTTTTCAACTCGACCAGCCAAAGAGTGCCAAGGTGCAGTGACAAGATAGGGAGATGTGCAAGCACTGCAGGCCAAAGCACATGCAATCCACATGTTGTTACCTGTTGTTGCTCACTTTGCACTTGCAGCTCCTGTCACCTGACTGCAGTTTGAAACTCAAGATAGGCCTTGCGGGTGCTAGCTGTTCCTGTGAGCAGCTTAGCTGAGAACACACCGTTCGAACCTGATCAGGGTAAAGCCTGCGCAGGGATTTGGCCCACTTGCTTCAGCCACAAGATGTTTGCGCCACGTGTTAGCAGCAGCTTGTTGCGCTTCGCCCAACGGGCAGCTGGTTGTCGTGCTAAGTCAGCTTTGGTGTCCGCTGTTCCTTCGGACCCTGCAGCCTATGTTGCGAGCAACTTGGCGCAGTTTGATGCAATGCAGTTCACTCCCATTCGTGAGAGCACAGTCAGCCGTGAGATGACACAGCGCTACATGACAGAGATGCTCGACTATGCTGAGACAGATGTGGTAATTGTGGGTGCGGGCTCCGCTGGGCTTTCCTGTGCCTATGAACTGACCAAGCATCCGAACATCAAGGTGGCCATTTTGGAGCAGAATGTCGCCCCTGGAGGGGGTTGCTGGCTGGGTGGCCAGCTGATGAGCTCAATGGTTGTTCGCAAGCCTGCCAATGAGCTCCTTGATGAGCTGGAAGTGCCCTACGATGACAAGGGTGACTATGTGGTGGTGAAGCACGCTGCACTCTTTATGTCCTCCGTTTTGCGAAAGGCCCTCATCGCACCCAATGTGAAGCTTTTCAACGCGGTTGCTGTGGAGGATCTGCTGGTGAGGCAAGAAGGTGACAAAGTGGGCGTGCGCGGTGTTGTGACGAACTGGTCCTTGGTAACCCAGAACCACGACACACAGTCCTGCATGGATCCCCAGGTTATGGAGGCAAAAGTTGTCGTCACAGCCACTGGCCATGATGGCCCTATGGGCGCCAGTTCTGCCAAGCGCCTTGAATCTCTAGGGGCCCTACCTGCTGGCTTGCCTGGAATGGGAGCGCTGGACATGAACACCGCAGAGGATGCAGTTGTGCAGATGACCAGTGAGGTAGTGCCAGGTCTCATTTTTGCTGGCATGGAGGTAGCAGAAGCCCGTGGCTGCAACAGGATGGGACCTACCTTTGGTGCAATGCTCCTTTCTGGGCAGAAAGCTGCCAATTTGGCTGTCCAAGCTTTGAACCGTTAGAAGCCAAGAGCGCTTTGAAGGTAGGCCTAAGATCCTGCCCTAGCAATGTTTCGGGCATGGTATGGCCATAGAGTTTTGTGTGAGAGTGCTCGCTCGTTCCGGAGCAGTGTCAAAGTCGAGCATGAAGAAACATGTTTACACATTCAGAGAAGATTGAGAAGCACACATTTCTGTTCGTTTGTTAAACAGTTTAGCAAAACCGATCAACTATCCAGCAGCAAGCAGCCAGGAAGAGTCTAATTCAAGTCCATTCCATTTGTTTTCTTGATTCCGTTGTGACCTAATAGCAGTTTGAAACTCAAGATAGGCCTTGCGGGTGCTAGCTGTTCCTGTGAGCAGCTCAGCTGAGAACACACCGTTCGAACCTGATCAGGGTAAAGCCTGCGCAGGGATTTGGCCAACTTGCTTCAGCCACAAGATGTTTGCGCCACGTGTTAGCAGCAGCTTGTTGCGCTTCGCCCAACGGGCAGCTGGTTGTCGTGCTAAGTCAGCTTTGGTGTCCGCTGTTCCTTCGGACCCTGCAGCCTATGTTGCGAGCAAGTTGGCGCAGTTTGATGCAATGCAGTTCACTCCCATTCGTGAGAGCACAGTCAGCCGTGAGATGACACAGCGCTACATGACAGAGATGCTCGACTATGCTGAGACAGATGTGGTGATTGTGGGTGC
>CAXAMN010021584.1:1282321-1371963 GCA_963970005.1 Durusdinium trenchii | reverse complement strand
CGAGCATGAAGAAACATGTTTACACATTCAGAGAAGATTGAGAAGCATGCATCGCTGATTAGTTCACGAAGCATCCTTTATTCTTCATCGGATAGTGGGGCTGCCGCACAATCGACCAGCGCAATGTCCCTCTTCCAGTCTTTTTGTGTGTTGGCGACTGGAGGCCACGCAGTGGATCTCCTGCGCGACGGCCATGGTTGCCGGCCCCACATGTCGTTATATAGTTTGTGTGTGTGTATTTTTACTTTTAAAAAAATTAGTCGATCTTTGAAGAACTGGCAGGGAAATTTGCACGAATGGCTTTAGCCCAAGACCGGCCTCGTGTTTGAACTCGCGGCTCAAGGGAAGCTGTTTGGGAGTTCTTTTTTCCCTCTTCTCTGAGGATATGGTATATATATATATATCCTGTGTGCTTTACTGATATCGTTATCCCTCACGCATGATTGGCGTTGAGCGTTGCAAAACGGGAAGTGAGTCTCAGTCATATGCCAGTGATGCCCAGTGTTTGGACGAATACCACCTGTGTTTGCACACGACACATGGAAGTGTGGACAGCAATCGACTGATTTCACATGTTTGACATGTTTGTCAAACATGTGATGGACTGATGGACTGATGCCTCCATCTGTACCCTCTGCGGTTGTCCTTCCAAGATGTCCAAATCGCTGTGAGCGTCCTGCAGCCAGTGCGAGAGAGGGACGGCGAGCGGCCCGGAGTCAAGAAACGAGAGATGGAACAGAATCTGCAGTGCTTTCCTGGAGATTTCTCAACGGGCTGCGAGAAAGTCAACAAGCTTCTATTGTGGAGAAGGCCTGCACCACACGATGGGAGGAAGGTGTCAAGGCATGGGATTCTCTGTTTCCAGCACAACTGAGCTGGCTTTCGGGGCTTCATTTCCATGTGATAGGCCCAGCCAGTGCAACCTGGCCAATCCCAAAATTCAGAGTTTGCAGTTGCAGGAGTCTCATCCTGCGGCTTCAGCTCCTCCAGCTCCTACTCCGGTGTGTTGCACGCTTCCCGCCCTTCCAGTGCCTTCCTGCCCTGTTCTCTCGAAGCCACGGATCGCAGCCAAGTGGAGGGAGGATGCTTCTTGGGGAAGGGACATTGGTCGATACATCGGCCACATGGCTGAGTCATGAAAATCAGTCCTGGACTGGTTTGAAGAAGCCTTTTTGGTGATGTCTTTTTGGTTGTATTCCGGTTAGATTTTCTATATAAATCATGTAGGTACTGTTGATGACTAAAGCCCCCCATATGGAGAGATTTCACCCAAATTGGGCAGTTATATACTTTTAATCAATCAACACTCATCAGGCAAAGCCAATTGCGTCGCCGGGCCGATCCAATTGCCTTTCGATTCGTGGGCTGAGGGGACGGCTATTTGCCAGAGGAACTGGGGCCGAAGCTACAAGGCCTGGAGCGGATCGAACAGCTCTTCGTTTTGCAACGGGCCATGGCGCACCGGATACGCTACGAAAAGGGCAAAGTCACGGTGAAGCGAGAGCCAGGAAAATGTGGATTGAAGCTTGGCCAAGAAAGTGCCGAATTCGAGCTGATCGATGGTAAGTTTTCGTGCTGTGGCTAAGCCTCCAGGATTGCACAGACTCCCCCCTTCTAAAGAAGCATAGGAACCGTGGAGCAGTGCTTCAGGTTCTTGTTCGATGCTCGTTCATTCTTGATTTTGCGCAGGAACAAGCCTGTTACCTTCGCTTCCAACATTTGGAATCGTGGATATGCGAACTGCGCTGGACATTGTGTGGTTTTTGCTTCGGCCATGAAAGCCTTAGGGATTCCCTACTGCGTGGTGACCTTGCGGAGCAAAATGAAAGGCAAGCCAAAGCATGCCATCATGCAGGCAGGAACTTTCCACAAGGAAACCTTTCCCTATATAGAGCCTAGAGCCTTTGGGGCCCTCACCCGCCTCTTGAGCCTAGCCTTCGCGATTGCACTGAAATTTTGCAGGTGGGCTTTCCAGAAGAAACTGATATCAGGACACCCGGCAGCCAGGAACACCAATCAAGCCAATCAAGTGGAAAGGATGCCGATGACAACTGTGTGTGCATCTGAAACATGATATAATATAACATGCTACAACATATTGCAACATAATACATATATACTGCATATAGTATATATATATATAGATAAGAATGTATGATCTATCTCACTGATGTGGAAGCAGCTCAAATCGCGCCCTTGTGAAGTCACAGTGAAGCCACCTGTTCCTGTTTTTTCTTCTTTTGAAGTGGGTTGCTCCAGGAGAGTGTCAAGAAGAGCCACAGAGCTGTGGGCCCAGTTCTACGGCGACACGGTGCAAGTGAATGCGTATCACCGGCAGGCCAGTTCGAACGACTCTGCCGAGACTGGGGGTCCGAAGTCGTGACGAGGGAGTCAACGGAGTCAAGCTGGCACATATCATATATAGCCGCACGGTGTAGCCAGTATGATGGGAGTGTGCAAAGCTGATTGAACATGGTTGAACCCATCCCTGCAGCCTCGGCTGCGGGTGGCCTTTTCATGGCTAGCCCAAACAGCCTGGATTGTAAGCCCAAGACTCTTGGGTTGATGAGAGTGGGTGACTCTGGTGAGTCGAGGTTCGCCTCTACAGCGGCCTCAAGTTCGTTCGGAGCCGGATGGGAAGTGAAGCTGCCAAGAGAAAGGGCTTGGGACACTGGCTGATCCTGGACCCCGTGGCGAAGGTGGGACGCTTCACGTCGTGTCATGGTGCGAGATTCGTGAGGTTTGTGGTAGCAGGGCGAATGAACCTGATGGTTGCAGGTTGGTTGCTACCATCACTTGGTCAAGAACGGCTACATGACCCAGTCGAAGAAGGCCTTTGGTTTTTCATCCAAGCCACAAATCAAGTCGTGGCAAAGGGCTGAAGATGAAGCCCATGAATCCTCAAGTGACAGTGGTTCGGACACTTTAGATGTTGATGTCCAGAGTGCCTGAAGTGGAATTCATGCCCAGGGCGAAGCTTTGGCAATCACAATGCCTGCCTAGCTCTATGTCTATGTTTTTTTCTTTTAGATCCGTGTACAGCTTGTGTCACCAAAGTTTGTCCAATCTTTTGGCCACTCCATCTTTGACATCTAGGTGCCTGATTGGAATTGCGTGCGAGGTCAAATCTGTGCCATCAGTGTGGGTAGGAGATTGTACAGTAAGAACTTGGATGCGCTGGTGGGGCCCCTCTGGACCTGCTCTTTTTGCGGCTGTCAGAGCCAGGATGGATGTCCTTCCAGACGTGGCCATCCTGCATCAGGTAGGAGGTTTGTCCAGGTGCTTCTTTCCATATATATATATACGGAGGTTGTGTGAACATGTTTGAAATATATAAATTCAGCTCGCCCAATGAAAGACACATCAGTTACACATTCATTCCTTTCTTGTTTTTCACACCTTTCCTAGCTTGTTTCTTCGATTGGGCATGTGAAACTCTGACTCTGTGGCTTGCAAGTTGGACCTTTGCCTGCCGGCGACTGCACGGCTACACTCTCCAAGAACCCCAAATCGTGAACGAGGTTGATTTCTCATCGCTTTTCTTTTCTTTCTTTAGTGGTTCGGCCGGCATGTTGGCACTGCCAAGGGTGTGTGCGGCCATTGGTGAAAGGCCACTGCTGCGGAGGTGTTTGCAAGAGATGACTTGGGCCCCCGAACCAGGGATGACCACACACACACTCTCTCTCTCTATATATATATATACAGTATATAATACATATATATATATACACACATAGTTTGACTATGTATATATATATATATATCCTTGTCAACTCGAAACTGGGGCTACCAACCAAACCTTTTCGATGCAACGTTTGCGTTCCTTGGCAGGGGATACCCAACACATGGACCGATTGGACGAGGTGAGTCTTCATCCCAGATGCACGAGGTGCTCGCCTCACGCAGCCATTTGAGGCTCCAGTTTTGCTAAGCAACTGGAATTCTGCTGGGAAGCATCTAGGCAGAAGATTGGGGCGCATGACACTTCCACATGGGTGAGTAAGCATCCATTGGTAGATATTGTAGATGAAGTTTCGGGAAATTCTGGTGAACACAAACTGTCTGGACATGGATTGGGCCTTACTGTCATCAAAACGAATCCATCGGATTGTCACGCAAGGTCATGCCAGCCTAGTTCTAGTCGGACACTTTGCACTGCAGGCTGGGTGCTTTCTCAGAAGCTGGCGTGCCACATAGAAACAGACAGGTGCACGCACACATGTACTGTGTATTAAAGTAACATAAATATGTATGTATATAGTATATAGTGTTTTGGTTAGGACACGTCATGTGCATGCTTAGAGCCGAACTTGAGAGAAACAACAAACAGTGGCCCCAGGGCATTGGAAGAAGGTGTGTCGGTGTGTCAATAACAGCCGGATGAAACACACGCTGTTAGCATCTCTGCTTCGAGGCGCTGTTGTGCAGCCAATTTGGCTCGCCCCTGAGAAGGCTTAGTTGATGAACACTCAGCATATCATGTCCCAGCATCTCCCGCCTGCCCCGAACAGAATTCTGATCTCCCCGAAGAACGCCACGAGGTATGGCCCACTTCTTCGAGATGCAAGCTAGAAAAGATGAGGCGTGCTGTTTTTCTTCCTTGTTATGAAGCGGTTTCTGACGAAACTGAACAGATGGAACACAGTGAATCTGATGGTGACATCGCAGTTCAGAAGCCACGCCCAGAATGGTAGGTGTAGTTGCTTGGTGTACTTTCCAGTGAGCCATTTTTGGCAAGTGTGTGGTTCACTGACACATGCTTGCTTGGCAGGTGGTGAAGAACTTTTTTGCCAGAACGCAGGATGCTAGTGACTCACTCCCGTTGGAGGTGCGGAGCTGTCCATCAAGCCAGACTCAGAACTGCGCTTGCTACATTTGGCTTCTTTCGCCTTTTTCTAGCTGGGAAGTCAATTTGTCCTTCGCGCTGGCAGGTGGCGGCAGTCACCAAAATCCAGTCCGTGCATCGAGCTACTCAAATCCGGATCATCTACCACGCCATCGTTGCAGCAGTGGCGTTGGTTGCACTTATATAAATATGAGAAACTTTGATTTTTTGCGGCTTTGCGTCTCGCGAGGCTGCTTCGCATTTTGCCAGGCGAGCCTCATCCAACGTATGGTGCGTGGCTGCCTGGGTCGCAAAAAGGCTCGAGAGGTCAGCGATGAGCGTGCCTTGGCCCAAGAACTTGCTGCTCCTTTTTCAGCTTGCGGCAGCTGCGGCACTACGCATATCTACGCATGAATTATTGGCAAAGCGGTATTGCGACCTTTGTGTATTTCTCATTATTCACCACTCACAAGAAGGGAAAAGGTAGTTGGCATTTGAGGTCGAGTACGTGGCCCCCCCCCCTCTTTGTTGATGTTCTTTCTGTCAGCTGCAGTGAGATTTGGCAGGAAAGAATCGCCTCAAACTGCACTTCTTCCATCATTGCGTTTGGGGCCTTAGATTTGCTGGAGACTTCATTCCAGAGAATTGTACGTGTGTGAAAACTGATGGGCCCAGCCGGCGTGCGCCTCCTTTGCGAAATCAGCTCGCTGTCCAACACAAACTCCAATCGAATGAACAGACAAGCTTGGTTCGGATCGACATGGCCGGCAAGATCGTTCGGATCTTCGGGGGCTCCGGGTCGGAGGGTCTTTTCAGCTCGAGGCCTGCACGATTCAGAGGGTCTTCCGTGGACGCTGGAGCCGAAAGCGCGTGCACAGCTTCTATGGCCGAAAGGTCTACTTGGAGAAGGTGCCGTGGTGGGATGCACTAGCGAAAAGAAGGGAGTGTTCTTAGAGGTAGACTGCCACCAGTTTGGTGGATCCGTTTCGTGACGGAAGCCTCTCACACCAGCACATGACGCCAAGGAAATAACATGAAATCAGTGAAACAAAAGCTCTTGCGGTCTTTGTTGTGCTGGCTCCAACAGAGAGGTTGAAAAGCGCGGCGTGTGGACAAAAGCATTCCTCATTGAGGAACACAAGGAGTCGATGTGAGATTGCAGAAACAACTGTTCATTGCTTGGTGGTGGTCCCTGCTGTTGCAGTTGCTCTTCTTCAGGAGAAGTTGGCAGCGGCAAAAATTCAGGAGGAGCAAAAGGTCAAAGAGGAGCATCCTACCTGAAATGAAGAGATGATATATAAGAGATGGGCAGGTAGATGGTGTCCCCAGTGTCCAATTGAAAGTCTTGCAATTCAATGCCTCAAAAGTAGAAACCAATCGAACACCCTGACAGTTGATACAACAAATACATCCAAAGGTATATGTCCAGAGCTTAGTCGCCTGCATTTGCGACTTCTGAGGTTTGACAACTTAGCTGGCGACCTGTGCCTTGTTTGCATCCATTTGGTGCTTCAGTGAAGTCTTACAAGAACCACCTCTGGGTGCGAGAGAAAGAGGAAGAACAGAACAAACGATCGAAGATATCGGTTAGCGATCCGTCACGGTTTCGGCTACGTCTCAGATCGAAGGGCTTGGCCTTCTGTCAGGACAGAGACATGTGATGCCTTATGACCCTTCTAAGGCACCACCTGATGAGCACAAGGACGATCCCAGGCAGGGGGGCCACCCACCGCCGACATAGACAGGTGTGCAGAGTGAAAGTTATGGCTCCTTATGGCATATCCATGCGTATCCACTACTAAATCGACTAATATGTTCTGCACTGCTCCATAGTGATTGTCATTTGGGGTGTCAGGTGTGTACAATCCACCTTACAGCGACCTGCTGCCACGGGCTTTTGAGAAGCCCATTGAGGAGCACTTGCGCGATGCGTGTGTAGTACCTTGGCAGACTTCGACAATGCAAACTCATACTCATGGTATATATATATATTTATAGAATTAGCCTTACTACTAGGAACAAAGGACGCTACTAGGGGCTCCTGGCCTTACTACTAGTAGCGTTTGTAACAAATAGATCAGAAGATCAGATGTCATGAAGTCTCCGATATCTTGCCTACCGCCAGGCCTTTGCTGCATGTGTGACATTCCTTCCCAACAGTCTTTATCGAAGAACATCGAAGAACCCTGCTTTTGAGGTGAAGGTGCCAGCATCTATGAAAAGGCTATGGATAAGGGTCGTGGGGATTGTCCTGCATCGCTGTGCTACAATCCACAGTTTTCAACAACTCATGCTGTTTTGTCATGCTAGTTGACTGAATCCAGCTTTGGATATGACTCCATCCAGGCCTCGGCACAAGTCGGCAGCTGCGGCCCGTTCGGCACGCTTTGGGATGTCACAGGCACTTGGTGTACAAGTGTGCTCGCTATGGGGCTCCGAGCAATGCTTTGCCGCGCAGGCTGAGATGTCACAGGAACAACGTGGGATGCCCCCGCAGGAGCTTCCAGATCGGGCACCCTATTTCTCTCGAGCAGCGAGCTCGGGTCTGGGGCCCAGTTCACCACGGTGAGTTCGGCGGACCTCACAGGGGACAGCCAGGGTCTATGATTGTAGACATTGTAGACTCTTGATTGAAAGAATGTCTAAACAAACCGTGTGAAGAGGTTCTTTACCATTCCATTGCGGGGCTTTGTTGATCAATTGCCTACATCAGAGCTCCACAGAGCCAGTTGGAGGGACCTAACAGAACTCCCCCGGAGTTGCCTCAGGTCGGCTGCGCAAGAATCAAGGGCCTTTCAGATCCAAAGAGCAAATCGAAGTGGTGGCAACCTGAGCCGGCCAGTTCCGGTTTTCTCCAATGCCGTGGCGCAGTGGCGAGTTTTTTCCACCATCAATCTCGTTGGACGCATGGTTTTTCTCCAATAAAACGACCGTCCGACGCACAGAGCAGTGGGATGAGGCCAACGTGAAGGCGGCAAACATGTACAGAGTCTTGGCCTGCACTGGAACATCAAACCCTTCATCATGAAAGGTACTTCTGACGTGGCCAGGTCAAGCTGGGGGTTTCTTTCTCACACCTTCCAAGTCCCCAATGCCTGTGACCTTCCTGGGAGTGGCTTCGAATGACAGGTGCATCTGTATTGTTCTCTCCAGGCTTGGAGAGAAGTTCAAGCATTTGAAGGGAAAGCCGCATGACTTGAACTGAAGTGAGCAGAGGACTGGAACTGGTCCACCATCCCTTGAGCTTGACAAAGAAGGAGGGAATCAGAGGAAGGTTGGCTTGAAAGAATCGAGTGTCAGTACAGGCGCCTTGAACAGGCGCAAGTCAGGGTGTGGAGTTTTGGAAGAATCAGTTGAGATCAACAGGTCCGGTCCTGGGACACGTCGGCCTTGTGCCGATTAGACGTGTGGTTTGAATGCTCTTGCGGGCCAGGCGTGCATGCTCAATCTCGCCGGACTATATTCCCTATAGGACCCTATTAGCTACCCTAGTAGCATCCTTGCTCCTAGTAGTACGGCCAGGAGCCCCTAGTAGCGTCCGATCGCTCCGTTCGTAGCGATGCCTGCTCCTAGAGCTTCGTTTTTGAAGCTCAATCGGCCCGTGACCGGTACCACGCTCCGAAGGGCGGACATGGTCAGGCACGTCGCGTAGGGTCATGCAACAGCAACGTTGCCAACGTGCCGTAGCATATGAATATGCATCGTCAAGTAAGGGCGGCTGACATTCGTGTTCCTGCATAGGCGCGAGTTTGACAACAGATGTGCAGCGTTCCTAAAGAAATCTTGCCAGTTGGGCAACCGGAGCTGTGCTAGGCTGCTAGACCGTTTCGCCTACTCGATTGGCATGATGTTTGGAACTTCAACTTGGGCTGGCCCCCCCTGTGCTCAGAAACCTCTTTGGCCCCAAACACTGCATGCCAAATGGACCAGGGCAGGGGGGTGGCATGTTGCCAAGTTCGGTCTTGAGACGCTGGACTTTGCCAAAGTTAGCGGCTTGGTGTTTTCTTTGGCCATAAAGCCCCCTCAGCAGCCTGTTCAGGAAGTATCCAAGCCACGGGGCCTTATGACGCCTTGGAGCGTGACAAGAGGATGCAGGCAGGACGTTCGCATGACGGCGAGGACCATTCCTGCAGACGTTGGCGATGTCGATTTTTCCATGTGAAACTGTGGAACAATTGCAAGAGACCAGCATGATCTCTCCGTATTTCGTTTTGGCGAGGCTAAAATCTCCAAGATAGCAAGATCTTCGCCCTTGGACTTCCGCGCTGCCGGGGAAAAGCAGAAGCCGGCGCCCTCTAGCATTCGTGTGCTGGGAACTTAGTTTGGGCCACGTAGCATATGCTTCTTCAGGCTAAGAGAATGAGATGACGGAGCCATGTGTGGCTTTTTGATTGAGGACATTCAGGGAACTGCGTTGACAAAGCAGTAGGGAGAAAGGTAAAGTCTGGCCAAGCACCCTAGAAGATGGAAGGAGATTGCGCGAACGTCCTTGAAGGAATCCTTCATAACAAAATACGTTTTAGCTGTCACATGACTTGAGGGGCTTACCTTTCTCAGACCGCCCGGTGGACTTGCGCGGTGACTTGGTGGAGCTTCCCAAGATCAAGGACCTGAACAAGAAGTGGGACGCGTTTGTCTTGGGAAAATGACTGACGCGAGACAGATTGAACGCAGCATGCAGCATGCAGCAGAAAAGCATACAGTAGAGTCACTTGTCCACGCTTCAGACCTTGCGATAGCGGAGAACCAGATTGGGTGAAGTGAAGCAATCTGGAAAGTTCTTTGAGAGGACAAACCTCCATTCTTCACGGCGCATGGCGGTGGCAAGCAGTTTGCTGACTATGATGAGCGGCATTTGTGCCAGGGCATATTTGGTTTCGCGTGTTCTTCCCGTTTTACGATCAACCTTGCAGTGGTTAACAGTTTACCTTGTTTGTGCGCTGATCGGTCGCTTAGCTTAGGCTTCCTCATGGCCACGCGTGAGAGAAGCTTCATCTATGTAGAAGTAGTCACAGATCGACGATCATGGCATTTAGGGCGCCGTGGACGTTGGCTTTTCGCAGATGGCGATGAAAGAACCTTCGTTTTGGTCCGTTTTGAGCAATCAGAGAGGCGACCTGTGCGAGACTTTGCTCTTGCCAACCCGGTTGGCAGGAAGTAGCTCGTTTTATGTTCAAGTGGCCGTTTGATGATGTGGAATTCGCACATGTGCAAAGGCTGCAGTGTACAGAAGCGACATGACGCGCTCCTGCAATCCTGAGGGTGCACGCTTCAATTATTTGACTCTATCTTCGCTCACAACAATGCAGAAGCAACACGGCATCAGCGACATATATATAATATATTTAGTATTATTGTCTAATATAATATATGTAATATATCAATTGTTTGATATATTCTTTGGTTGCAGCTCGGCTCTTTGAGAAAACTGCCTCTGCAGCATGCATCCTGGCTGAAGAACTTCTCGGTGGCTTCGCCACCCGTGAAAGGTGTTTGCCTTTCTGCTGGGGTTGGGCTCGACCGCAACGCCCATGCTGCCTTTTCTTTGCAGTTCCCTTTCCCCAGGCGCAGCACAACCCCAGCTTTCTGATGCAATTCCTCAAGGGATCTGATGTCTCACCATTTTGTGGATAGAAGCAGAGGCCTTGGCGGCTATGAAGAATACAGATCAGTGATGGCAGATCAAAAGAGAATCCTGCAAGTTTTCAAGAGTTCGGAATCTGTGCTCTTTGTTTGGTTCAGCGACTTGGGTCCCTTTGCTTCGGGCCCGCTTCCTTCATGTTGGGCTGGCAGACATCTGTTGTGCGTTTCCTTCTTTGGCACCACACTTCTTCCGTAAGTACTTCCCGAATCTACCCACTCAAGCTCCGATTTGCTAGAGGCCCTTAGTGGCTTCAAAAACCTGGTCCCTGACCGCGGCCAGGGTGACGGAGATTGTCGGTGTTCACTGAGGGATGGCCAGATGAGGACTGGAGGGTGTTTGCTAATTTGAAAGTTTGAGATTTCTGGATCATTCATGTGCTGAGTAATGTGGGCTTCGCGAGAAAGAGAGAAAGAGAGAGAAAAAGAGAGAGAGAGAGCGCGAGAGTGAGAGCGCAGGAAGCAAGGAAGCCAGCAATCAAGCAAGCAAGCAAGAAGGAAGGAAGCCGGGGGCTAAGCGGCTATGATCTGATTGGTGACAGTTGGGAGGAGCGAGCTCTGCAACCTGATGGCAACACAACGGCCAACGCCAGCAGCTCAGTTGTCTCATTGGGCGAGAAGGGGAGGGTTAGGAGAAAATGGTGTAACTTTGCCAGAACGCTCTTAAACATCGGTTTCTTGTCGCCGTTTGGCACACGCGAAAGGTGTCAAATACGAACTGCTTATGGTTCTTAGTCATTTAGCTGCTTAACCATGTCCAAGCCAGTGCGGCTGAATCACTAACGTGGAAGCACTGAGACGTCAAAGTGTGAAGCCGCCACACAGAGGTGTTTTAAAAATCATCAACGGATTGCTGCGGATTTTCGCCTGAGCAATTCCCCGTCTTCCTGCCAAGAAGACATGTGAACCACAAGACATGCGAAGCACTTGAAACTCCTTTGCATCGGGGCCGTGACCGTGGCCGTCTCGGTGACGTCCATGGCCTGGGTGAATGCCTTCGAGCGCCGGCCTTTGCGGCAGCTGTTGGATCAGCACCGTGAGGCGATCGATGCCATGCGGCAGGTGTGGACAGGTTTGGTACTCCACTGGTGTTTTCCAGGCTAGGTTTTCGGTACTGCAAGGGCGAGACATTTGTCACGAGAGCATTTAGCGCCGCATTGTAATTCATTCGGGCCTCACTTGGTTGTGACAGGAGCTGGGTGACAGCCCTTTCGACGACACCTCCCTGCTGCGCTATGCCTTAAGCTACGGCCAACGTCCACACGAAGCGGTGGAAGCAGCGCGCAAGGCCTTGGCTTGGCGCCAGGCGCGGGGTGCGGTACAACGGACCCTCGCGGTGGAGGCGTGGTGAGACGGGAGAAGGCAAGAAGGTTCACCAGAGATTAGCCAGGTTTAGGTCATTTGATGTCTAGGTGATGGGTTCCGAATGGTTCCGAGCTTCATGAAAACATGGGGTGTTTTCACAGAGGTTGTGGACGAACAACGTGAGACATCACAGGTAATTATGTGCATTGTTTGTACATGGCGAATTCTCAGGAGCACAGGGGCTTGGTGGAAGCCGCCCGTGAACGAAAAGCCCCTCCTGGCTTAAGCACTTCGGAGCTTTGCACCCTGCAGACTTTGCTTCTGACTGCCTTCCATGGAACCACGGCTTTTGGAGATCCGCGCCTTGGCATTGCTCACGGAGTAGGAACCCGATTTGTTTCGTCGGCGTAGAAGGAATTCTGAAGGTTTATTCTTATTTCCCTCCTTCTCAGGCGACGAAGGTACACACAATGGAATGGATATAGAATGTTAATTATAGTGTAAATGATGTAAAGACTCATGCTGTGACTGTGGACTACGGTGCTTTTGTTTTTGCTGTTGTTGGCCATCTCTGTTTCCTTACAATATATTTGCTTTTCCTGCTCGCACTTGGTTAGTGGTTTTAAAACCAAAGAGGGCCCAGGTTGGGTGCCAGGAAAAGGGCGTCGCTGGATGGATTTGAAGCACCACAAAAACCGATTGAATTGGACACACCATGCACAATGTACATATTGTCACAGTGCATGCAAGTTGATGTAGATTGGGCAACCTTAGGCACAAGGCGTCCAGACCTTTCCACTGTGGAATAACAAACCTCCAAGTCTTCTTGTATTGTAAACTCCTTCAAATTGATCAACACACCTGACTCTGCACAGTTCTTTAGTGCCAGAAGGTCTACTACCCAGTCTTACCATGTCTTACCTCTATCAAATCAGACCCACGACTCTCGCCTCTCCTTATGAAGAACATTTGTCCTCAACCCCGCGTTTCCGCCCTCTCTACCATCTCAAGCGCACCGACTCAGGATCTTCGTCATTCGAGCTGGCGTTACCAATCAGAGCGCCATTCTGGACCCAAATCAGTTTGTCACCTGAGAACGGCGAAATCCGTTCGTCACGCGAATGGCCTTTGGTGAACCCTTTCGTCACTCCAACGACCCACGACCCCCTTGGAGTGCCGAACGATCGGCGCCAAAGAGCGGTGTTATTCGACAGGACCTGGTGGGCGACGAAAAGCTGGAGTTATGGGTGAACTACCTGAATGAATGTTCTTTTCAATACTGCGAGGCGGCCACTCGAGACTTGGGCTGCTGACATATGCCGTTTTTACGGATGCTGTCAAACACCAGTAGCTTGTTGATGCTTTCGAAAGCCAATTCAACATGAGTTGAGATTGAGGACGCATGTCCTACTTCGTGAAGCAGATCTCGTTGCAGGACCTGGCAGGCGCCAGCATGATGCCCGACCGTCGCTTTTTCGGAATCATGGGCCGGGTCTCCAAAACCAATGAATGGCTTCGGCCCCAGCTTCTGGGCCGCGTCGTGATCTTCAACGCTCCAAGCTGGGCGAAGCTCGCCTTTCGGATCGCCTCCAACTTCATTAGCCAGAAGACGCTCTCCAAAGTGTGGATCCATCGCCAGACGCCACTGAGCTTCAGAGACACCGGCGGAAGTAGGAGACATAGGAGACATGCCGAAAATCCGAGTCGAGACCAAGGCCCCTATCGAGCCAAACCAGTGGTGCTCATAGGGCCAGTGGAGCCTGCTGAGAGGGTGTGATTTGTGGCGCCTAGGGAGCTTTCATGTCCCTATCCAAGGCCCAGTGGTGCTTTGTGCCCTTATGGAGCGCGCCTGCTGAGGGTGGAGTCTCTTCCAACGAATCTGGGCGGGCTTTGCACTTGCGATGGGCGAGGGTGTGTGGGCGGTCGGCCCAACGCATCGCTGGAGAAGCCCATGCCAGAGGACAGCTTCAACCCGTAGTCACATTGTCAGTGCACAATGTCTTGAACTCTTCGGGGCCAACTTGCCTTGTTGCAGGGCCTTCCAGGCCCCGAGTCTTCCAGGGCCTTGTTCGACTCGATTCCGCGTCGCGAGTGCGAGGAGATTCCGAGCTCCCTTTCGGAGCTCGTGGCCCTGCGACGGCTTCCCTGTGGTGACGACCTTCCTTTGGGAACCGCCGGAACCGGCCATACGGCGCCGCAAGCGGTTGAGGCTCAGCCGTGCGAGCCAACGGCAGAGCCATGGTGCCGAAGGTGTTGTAAGAGGCGAAGGCCCTCGGGGCCCTTGGCAGCAAGTGCAGATCACGTGTGAAGGGCTTCGAAGGAAATATAGTAGCAATCGTTTATTACCGTGAATCATGATCCATCAGCTGCTTTGAAAGCCTGACATGTACTGTATCATCATTGACATGCCCGTCGAAACATCCGTCGACACTTTTGAAATATGCGGCGGAGAAAAGGACAAAACAGCCGTGAGCATCCTTGAACACATTCTGGATCAGATATGCTTTGGGTTCCTCAACGAGGCTCGATTCAGCAATCATCATCAATCCCCTTGTCTAATTGATCTTTTGTGGCATGTTCGCTGCACACACCTGTCTCTCTCAATACGACAGATTTGAGTCTTGAGAAAAAGGGTCCTTGGTCTTTGGTGTTTCTATGTGTTTCTCAAGTCTGGCGTCTTTGGTTGAACCGTCCTTTGACTGCTGGTATTTCCTGCTCAATGCATGCTGGCAGAGGGGATCAGAGTTCAGCAAACCGGCATCATGGAAAGTAGCGCCTTGCCTGAGAATATGTTTTGTGTATATATATATAATATATATATATTTCTGTGTATGTTTTGCCATTGGCAAGCCTAGCTTGGCAGCCGAACAAAGCACCGCACTGCACTGGTTGCCGAGGCCCAGTGGAAGAAATGAAGCCTGAAAGCTCCAGCGAGCCCTTGCTGGACATCTGACTCGACGCATCGCAGCTTTCGCGGCTCGTGACCTTGACCTATCTAAAACTAAGCAGGCTTCAGTGAACATACTTTGGATCAAAGTCATTTGGGTTGTCCTATTGAATGCCGACACCTCCGCAGAGCCTGCAGGATGGAGGGTCTGACAGCCAAATTCCAGGACCCAGAAACGGTGAGTCGCGGTGAGCATTCTCTTGAACTAATGACATGAAGACATGCCCAAGCTCATGTGCTTTCCATGAGTTCATGTGGGAGATGGAACCGCTGCAGGTCCAATGGCCTATGGCCAATGGCCTAATAGACATGTGTGTCCGGAAGAATCTTCACTCCTCTTGGATGAACGCCTCAGACGTCTTGGTCGTCCCAGGAACAAGTGTGACTCCCTGGCTGCTGCGTCGTGGTCGTCAGCCAGGAGTGGAGGAGCCGAGGCCGGAGACGGGCTGGTCACAGAGTTCGTGAAGCCGGGCGGATCTCGCACTTGAAGCATGGGAGGAAAACCCATATCATTTGGTTGATCACACAAAATCATGCAAGTCTCAGATGGCAATATAAATATATACATACATACATACATACATACATACATACACAAACTAGATTATATTGGAACGTTCGTGGGCCTCGGCCTTGAGTCGCTGCAGGAAGCCGGATGCCACAAAACCTGAGGTGGGCTTCTCGAACATGAGACAGTGTGGGAGCTTGCGCTGAGATCCTCTGCAACTCAAATTCTCTTATAGCGGTGGACGGGAACCAACAGCGATGGCCTCCAACCCAGAAGCGATGGCCTCCAACTTACTAGTGATGGCCTCCAACCTACTAGCGATGGATTCCAACCTATATAATAGCGATGGCCTCCAACTCACTCACGAAAGATTTCAAGACAGCTTGTGAAGCTTGATGTCAGGAGGCCCTCGAGGCGGGTGTACAGGCACATCACTCCGTGCAGCCTGATAAATCATGTCAAACACTGCATCTTTTTCTTGCCAAGTACTGTAAGCCCGGAAGCGCTTTGCAATTCATCCATTACTTTGCGCCAGGGATTGCATGAGATTGCAAGTTTTATGCCCGTGGTTTCTAGCAGAATTGCAGAACACCGTTTCTGATGCTGCCCCTGTTTTGACTGCAGATTCTGCCAGAGATGGGAGCAGCTGTTGCCGGGAGCAACTTGGTAGCCATTGGTACGCCGGTTTCAACTTTCCTATTGGTTCAGGAGATCAAGCTGATTGTACTTATTATATAATGTGCACGATGTTTTTCGAGTCGTGCACTGTCCCAATCGGCCCCTGTCAAAGCACAGGTCGCCCCAGCGAAATGGCCGACCGCAGTGCTGCTTGGACTGATGAGAAAAGCCATAGGTTGTCATTGCAATAATTCTGCTGGACTATCACGGCCGCGGCTTGCGTACTACCGAGAAAAACGAGATAAACAACGGTTTCAGAATCTATTCTAATCGCACCACATTTCTACCCGTGCAAAAAACCAGATGACTGATTTCTACTCGTTTTCACGAGGGTCGTTTCAAGTGTTTTTTTGTTTTTTTTTCTGATGAGGGTTGGCACCAATTTCGACTCCTTCAAGCGGGGATACCTTCAAGCTCCATCTTTGTGGGCTCGTGGGCAGTTGGAAATTTGAATGTGGGCAGTCAGTAGGAGGGTTTCTTGGAGGGTGGCGCCTGTGCGCCTCAGACAGATGCAACCCGCCAACATGCTCCTCTTCCTCACATTTCTTGTAAGAAACACTCAGCAGCAACTATATAGTAAGAAGCGAAACTCTTTTTTGGTGTGTGGATTCCAGCCTTGCAGCTAGGACGTTTCTTTTGGCCCTTGAGCTCTTGCCCTGGCCTAGGTGTTTACCAGGATGGTGGAACATAGCAACTCCGAGGACCTTTGGTTTGCTGGGGCACCTCTTTTTTCAATCCATCAACATGCGTTGAAACAGCTTGACCAGTGATGCGCATGCCATGGAGTTCAACGCGTTTTGGCCAGGAGCTGCGCTGGTGCCTTCTGGGTGCTGTGATTTTCTTGTTGGCCTTTGCTTTGTTGGGCGTGGTTTCAAGAAGTGTACCTTGGCAGCCTTAGCCGGGCAAAGCTGATCATAGCTGCCATGCTGGACTCAGTTCTCAACATTTCCATGAATTGACTCAGTTGTGCAGCTTGGCCATTGCTGCCAGGGTAGAAAAAGGTGTGGTTCGGTGTAATTCTCGGGCTTCAGCTCGTTTGGCGAACAGCCCGGTTTGGCTTCTCGGCTCGTTCGACACACTTCGAATTTCCACAGGACGCGACTTCAAAACCCACCGAGGTGCCAGTTCATCGGCTGAGCAAGGTGGCGGATTTGCATCACGCAGTTGCGGAGTTGCATTGGCAATCTTTGGGTGCCAAAACCGTTTCAGTGACAGAATTGCCAAAGTCTACACTTTTGTGAGGACTTGGCGTTGTTGTGTTGGTGATTTGAGGTCACTCATGGTGGACCTGTGATGCTTGGACGCGTTTATTGAGTAGATTGATGGCCCCAAGGTCTTATAATAAGACCTTGTGCCATCTCAAAATATTATAGCCATTGGAATGCATGTTGGCAAAGGAGCTGTGACGGCGTGACATGTGAAACACTTGGTAACATTACCAAATCTTCACCTGCCACACACTTCCTGCCACTAACAGTGGACACTGACCATGTTTGGTAGGAGACTATCTTTCCAACATTTTTCACTCCCTCGTTCACACCCAAACAATCCAGCCAGGGTATTCACGGTATTCAAAGGATGATCGCTTCGAGCCGCATTCGTTACTATGTCAACCGACCATCCGCTCGCTGCGATGTTGCTTTCCACATGCCCGCCGAGGCATGTGGCGTCCGCCAGGCCTCCTATGTTTGACCAGTGTCTTGGAGCACTGCCCGTGTGGTCTCAGACAGACACAATCAACTGAGCAAGAATTGGAGGGTCTGACAACAGCATGCTTTTAATCATGCGGATGCTGCTGACAGCATGCAAGGATCTTTAATTCTCGGTCTTGGTGCCCAGGCCAGATTGCTTCAGTGAGAACCGGCAACTGTGGGAGCCAGCCAAGAAGATCTGGTGCTGTCGCGAAGCCTCTCAGCACAAGCCAGTACCAAACTATAGCCCACAGAAAGACAGTTGTGGGTAGCCAAATGGGCAACAAGTCAAGTGGATGTGTCACACTCAGGTGAGTGTTCTCAAAAGACCAGTTGTTTCAATATCGAGGTGACTGGTTTTAGGCTGTTTGTTGGCAACAATATCCCTGCCAGTGTCCTTTGCCTGGCCAAACTAAAGGCATCACATAGGACATCTTGGTGAGTTGGCCCTGTGCCCACTCCCGTAGGTAGCATAGAATTTCTGCTTTCAAACCTTCTTTGGGTCGTGCGCTGATATTGATTGATCACTGGGGCTGAGGCCGGCATTGGGTGCTCCTTGACCTCCATGCCTTTCAATTGCCATGAAAACTTGGCGAACTTTCGGCTTGAGTGGTCGCAAGAGAAGCAGGAATGGATCCTTGGCTTTCAACAGCAGTACTGCAAGTGTATCAGCAGTGAAAGGTTTTGAACGTTTGCGTCTTTTCTGAAAGCTTTATTTGAACTCATGGATTGACAGATATTTGCATGGCAGAGATGCAGTGCGTGTATGCAGTTGGTATCTGCGTCTACGCACTTTCGTCCTCAGGTGCTGTGCCGCTGCACAGGTCGCTTGTGGCTGATAGGCATGGGCCACCATGGGTCGATACCATGCTCGCCGCGCTAGCATTGTAGCTACATGATTTCCATGTTTGCTTTCCCTCATTTCCCACATTGACAACTTTGCACTCGCGCGGTGCTTTCCTGTGGTTGCACCTCAGGTGCTGGCTCTCCAGGCGAGGCAATTGAAGCCTTAAGCCAGAAAGCTTTCAGGAGGGGCAGCTTCCAAAGGATAAAGCGTGAACTACCAACTGAGCTGACTCCTTTTGAAGTAGCATGAAGTACTATGCGACATTTCAACTCCCAAGAAGCCAACGTCAGACCGATCGTCAGGACTCAACTCCTTCTTCCTGACTTCGTGGCGCCGAACCATTTCACTGATTAAGACATTGCGCAAGAGGACAAATGAAACATCTCTGGATTTCAACCGTTTTGACATCGTGTGCTCAAGGTTCGTATGCTCAAGGTTTGGTCGTTAAATGAACTCTGAGTCAACTTGATTTTGCTGATGTAAATTGTTATGTTCTGCAATACCTGTAATGCAGGATGTAAAGACCGCAAATTGTCCTCCGCCAAATGCACATGTCTTTGGCATCGCCAAGACTCGTACGCGCGCAGACCAGCGTGGTCCGTGCACCGACCGAGCACGGAAGACTGTAATTCACGCAACTCATCTTTCGGTGAGATGCGGCTGTTGGAAGGTTAACTTTGCAATGCAACTTCCAGCAGAATTGTTCAGGGAAAGCAGAAGTTGGAAGACTGATCTGAGTCCTGCAACATCCTGTAACTCAACTCATTCGGAAAATGCCCTTGAGAAAAGGGAGCTGATGCTCCTGGACTGCTTTCCCTCAAAGTGCCGACTCCTTTGAAGCTTGAGGACTTGACCACATGAGCCAAGCGATTCCAGGTAAAGAAAGCTCTGCAAACAGGGGGGTTCCAGTCGGAGTGTCCGCATTTCTATACCGTCTATGAATAAAACAGATCCCGTTTCGTGAGGGGGTTGGGCTGCAAAGGGGACAGATGAGATAGACCGGTCAGCGTAAGATTGCCACGTAAGATACGTAAGAATAAGCGACAGGAAGCTACTAGTAGCAAAGACACGGAAAGGCTGTGTTCTTCAAAGAACCTCTTCTACCATTTGGGCTTTTGCAGGGACACACACACACACATATATATAATATTATATAATTATATATATAAATACTATATATATATATTTTTTTTTGCACATATGCAGCACATGCATTTTGACGAAGAGTTGAATCCTAATGTGCGGTGCTGAAATAGCCCACGCTTGACAATGCAACGCCTCCAAAAGCGTGTCAACGCAGTGCTAGCCTTGCCAGCTGAGGCCGTGGAAGTTGGTAACGGTCACGGCCAGGTTTGGGGATGCCGTGGAGTGCTGTCATGATGGCAGTGTGGGTGGTGCTTAGTGCTAATGGAGCAGGTGATGCCTATGATACTACGGTATAATTAGGTGTATTTTGGGAGGCTGGCTAGGACCAAGAGTCTGCAATTTATGTCTCATATGCTTTGATGAATATGATGAACTCCCTTTTCTCGAAAGTTCACACTCATTGATTGACGGAGGATTTTCTCTTGCAGTAGAGTTTGCAGCAAGATTGCTTGGTCATCAAGGTGCCCCTCATGCAAGTCGACAAGTGGTATCAGTTTCCTGGGTGATTCGTGCTTAAGGTTTTGTGTTGACAAAGTGTGAAAAATACACCCCGAGAAACCACAGCTTTACAAACGACAGTTGCATTATCCTTGTCAATGCCATCACCGTGTGAATTTATGAGACAATCTCTGTATAATCATTTGCTATGATTCTCTTTGTTTGCCTCTTGTATGCATGGCACTATCGAGATTGAAGATGTAGATGAAATGATCCCACTGCACCATCCGTTTGCGGCACGCTGCATGGTATTTCAAAGCATTAGGAGGTTGCATTACCAAACTATTGCATGACATTGCAGCTTGCATTATGTTACGCTGGATGCATCGACAGAGGCACACAAACGGATTTACTGACTTGAAATTGTTCCAGTAGTTTGCCCAACTCATGTCCGGATGCATGCTTATTGCACATGCACGAAGCAATGCACATTGATCGGGTAAATTTGCAGCATGGTTCTCACAAGTTCAGAAAGGGTTACCACCGATTATTACCCGAACTACTTGTGTAGTTCTGCTCAGCTTTGGCAATCGACCAGCAGTGTGCAAGTTTCTAGACACAGGTCCTGTGGGCCTATGCCATGCTGCTTTTCTGCGCCAAGGACGGAAGTGACGACTATGGCAATTGTGCTGGCTACTACAAGCCGGACCCGGACGGTCGCCTTTTGAACGGCCACCTCGCATACAGGAACGACGAAAAGAGCCGCTTTCTTGGGAGAACAGCTGCAGGCTCTTGGATTCTCGGTCCTCTTTCAGATTTGCCTGGACACTTGGATACTCAACAAAGTCATTTTGGTGGATTCCACAGCACGTCCCTGAGCCCGGCCAGCGAAGATGCATGGGATAGATATGCCGTGCATCAGCTTCAAGAGGTGGAAGTCTTGACCAAAGAAGGGGAAACCGATTATGCAGATTGCAGTGGCAGATATCTAGAACTTGCCGAAAAGACACTCAACCACAAGCCAGTGTACGTTAACCATTCCCGCTCCCGTGTGCTCGCATCCACAGAGAGAGGGTGGGTAATTTTCAGTGCGGAATTCTTAGATGAGTTTTTGGATACTCAGCCCAATTCATTCGGCGGATTTCATAGCACACCTGAGTCCGAACCAGTCGCAGGTTGGGAAAGGTACGTCGTGCGGTTCTTGCACGGCGCCCTGCCTGCGACAGGTTGGGAGAAGCTGCTTAACACCAAAGTCTCCTTTCAGGCTGTGTCCAATTCGGGGGTGTGCCGCTCAGGGCAAGACTTCGAAGACAACAAGAAGAAGTGCCTTCAGTTGGATTGTGGCGGGTTCGCATGGCGAAAACCTCGCTTCAATCAGTTTGGTGAGGAGGAGGATCCCCCTGTGTGCTTCTTCTACCGCAGGACGCAGGGCCAGTTGAAAGAGGCCGCGGTGGAAAGCAAAGACTTTGACTTCTACTTGGCACCGGCCCATCATTGCCCAGACTGTTCTTTCAAGCCCGGGCGGGATCCTGCTCCGTCATGCCATGTCAGATGGGTGGAGAAAAAGGTGCATGCATTTGCATGCCAGGTTCTTGTAAATGAGCCTTCGCCATGTACCTACTATATGACTTGTGGCTTTCATTGTGGATATTGTGGTATTCAGCAGCATGATGGCCTCAAGCAGCAGGTCTTGTTTTCCCTGTGGAACCATCCACAGGCTCAGAAGGTGCAAAATCTTTGGGTCGCGCCGGGCGTTTTCGCTGAACCCTTTGGGGGCGAAGGCATGGGCGTTGGTGCATACTCCGTCACCGGCACTGGGGAGACCACTGATTCCTCCGTCGCTGCTTGGAGCGCTGGAGTTCCTTACACCTTCCTGGTACGCTCCAAAGCCGTCTCTGCAGGCTCCGAGATCAGCTGTAGCTTTTACAAGCCGGAGGGCTGGGTGGACCTGGCGCGACACTGGCGTCCGGAGCCGGAGGAGGAGCGAGGCCAGCTGCGTGGGCTTTATAGTTTCATTGAGGATTTCGCAGGGAATTCTCTGCGGCGTTCAGCTTGCTTCTCTGCTTGGGTGCAAGACACTCCCGAGAGCTCCTGGCGCCCCGTGAGAAAGGTGGAAGGCACCAGTACGGCCGAGCGGGACGTGCCCAACAAGTGCGTGAGAAGGAGGTGCAGTGATGTGGGCGACTTGGTGGAAATGATCAGTGGAGGAGATGCCTTGGATGATTACTCCCTGTGTTGTGGGGAGATAGAGGGTTGCCCTGTGCCTCGCGAGCTCTTGGGACCTTGATGGCCATTGATGGCTTGCAGAGCTGCGGCGTAGCTGGAACCACAAGTTACATAACACTTGGCAGTCTGGCTTCAGGCTAGCCATGGTTGACACCGCCTTTCCCCCGAAAAGTCTATGCTCCAGAGGGTTGATGCTGCCAGGTTTGGACAAGGGTGCACAGAGAGTCAATCCACCAAAAGCTTGTTGAGCAATGCGCTTGTTGAAACCCTTGGAACCAACCATCGAAAATGGATAGGTCATGATAGGTCCAGGTTCAGCTTCAGCAATCCGGCCTGTCTGTACCGTATCAGTACAAGACAGTGGCATTCTGGAAGCTCCATCAAGACCTACAGTAAGGCCCGGGTTTGATCCTTCATCCTTCATCCAGGTAGAACCCGCCGGGTTTGGATGCAGCAATTCAGCATATATTCTCTTTCAACAATCAACCAACGCTGGTGCGAGCCAGGTAGAATTGCAACGCATTGCAAGCTTGGATGTGTCGCCGATGCACTGAAGATGTCCTGCCCGGTGCCCATTTGACTGAAAAACATCGGCGGGGGACTGATTTCTGCAACGATCATGATTTCCTGATGAGTTTATAGCATGTCAAGAGAACCTTTCGCTGAGTCACATGGTTTCCTCGTTTCCTTTTTCTAGCAAAGTGAATGACGATCACCCCAACCAAAACCAATGTAGCTTGACATGGGCTTCATTCTCGCAAACGAGGATCCTGCCGTTCTTGCGGTTCCTCCGCAGCACGGACGCTGAAGGAAAAAATTGCTCGGCATTGTGGTGGCATATATAACCACCCCATAACTCCACGTCAGAATCGCTGTTAGTCCTCGTGACTCGTCCTTCAGCTTCATGTCAGCCTGAAACTTTCATCAGTTGTCATGAAACGCAGCGAACTTCGTTCGTTCGTTCGTTCGTTCGTCCGCGACCCAACTTGACAGCCTTGGCAACTCATGAATTCAAAGCATCAACTTTTCCACCATACTTGCCTGTGTGCTTTGTATGGCTCAAGTAGTGCCGTCAAAAACTGACGGTAATACCGTTTTTGGTCCAGCACAGCGTGCTCAGCTGTTGATCATATCGGGCCAAGTTGGAGAGTTGATAGAATTTCAGCTGTTGTCCAGTGCTTTCATCCTCTTCGAGCAGCCCTCATTTCACTGCCTTACCATACCATGCCAACCATGCCAACCGGTGTTGTTTTTCGAAGAAAGGGCAGCTCGTCGGAGCGAGCATGCTCGTCCACGAAGTGGTGTGAGCATCTGAAAGATCTCACACTCTGCGGTGGAGAGGGTGGATTGTGGCCGTTGATCAGGAAGAACGAGAGTTCTGAAAGTGCACTGACTCATCATGACTCATCACGCAGCCTTCCAGGGACAACTCTGAGGTTGGGTTTTCAACTGAGGGGTGTAGCTTGGTGGTTGGAGCTTCTCAAGCCGGCCCACCTCTCCACTGCATGAATGTTTGAGGGTCTCCAACCCACTGCGCCCAATGCTTAGATAAAGCTCAGGTGCAACATTCGTTTGGAATACATAGATTCATTGAGGAGTTGGTCTAAATCCCCGTGGGAGGAGTTATAGATAATACAGCCATTCCATCATGGAACTAAGAAGATTGATGAACCACCATTTATATAGATTCTTTCATTTGGAAAACAAACAGATCAACGACTGAGGCTATGGGCAGCTGTGCCGGGGTACAGCTAGCAGAGCGGCCGGCCTTCTACCAGCAGTGCAGCACCCAAACCTGTGAGTTGCCATCGGGAAAGCAGGTTTCGCGATGGCCTCCACCTACTAGCGATGGCCTCCAACCTAAGAGCGATGGCCTCCAACCTAATAGCAAACTACCTTGGTCGTTCCAAAGGTAGCTTGCCCGAGAATCCACCTTCATAATGTATGCCCCAAGATCTCCGTACTGGGACAAGGCCAAAAGCCTTAAAGACTCCAAAAGTATTGTAGGGATAGATAGACGATGGATCTAGACTAGACTCGACTTGAAATGGCAATGCTGAAGGCCTTCAAAGGCCCCTTGCATTAGCTTCAGTAGCTCAGATTATGGTAGTTCCTGTAGGGGGGGCTGTCACTTGCTCATGCTGAGGTTCATCCTGCAAGAAAAAATTGGTCAGGCACCGGGATTTGTGGCTTAAACCCTTGCAAATTGACACAGTGCAACATACATCGACGATGTTGTTTCAAGAAATGACCGGACACATTTTTTTGAATATGGTGGGCTGTGTGCACAATTCTGCACTAGTTAGTCTTGGGAACAATATTTTGCTGCTGTACCGATCTTTGTCAGCACACTGTCGGCAGGGCTCCTATGGCAAAGTCTATTTGGCCAAGGATGATCCTTTAGAATCTTTCGGTCATTTTCCTGCAGCAGTTCAAACCACTACTAGTTCAGCAGAACTACTGCGCATCATCTGCGGTCGAGAAACCCAGCTCGCCGCGAGCCGAGCTGCGCACAGCGAGGACAAGCGGAATGACAAGGTCTCTGCGGTCAAAGTCCAAGCTGCGCAGTTTGGTAGAGAGTCGCCCCGGCCACGTTTGGGCTGCGCTGGTCGGTGGTTTTGGTTTCCGTCGTTTGTCGTTGGCGACCACGTTGTTCTGGTCGAATTTCTTTGCCACTTCCTGGGTGATTGTTCTATTCTTCTGTATCACTTTGCAGTTGCCAGGTGGGTAATTCTGGATGAGGTCTTTGTTTGGAGAGCGTTGGGTCAGCAGCTGAGACCTTTGCTCTGTGAGACCAGAGCTCCAGCGTCGTAAAGTGACGGCTGTCCACGATGGGGAAGGCCGTCATCCCAATGTAGTATGGTTTCACGACTTGCGGCGGCCTCAGACGCATTGGGCAAAGCCAACGACGGAGGGTGAAACATCCCATGAAAGGATGCATCAGTTTAACGGGCAGCAAACGTGAGGCGTCAGGAAGCAAACGTGTTCTTTATTCTCATGGAAGTTTGCCCTCGAGCTCTGCACAGACCTTAGCGCTGTATCCCAGGCTTCCGACATTCCCCATCAATCTTCAATTGTATTCAATTGAGCTGTTGCATGGCACAGGTCGGATAGAGTGATGTCCGCACCAAAGTGGACAGCTACAGAGCTCATGTCATGTCCTCAGCCTGTCCAAGTTTGTTTGATTGACTACTTTTTTGGTCCCACTCAGCACGCTGGATTTGAGGCATGATTTTCAGCAAGCCTTGTTCCGGGCTCGGTATTCTGTTTCGACTGGACCTGATCATGATTGCATCTCAAATGCTGCTGCTATTTATTCACTTTGAGGCTGGGTGTTCAACACATGCACAGCAGGAGGAGCGCATTGTCGGAAAGGGTTGACGGTTGCCGTGTCAGCAGTTTGTGCATGGTGGCTTCAATGCTTCCAAATGAGTTTCTCCATGGTAGGTCCTGTGGCGGTGCCGTGACTGTGCTGTGATTGCAGGATTGTTCATCGGGATATCAAGGCCAGTTCGATGGAACCTCCAGCTACGTGTAGACGAAGAGGGGCCCATCGAGAGAACTGACGTCGATCGACTGAAACAGGTGCAGAACTTTCTGTATGGTGGCTCCGATGGGAGGCCAGCAGCACTGTCATTGGGACATGTCGTCGATGTGATTTCACGACGCACCCTGCAGGACGTTGAAGTTAGCGGACTTTGGTCTCTCCGTGGAGATTCACCCAGGGGAGAAGCTGGAAGCAGTTTGGGAACCCATTTGCACTTTGAGTGGTGGTGACGGGTGGTGTTTTTGGGGCGACTGCTGCGATGTGGCCATTTGAAGGTTTGCGGCTCACCTGCTTTCATGGCGCCAGAGATGGTGCTGAGACAAGGCTATGACTTTAAGGCTGCCTGCGTGAAATGTTTCTTTTCAGATTGCATGTTGGCCGTGCCTGTGACAAGACTAGTGTTTTTATACTGAAGAGAGAATGTGTCCGTCCAGTCTATGTTTTGTGATATTTGAATGAGGGTGCCCTTAGCCTATAGTCTATGACATGCCATGCGGGAAGCTTTGACGTTTGTGTTGTCATATCTCCCTTTGGTGCAGATTGACATGTGGAGCATGGGGGTGACATTCTTCATGGTCATGCATGGGACACTCCTCGTCGGGTGGCTCAGTTTTGCTAGCAGATCTGGGCTTTGGCGAGCTTTGTTGAAGCGGGTTCAGATAATGTATAGTAGACTCAGTACACTCTAGATTAATACACCCACCTGAATTGGATTGAAAAACCAATTCCGCGGGTTTATTAATCAAGCGTCTACATTACTAGATCGCCTGAGGTTGGAAAGCCAAAGATGAGTGTGAGTGCCGCTTGGATGCAGGGTATTGCACACTCCTCACCGAGCAGCCGAAACCTGGGTCCAAGACTCGTCGTCAGATGTCTCAACAGCGTTTGGTTGGTGTGCCATTTGTTTACATGAAGGAGATGAAAGAAGCGATCAAAAGCCCGACTGCGACAAAATCATCCATGATGAACGCAGTGATGAAGGCTCGTTGGAAGTGGGTGCTAAGGCAGCCCTTTTTCAATCAACCAGCCATGAGAGCTACACAAGCTCGTACGCGGAATGGTCTTGAAACAATGCGTGTTTTTATGGTACTGTCATGCATACATGATCATCGTACATGTGCACTAGACGTGCTGCATTTTCCTTGGCAGAGAAGTCACAGCCTTGTAATGAAGCATTTGCCGTCCTGGCGCGTGGACGATGAAGTCCTGCTACGAACTGCTGGCTTGTGGCCACGGCATGGCTGTGCCAGGCAGAAGCTTTCACCGGAGAAGTGAAAGATCTAAAGATGGCTGCTTTGGAGCCCAGTTTTCAGATAGCCCAGCCTGTCGAAGCAAGGTGCGCACTTTTGGAGACATATCAAGATGGGAGAACCTAAGAACGAACAGCAATCTCCAAACACAAAAAAGGTTAAAAATAACCGCATCCCAAAACCCAAACCCAAAAAGGTGCATTTCTCCACCTTAGCATTTCTCAAGGCCTTGGACGTGGTGCGGCAGCTGTTGGGGGGGCTCAGCGTTTCTACAGCTAAAGCCACCGAAGGGTCCGCGATTTCTTAAAGACCAGCATTCATTGTCCAGTGTATATCACGTGCAGTGTCCCATTATCATTAACAGGCTTCTTCTCTCCTGGTCCAAATGCGTTTTCTATCCAAATGCAAGTACAAGAAACGCGACATGAAAGTACAATCTTGCACCATGTTGCACCCTTGGTCCACGGTCCCGTTGAATTGGTGTGTTTTGGGATGCATTCTCATGAAATCACCAAGCATTCCAGTGATTGTTTTTTGTGTCATGCTTTAAGGGCAAAATCAGGTTTCAGACACCAGGTTTCACACGACGTCACATTGCAGTCCGAAAATTGTAAGTCCACTGCGGACAAGAGTTTAGGAAGGCCACATTTGAAAAGGAACTCATCTCTATCTCATCAGCCTCATCAGCGCTATCAACTTCATCTTGCTAGCAATGACAGGCTGATGAGCAATGATTCCGGCCAACTCCAAACACCGGCCCACCCCGCGTACCGTACATGCCAAAGTGACTTGATGCCTGATGCAACATTGATATCAATGAACAGATTCTTTGAAGACCGCTCTGCCCGCCTACATAGCGATGGCCTGATGGCCTCCACCCGAGTAGCGATGGCCTCCAATGCAATTGCGATGGCCCCACCCAAGTACCGATGGCCTCCCCACCCCAATTGCGATGGCCTCCTAACCTTTTTCTTTGGTGGGGAAAAGCTCAAAATCCTCAGAATCTGAGGGAACCTTGAGCAGGAGACATGAGCAAAAAGAAGCTCCACCCGTTTCCGACGCGCTTCCGCCTTCAGGACCGTGCGCGACCCACTGCAGCGCGTGGGTCCCGAAGCGGCGTTGGGAGCCCTGAGATTCAGAAAGCGCCTCTGAACGGTGACGGATGGGGAGTTCCAAATCCGCATCCATGGAGAGGTTCAATTGGAAACATGCAAATGGGTTGTGTGTTGGAGGTTCAATTTAGCACGATTTAGCACGGCTTAGCTAATCCACTGTCCGGGGTGTGACAGCCACATCCACCTCCAAGGTTAGAACTTCAGTTTTTGCAGCTGAATACTCGCTCCACCTGGGAGCAGAAACTCCGCTTTGAGCAGGCGCGACATGTGCGGGCGATGCTCCATGGTTCGTGTAATGTACGAACGATCCCATACATTTGGCAACGACCTCGCGACTGCCAAAGGCGCTTTTAACATGAACTGAAGATGACTCGAGATATCCAACCTCACTCTCCTTCTGGCTTTCTTGACCCGTCCTTTTTTTGGTGTTTGGGCAGCCGCGACCATGCAGGTCTTGCTTGTGGACAGGCCTGCCGCAAAGAAAAAGGCCAGCAAGTGGATGCACGTAGAACCCTAGAATCACCCGGACATGTGGGACGCTCTTGGAGCTCCTACCCGGTCCGGTGCTGATTGTTTGACCTCACAGCCTGCTGAAGGGCCCGAGTTTGGTCCTTAATTGCAATGCCGCTGCCTGAAAGCTACTTGTTCGCCGGGGCCAGGCAGTCACAGAGCCGGGCCACGTTGTTGCAGGCCTGATCAAGCTGAGTAGCCTATCAGATTTGATACCAGATATGCCAGTGCTTGATATTGCCTTTCCATTTCGTGACGTTGAGGTAGTGAGGGTTTGAAACATGCTGGTTGGCTGGGAGGTATCCAGAACACTCCAAGTTTTGCGTTGAGAACTGCAAGAGTATACTACTGTAATACTCGAGCATACTTCAGTGTAAATACACGATTTACGCGGAATGTATGCATGACCCCTCTACATTTGGCAGCGCAGACGTGCGACGGCACAATGCACTGAATGGACATACTGTAATATGTGCGTGTGGGAAATGCATGTGCATGTCCAGTGTATTTGTGCATGATGTTTGCATGATTTCCTAGTCCGTGTATGAGCATGTTGATTGACCATAGATTGTACTACTTGAGTATGTCAGAGGCTGGTAGGACATTCTACGTGAAGCAAGGTTTGCATGGACTGGATGCTGTATTTATGGACACTTGTCACTTGCTAAGCCTCTAAGCAATACACAGGTCATTCGCGCGTTGCTTTGTGAGGCAAAGCTTCACAAGAGAAGCCCAAGACGGATTTCTCTCCGGTGCGCAGCCCAGAGACATGCATGGGTAGAGAATCAGGGAATGAGGTGCCAGTACTCTCAGCCCCTACTCAGCGCCAGCCAACTGCAACTCAAGCGTTGGCCTAGGACCTAGGAGCAGAGTGGCCCCCCAAATGGATAGAAAAGTAAAAATCCCTTTCAACATGTATTGGACACCATTTCTATCTATTTGGGGGCCGCCATATAGAATTCAAAAGCACAAAGATCGGGTTACGGCATCTCATGTCTTTCCGGTTTCGGCTCAATGCCGTTGTCAGCGATGCCGTTTCGACTCACAAACGAGCTCAAGGGCTAGAACCATCAAACTAGCCGCTGCGCACATCAAACTTAACCATTGAACCCTTTGCATGTTGAATCCAGTCTTACTATAATTTTCGAATGCAGACGGGGCATTTGCACATCCAACATCTCCCAAAAGGAGCTGAGCAGCTTGAAAGGTTCGGAGATCGGTTTTGGCCTTCAGGTTGTGCCACAAGCCCAGCAAAATGAGCCTGACTCGTGACTTGGAGCAAATCTTTGAAAGAAAAGACCTTGACAATACAGACAAGATGGGGCACAATTTGCTCCTGTCAATTCAAGAACCCTTGCCGCTGCGATTGGGGAAAGTGAATTATTCAAGCAAGCAGTGTGCGCATCAATGAGGCTTCCAGCCAGATGCTCAGCCTCCGTCTTTCTCGCTATACATCGCAGGTGCCACTGGCTTCCAGTGGTTCTTGTGGTGTAGGTCATGCATTAGCCAGCGGCCGCTAGCTAGTGAGTACAGCGATTGGTACGACTTAGTACGACCATGTACGACCGATGGTGCCCACCTTCGTTCTTTTTGTTCGTGCGCCAAGCCTCGATTGCCTGGCAGCCTTGTGCTCGTGCTCGAGGCGCTCGATGTTTCACACCAGTCTCGCGCTGAGGATCGTGGAAGCGGTGTGCCCAGCCCCTCAGGCCTGGATCCTCCCATTTTCATCCATTTTCCATTTCCCGCCGACCCGTGGAGCCGACGGTGGAGGCGGTACAGGCACCAAGATGAAGAGCAAGTCCTTGTTGGACCCCAATCAAAGTTGGGCACCTCAGAGAGTGAGTGCCCACGACTGGGAAGGCTGCCAGGTTTGGCTTTTGAGCGCCTGGATCGCCAAGGCTCCGTGGAGCGTCGTCCATCCGATCGACTGGTCTTGCCGCAAGAGCTGGATTCCCCTAGACGAGCTGGAACAGCACTTAGAGCCGCAGATTGTGTTCCCTACTGTGTTCCCTGTCATGTCATAAGTCAAGATGCATGATCTTCTCGCCCAGGTGCAGGTACCCTTCCAGAGGGCTCCACCTCCTCCTTGAAGATTCAAAGATACAAAAGCCATGGCCTTGGAACACGACCAAAAAACCGGCGCCGCGCGACGCACCCGCTTCGCTCGAGCCGTTTCGGCCGAACCCGGACGTCGACTCAGCTCGGCAAAGCGAGGCCTTGGAGATATGGGAGGCGTCCCTTCGGAGTAGCGCTTCGGCACGTCGTGTCCGTTGGCGCGATGGAGGGGAGGAAAGACGCTGACACCCAACATCACCCAAACATGTTCTTTTTTCGAGCCGCGGCTGAGTAGTTTTTGGCCGTTCTTACAGCCGGTCGGAGTTCTACCTTCAACCATCGTTTTGGCTCCGATAGTTACAATGCGGGGCCATACAGCATCTTCTCAGATGGAAAAACAGTAGATTGCTGGCCTTGTTCAGATGCGTGTGATTTGATTCGCAGTGCAATCAAACTTTACCGCGGCACAACCTATGCCGTGCCAGAACATGAACCTGTTCACATTCAAAAATATTCAAACCATGACATTCATCCATTTTCAGCATCTTTGTTGTTTAGCTTGTGGAAGCTGAGACAATCATGAGCTCCACCACTTGCTATGGCCTGCCAGTGGCACGATGTCCTGTGTCTTCCAGGGTTGGTTGTGAAGGTCCTTCGCTTTGCAGGAACATGGGCGGGGCGAAGGATCATGCAATCCTCCCGGTGTGACCAGGAGCTGATCCACACGAGTGGCTTGAAGAAGTGGTCCGCCCTCCAGTCCAAAGTGCTGGTGGTTGGCGGTCACTTCGGGAGGGGACACGGTCCCCATGACCCCCTACCGACGGCCGAGCTCTTTGATCCCGAAAACCCCACCCGTTGGGAAACGCTGCCGGGGCCCAACATCGCCCGGAGCCATAGCACGGCGGCGGCGTTTGCTGGGAGTGTTTATGTGGTGGGTGGCCGTGATGCAAACGACTGCTCATTGAGCTCGGTCGAGTGTTTCGATACCAGCATCAGCTGTTGGCGAAGGATGCCCGCATTGAGTGGCCCACGGCATAGTGCAGCCGCTGTTTGCGTGGGTGGTTACCTGTTTGTGATGGGAGGCTTTGATGGACTGGAAGCGCTCGAGTCGGTCGAAAGCATGGATTCTGAAGCAGCATCTCCCACATGGCTGCCGAGCCAACCCCTTTCCTTTCCCCGTGGGAAGCATGCTGCGGTGTCGTTGCACAAGCATATCTTCCTGCTGGGCGGTATGGACGGAGGCTATCGATGTTTGTTCACCGCGGAGCGGGCGGAGCTCAACCGTTCCGACACTCCTACGGCTCCGTGGGCTGAACTGCCGCCGCTGCGCTTTGCGAGGAGCGAGTGCACTGCCTCCGCCGTCCAAGGTGCTGTGATTGTTCTGGGTGGCGTGGCGAATGGGTGGACGACCTTGTCAAATGCCGAGAGGTACCAGCCTTGCATCGGCCACTGGGAAGTTTTGTTGGAGATGAGTATCATCCGCAGAGACTGTGCCTCTGCGGCCGTGGCTGGTGAGCTTTATGTCATGGGTGGCATGTCCTTCGGGGGGGCGATGCACATCAAAGGTTGAAAGCTTTCTTGGTACAAAGTGGCAAGATGCGACTCCTTTGCCTGAGCCACGCTGTGGTTGTTGTGCTGCCACTGTCAAGCTTTAAAGTGCATCCTTGCAGAACATGGTCAAATTCATCTTCGCTGCTTTTTGAGCAGTCTGGAAACTGGGCACTGGTGGCCAGCAAAACATGAGTGCCTTCAAAAGGAAAAGAATGAACCCGCACTGATGCTTGTTTTCTATTTGCCTCTTGAGCCCCTAGTGCTTTGCAGTTTTGGCCGTTGTTTTTTTTCTGCATGACTACCGAGCTTGTGTAGGCCGGGCTCACAGACAGGCACGCCTAGTTGCTTGTTTCTGTTTTTTTTTTGAATGTGCAGCCCACAGCGCTTTCGTGGAACCACTGGTAACATGCACCTAGCAGGCTCAGTTGGGCGCAGGAAGTTCAGAGCCATGGCCTCATCTCAGCCTTGAGGTCAGACATTGGAGTCATGTACACTCTTCTCCCATCTTCTCCATGTTTTCTTTCAGCTCCTGTGTTTCTTCACCCCCATCGTGCACATTGTGTAGGTTGGAATTCCTGGCTTTGGCTCAAAGCACATCATAAGCCTCACAAACCTGGCTGAGGTTGACTAGACCAACGCCCACCGAATCCTCACATCTTTTGGCCTTCTCTTCCACAAAAATAGACATAATAGCTCGGTCGTAACAATCGAGGTTTGCTAGGTCCAGCAGATTTTAGAGTGCGCATCCGGGCCCGCAGCACAGTGCTGTTTGCGGCAACTGGTGCAGGACCATGGCGCCTTGCCTAAATAAGTTTCATCATGGTTTGACCATGCAACTCAGCTTTTTGATAAATTGTTTTTTTTTCCACAGTGATTAGCTTGCCTCGATCAGAGTTCAACAATGGCCGCTTTGCGGATGGGATGGACCATCGGGATTTTCAGGTGGACCAGATGATCAGCAGTCAGTTGGGCTCCCTGAACACTGCTGCCCCAGCGGGGCCAGTGTGGCGAGAACCGAAACAATTGGAGCAGATGAAGGACATGGAAGAGGGCAAAAAGGAGTCGGATGAGCTGGCGCCCATGTATGTCGAAGGGTGCTTGGACTGCAAAAAGTGGGCTTTGCAGATTTGAGAGCACGTGCATCAATGGAGAAGATTCTTGTTTTGGAAGTTGAGGCGAACAGTGCAACTGGACCATCAAACCTGGAGACAGCGAGCTCCAATGTTGGTGGGTGGTCTTCTTTTGCTTGGCCTGGTGGTTGTCCTGACGCAGATGCCGGGAGGAAACACTGGCACGCCAGGCAGTCAAGAGATGGTAGACACCAAGGGTGAGATGGGCATAGCTGCAGATGCTAGTGCTGGCCCCAGCCTGCTCACAGCTCTCCGTGCAGGAAAAATGCATTATTGTCTATATATGGAGATATGACGAATGAAACGGCAAGGCCGTAAGGCCCAAACAGGTGATGGTTGCACCAAGAGACAGTTGAGCGAGCGAGAGAGAGAGAGAGAGGGGCAGAGATCTCAGGCCCTGTCGTTCAGAATTTCAGCAGTGACGAGGGCCTCACCACCTCTATCCCTTCGGATGAGGATGATGAGGCAGTTGCGGCTATGACCCGAGAAAGGATGATGGAACATAGTGAAAGGGTGGATCGACTGCTGCAGATGTAGATTAGATGTGCTCAGGTGGGGGAGAACTCCAGTGCCAACTACACCGACACTGAGACTGAGAACAGCCTAGTTGCATGGCTGCAGCTATTTCTTGTAATTTCGAGCTGGAACCAGCAACTGCTGCTGCAGGCGAACTACAAAGCTTCTTGCCCAACTCTCCTGAAGTTACATGGTGCTTGCGCCACAGCCCCAGGGATATTGTGTATCCCGACCGAACGGCACAATTTTCCGCGTTGCCCGAGGACTACGATCTCTCTGTTGATGACAAGAACTTGCAAAGACACACGCTCGTGCGTCTTGTGTGTCCAGAACAATGCCAGATCATGGTTGCTCGGCTGAATGGGGGTGGTCAAACCCCAGCGGAAGAGCTCATGCATGGGCCGCCCAGCGGAGGCTTTTGGGCCGCACCAATCGATCGAATTCCTCGCTCGCCAGCCTCCCAGGATCGCTACCGGAAGATGTGCCCCTCGTTGCTCAATCTCGAGGGAGGTTGTGCCCGGGGGACTCAGCGGATTCGTTTGAGATGGGAGAAACGTATGGATCAGCTATGGGTTGCCTGACATGTTTCATGCATTTGTATGATTTTCATTGATTTTCCATCATGTTTTGGATTCGATTCAGGTCCATGATTTGGCGATCGAAGAGAAAACCTTGCCGCAAGGGACTTTCGTGCGACTCGTGTGTCCTGACAAGTGCCTGGTACTCAGATCAGATTGGGGCCTTTTCGGGAGCTTCAATTTGTGGCTGCTTCTGAGATGTGCCACACTGAAAGGCGTGGAAAGCACGACATCCACATCAAGTCGAATGGCCACGACTAGCCAAGAGGACATACAGAGTGCAGCAGGCGTGGAATTCCGCGTCTTGGGAGCATCATTACTGCGCAAGGAGCGCTCAAAAGCCTCCGAAAGCCCTGAAGCTCCACAGAAGGAGCCTGAGCGTTCAAGCCTCAGTGACACGAGACCTGGCTCTGCCCCACGAGTTCCTCTAACTCTAACCCCTTTCAGGGCCCCCGGTGCCGACGCCGACGCCTGCGACGCCGGCGCTGGTGAACCAGACTGAGACCATCAAGATCCGACCTTCAAGGTGCACTCGGGGATGCTCCGAGATGAATCGAGAGTACCATGGTCATCCATGGTCCGGCTTGGGGCAGGACCAGCACAGCGGAGAAAACTGATTATCTGTTACTCCTGGTTTTATTCCTGCCACGCATTGGATATGGTGCCTTTTTGGCACCAGCCTTAAGGATTTTGTGGTCACGCTTTTGTGCACTTTTGATCGCAATGGCAGCCCTGAAGGTGGCTAGCATACGTGGTGTCTGTTGCGGCAATGGTGGCATCTCGTTGAGACGGAGCGTCGGCGTGAAGAACGAAGTCATGCCAAGACAGCACTGAATGCAAATCATGCACCCCCTGTTGACTTCGGCGTTCTAGACAGTGAAACATGCAAATTTGTTCTGGTCGGGGGTGTTGCCCGGATCCAAAGCGATGATGGTTTGTATGTACCAGTCAGTGCTACATTTAACTAATTATAGCATCATTTACATTCCTGGTGTCCCTTCCAATCTTCAAGTGGTCTTTTTGCTGGTCCTCTTTCTCGAAGAAAGAGGGAGGCCAGTAAGGACAGTGATTTGGACTTGGCATTTATATATTGTAGGGTTCATGTGGGGAGCAGTGTATGCCATTCCGTTCCGCAAATTACCCTTGCACAACGTGTTTCGATCCGCTGCACACCTTGCAAAGCTGTTTCAGCTCATTGAAACTGGTGTTTCATTGTGACGTCTTATTTGCCATTTGGGTCGGTCGCTAAGGATTCGTCTTGTCGCTGTCAGTTTTTTCTTGTCTCAGCGCATCCCTCCACATCAGATCGCGGATCGCATCTATTTCGTCTCTTGGTTCGCCGCCTCAGACGTCGTCTCCGCTCAGCCTTTCGTGAGATCGCCTCACTCCATCAGACTCCATCATGGCCCTTTTGATGCCCTGGCCCTTTTCATTCTCTTCGCTGCTTTTCGCTCGTCTTTTTGCCCTCTGCCTGCAGTTATCATTTCATCTCACTTACACCTCACTCTACCAAAGGCTAGCTCTCATACCTCAATGGTATTCGCTGAGTCTGAACCTTATGACACGCCGCTCGAGCTTTACTCCTCCCAGCACCTTTAAGGCATGGGCGGGTCTTTGCATGAAGGAGTATGGCTGGTTGCGCATGTTTGGACGTTAATTTCTGATGCACTAGTTTGTCACTCATGGCTGCAACAAAACTGCGGTCCTCTTCCCTGCACAGCCAGTGGCCATAGGACCATAGGAGCCTAGTCTCACCCAACGTACAGAGCTCTCAAAGTACAGAGAAGCGGAGCTCAAAGCGCAAACTCAACTCTGTGAGATTGAAAAGAAGGGTGTGCAGGGCAAATGACTCACTCAGCGACTCCTTTTTCTTTGGCCTTGTGACATCTTGTGATGTTTAAAGTCAACTCCGGTTCATACAGAGGGAGGGGGCATGAAGCAGCTACAATTTTTGCAAAGACTGTTGCTGCATGGCGACGATCAAAATCCCAGGCTGGCCCCTGGCCTAGCCGAGTCAGGCGATTCTATCAAACTTAGTGTGTGGCTCTTGGCAGTCTAGCTTCATGTACGGCATTCGCTGCATTTTCAAGTCTTGGCATTGTTCAGACTTTTAACGCTTTTTGTTCCATGGCAGCATCATGACTTTCAGGTCGCAGCCTGCCTCATGCAAGCTGGGCCTCCTAGCTTGTTTGCCTGCGTGGATTATCAGAAAGGATCGGGCAGTGCCGAATGTTCAAAAGCTCAACCAAGTGGATGAAGCTGAAGATGAAGCCCCCAAGCACATTCAGAGGCAAAAGGCCAGCCATGTCCCTGCACACATGAGCGTCCAAGGCCTATCGTGGCGGCAGCCGAAGACTCATCGACTCAGGCTTTGGGGTAGAACCAGGTAGACTAAAGTGTCTTCAAAAATATCAGGTCAGTAGTTGTTGGCAGTGCAAAGTTGGCATCAGAAGCTAGCATGAAAAGCCTTTGGGATCCTTTGGGGACATTGCATAAGAAGCCGAACGGGTTCTTTATTTCACATTCTAGCAAAGTGTGGGAAGGTAGGCCTGTTGGACAACTTCGCCCACTCCCAGATCTGCAGCTGTGTACCTGGTCAAATTCCCAAGCCAGGCATGCCTTCACTTCCTGGCAACAGCCGTGGTATGCTGAAACTCGACCGGAACGTATGCGCTCGACCGACTCAAGCTGGAAAGTCTTGGCCATGTGCTAGCTAGCTTGTGCAGAAGGCGATGGCGGCTGTTTTGCGTTGCTTTCGCGACAGCCTGCCGAACAAACACCATCGCCGGAAACACGAAACAAACGTATCAGCGGAGACGGGGGACCTTTGTCCCGAAGGCCCCCTGCCAGCAATACCTCGCCCCAATTCGTGCCAAAACACCCAAAGCACAACACAAAGAGGAACGTGATGTTAGTTGAATGTGATTGAACATGTGTTAAGCTGCCACGGAGAGGAGGGAGCCAGAGGTAGATGAATAAGCAGGCAGCATCCGGGTGAGACTGGCAACCGACCGAAACTCCAAAATATATTGGGTTTTACCAAGGTAATTAGGACTGACAATGGCATTGCCGCTGCCATGTAGCAACAGGTTCCCAACAATTGGTTCCCAACCTCTGCTGAAAAAGAGGTTCCCAACCCTACCAAAGCCAATGTGGATTCCTGAGAGGCAAAAATCAAAGCATTTGTTCACTTGACAATTTAGTTCGAGCCCGCATGCCGTGACAACTCAACATCGAAAAGCGTGGATGGCGTTTTTTCCAGCAACTATCTTGACCAAGGAGCCCTGACAACTCCTATGCTTTGGCCCGGACCTTAGCACAAGCTTTGCGTGGAATCAATCCAACATGTGACTGCAGATCATTGTGCCCAAGAGCAGGCGGGACATGAAGGGCTTGAACAATTGGTTCGTTCTAAATTGCCTCCCACACACCCACCCTCTCTGTGCACGTTTGTGTTTGTACTATTTTGTACTGATGCCCTTTTCACTTCCATATCCTTCTTTCCTTTGACTTGCTATGTCGATCTATTCGCATCAATCACGGGTCCCGCGAGAGCACACTTAGGGCAACTTCACGGAGAGCCTTGGTCAACCGCCGCTGGGATTGGAACAAAATTCTCACCAACAGCAACAGGTTCAAGATGGCTCCAGCATGTGGTGAATCTGTGAAAAAAAACAGTTGAAATACCCGTTAGATAATCAATATTGAAAATCTTAGGGGTCAACCCCTGGAAAAACTAGGAATGTCTTTTTTGTTTTTCGCCTGCGTCCAGAAAAGCAATACGATGCCAAAAACTTGCTACCAAAAAAGTTTAACCCTTGGCACAAGGATTTAATAATCAGGTTGGAATAACATACCAGCAAACTTGAGGACCACATGGTATCTTAGGCCAGGAATTTAGTAATGCATGTTTTCCCTTGCTTACACGGGGTCAAGGTCTGATTTTAATACTTGAGTAGGGCCGGTCTGTGCATTGCCAGCCATTTATTCTTTATCCAACCATGGAGGCAAATACTTTTTCCTGAGCTCAACTGAGCGTTCCTGTGGAGTTTGGAATGGACCTGAATCTGAAGGTCAAACAAGGACGCTACTAGGGGCTCCTGGCCTTGCTACTTTGGGACTTTGACCGAGGACCCGATGACCCGTTTCGATTGTCCGACCTCGGTGTATGCCGTTGCTTTATTTTTTTAAGAACATGCATGTCCTTATATAATCAGATCATTGTGCCTCAAAAATGCCAGGCCAATACTCAACCAGGAAATGACCAGCCGGGCCCCTGAACACACAAGACATGACACAGTGATAAAGTGGTTTGTACATATTTGACATGCACAAGCACACACGTATCACGGACGTTAAATGTCACATTTATACATTTTTTCAGAATTTGGCAGCCATGGCCGTGATTATGGGAAGGAACAAAATACAAAATTTTGGGGGACATTTGTGGGGATTTGATGTCCATACTAGGATTTAAATAAGCCCATGATTTCGGTATCAGATGTGATCATGTAGGGTAGGGGAAGGATTATATTAAAACGTCGGCTCGAGGATTTTAAAGCGACAGAATCTCAGTCAAAAAAACTTAGTGTCGACCTTGGAACATTCAAAAAAAAGAATTACGTCAGCTCCGAAGGATTTGAATACAGTTTTTCAATTGAAATCCTTCACCCAACGATTCAGGTATTATTCATCGGGTATGTTGAACCATCTGGAGCCATCTTGAACCAAAAACACCGTTATGAAATAGGCATGAATTGGTGAAACAAGGTGTGAGCGAGACCTGGAAACGTCTCATGTGAGAGCAAGGTCTGGAAATGTGGGTGTGGATGGTGTTTTAGCCCAATCTGACCATCTTAGGTCAGGAGATGACGCCTTGATCTCAGCTACACCTTTGGCTTTGTTTTGCTTCCCATTTGGCGGCGAGTATCGAAGAGTCTGGCATGAAAGGCCAACAAGTTATTGCAAAGACGGGCAAACATTCAGTGCACTCAGAGATGTGCCCCAGTTGGTCAGTGCTTTCTTCGCACCTAGCGGGAATTCGGCAAGCAGACATGGTTGTTTGGGTCAGGCTGTGCGGCGCTTCGTGCAAATCTCAGATCTGGGCCAATTCGCACAATTCTGTGCAGACATCTCCCAACCCAAGAAGGATTATGTATAGTTTGGGTCTGTCCTATAGCCCATCATGTAACAGTCAGCGCACAAGCAGTATTATATATATTTCTTTAACAGGCCTTTACTCACCATCATCATCCACGGTTACTGGTAATAGGATGGGCCCAATGTATAGTATATATTATATATTATATATATCAAGAGTCTATATACATATATAAGCCCTCATAGGTTCCGATCATAGTGATTGGGGTCGGTTTATTCATCAAGAGTCTACAGTCTAAATTAGCACTCTTAGCACTCTTAGCACCTGCTAGAACCAGGACCTGAAGCCTTCTTTTTCTCGGTCTCCACTCCATGGCTCCGGAAGAATTTGCTACCCACGGCTCCGTCAGGCGCCCGCTGGTGCGTCGCCCGGCATAATGGTTGGCACAATAAGGCGCACTGCAGATGCATACTAGGTCTTACTAGGTAGGTCCAGTTTGACCAATGCTGAGCCGAGACTTGCTTTCTTATGTTGGCAATTTGGGCCGGTCATGCCTGATCTTCACATTTGTAGAGTTTACTTTTCTTCAAGTCATCCAGTGCAGATCATGAGAATGACTTACGCTAAACAATTTCGCATGGGAAGGCTGATGCATCAGCCAAACAGAACATTGTTGGCATCCCATTAAACAAACACGACATAGAAACCAGTTCATAAGGAGGGCAATAGACAGTTCTGCAATTCCGGATGCAACAGTAATATAGTAGTCCACACTGGCATGCTGTTTCTTGCTCTTGGACTGCCTGCCATTGTGGGCTCGTCGTATCGCAACTCACCCTTCAAAGCAAAGATCGTTTGTCAGCCGAATGGAACAAGATCAAACAAGATCCTTTGTGGTGTGAAACAAGGCTGTCGCCCAGCAGCATACTATGCTTCCTCCCCTGCACCCTTCGCACCCTTCGCACCCTTGGCACTGACCTGCCAGGTCCGCTGGGGGCCCTTCGGGATCTTCGACCGCTGCTCCGCTGAATGTGACGCAGCTCCAGCTTCAGGCGGAAAGCGGAAAGGGGAAGGACGGGAAGGAGGCTATACTGGCTGATATGCCACGCTACTCCCAAGCCATAAGACCCCATAAATCCTTATATAAGTCATCAGAACCTAGTATACCCTTTTGCTTGGAGTTGGTAATACTTTGACAATCTCTGGGATGGAAGGATTTGATTTCATATGGTCCACTGTGTACACTAGGCAAACTCAGTTCTGCAATGAGCGGGCAAGAGAATGCTGATGTGTTGAGCTCCCGCTTCTGCATTTTCCTTGGTGGTGTGACATGTTGGTTTTATCCGACGCATCCACTACCCTCCTCAACCTCATTCTGTTAACATGGGCCTGGGGAAGCTTTCAATTGAATTTTGCATGGCACATCAGTTCATCAGTTAGCTGCATACCAACCTTTTCGCCCCGCCTCAGGCACAAGGATCCAGCATGAGAATGGACAAGGCGGAACTCGCCTTTGCCGAGTGTCCATGGTCCCACCAGGGACGCAGCGAGAACCGGCTCCACTCATTGACAAAGGTATACCGTTATACCGTAAGGGGAGGACATTGTATTTGGCTTTGTCGACATGCAACTTCGACGCGTCCTGCAGGCCAGCAAAGCGAAATCATTTGCAAACCCTGGTTCTTCCCTGAAGGAGGCGGAGGAGGCTGGAAATCACAACGTAAAGTCACACACCATCAGAAGGCAATTAGGTAGCCTGACACAGGCAGACAGAATTGATGTCATCACAGCTGCATGCGGCGCATACGATGCAACTGTCAGGATCCAAGCGCAGGATTAGCTGCCCGCCTGCCTGAATCCAAATTGCCTGGAGCCTTGTCAGAATTCCAGTCGCCATCAACGTGAAAAGCCTGAGATTGTGGCTGCTGTGCAGGGCGTTTGCAGAGTTAAGCAAGTTATGAGAAGCAAACTAAATGGTAGCAAGTTATGTTGAGTCAGGGTGCGCAACCTGGAAGTTACACATAATTCCCCTGGCAACTTATATAGAAGATCGCAATATGTTGCTATAGAATAGCGACTTCCCTTTGTCCCAAAGGGACAGGCCGGACAGGCTTGAGAATTGCACTGCCCGAGTTGGCTGTGTCTTTCCTCAGCACCCAAAGGGTGATATGACAGGGCATTCTAAGTGGTGACGGACAGGATTTGAAGATTTTGCGGGAATTATTGCAAGATTAGTATATATATAGTATATACTGTAAGTCATTCATAGTCATGCCAATCTCCCAGGATTCCAACAAAGATTCCCCCCTCCTCATTCAAAATTGAAGTGCCAGACTTCGTGTAGGAAAGAACACTGAGCAGTAATTACATGTATATAATTACCGGAAATAACTTAGCAATGAACAAGTGTTTTTGCTCAACGATGATCTGAGTCGAAACCTAAGGCTGGTTTTGAAGCATTCTTGCAATTAGTTGGACAATGCCATCGTCCCAGATGAATCTTTTCAAATCCCACGACGATCCCCACAGATCCTTTTTCAGCCTTGTCGATGGATGGCAAAAGGTCGTTACTCCACGCGTGTGCTCTGAGTCATTGTGCCTGGCGAGAGTGGCTGTTGCATGGAACAATTGGTGACTTGAGTTGCTCTTTGCCACAGGTTTCTGCCGTTGCTGGCCGAACGCAAATAGCTCGTTGCCGGTTCAGCCAGGTTGCCGATAGTCATTGAAAGGCATTCTGCCAGTGGCCCAACCGAGTATATATATATATATCCCGGCCAAGTATTCCCAGAAAAACAACAACAGCCAAGAAAATGACAGCAAATAGGAATGAAGCCTCGCAGGGTGCGGTCAGGTCGAACTAGAATTGGGGGGCCAGGGAATATGAGAAGCAGCCAAAGGGGTTTGCACACAAAGCGACAAAACCTTTGTGTGAGACAGCCTTTGCACAGAAATCATGAGCATACCATGTGTTTTGCGACAGTGAACAACCAAAAGCGATACCCTATCGCTCGATCATTCGATTCAAATCTTATTGTTGCTTTACATAAAAGCGATGCCTAAGCCATACCCAGGGATGATCAAATTGTCTAGTTAGTTTAGCGGGGCTGCCCTATCCAGTAGTGGGAGCAGAAAGGGCTGCTTCAAAAGAAAGCCTGCAGCAAAATGAAGGAGGCATCTGGGACATTGTAGAGCGAACAGAACATCCAGAACCAGCGATACTCGAGTGTTCGGGCAACTGGTCTTGTGCCCACAGGTTTTGGCACTGGACCCTCCACCGCTTGCGTTGCTCTTTCACTGACAAGCTAATCCAATCCTCTACTCGCATAGAGTGGTGTACATGACCAAAAAACCCCAGAGACCCACCTATGCTCGGAAGACCCAATCTCAATTGAGTCTTGGACATTGCGGCATTTGTGCAATGCAGTCTGGGCTTGTAACCCGCAGAAAATGGCCTGTATGGCGCTACGAATGTATGCCCCCCTGCCACGGCTTGGAAAAACCAAACGGGCATCCTTCAGCACATGCCATGGCACTGAAGTGGAGCTTCGCCCTTGCCGCTGGGCGTGCGGAAGCGGCCAGTTTGAGGCAGGTCGGGTCAGCCGGTGAGGCCGTGCAAACGCTCGAGGCCACAATGGCACGACGAAGAGCACCGAGAGGCTTTGTGGTGCGGCATATGTGGCTCAAGAAGAGAGATAGAGTTGTCTCAGCCCGAATGAGCCAAGGAAGAAGCAACGTTGTTGACATTGACTCCACATGATAGGCCTCCACTTTGGTGCGGAAGCGATGGCCGTCCTGTAAACTTCCCCTGTTGTCAACGGAAACAGTGATTTTGAATGGACCTCCGCCGAACGGCCATGCCGCTTGCTTTCTGCAATCACCAATGCTGCAAGAAAGTTGTTGCAGTGTTGGCTTGCTTCGTCGGCCAATTTGTGTCTATGGGCATGTGTTACAGCCTTGAGCTCAGTGACGCACACATACAAAATGATTGCCCAATACGCGCTTGCATACCGAATCTTATGCAGTGCTTGTTGACTTGGTTTTTGTAAAGCTGGGCGTAGCGTGAAATTGGGAGGGCTGCCAGTGACACCCAGATAGTTAGAAAGATTCGCAGCCGAAAGTGCATAAAGGCTAAAGGCAGCTGAAAAAATCCGCAAGGAAGCCGCTCTGGCCTTCAAAGTTGAACAGAGAACATGTTTCTTGTGTGCGTCGTGCTGATTCATTCAGAAATGCAACGATCAGTTTCCTCCATTGGGGGGGAAGGAGGGGGGAACCCATGGGCAGAAGATGGGCTACAGCGACCCCACTGAGTACACTAGTAGGGTCACCTGACTGTTGGCTTTCCATTTAGAGCTCTTGGGATTCAACATCCTTCACCTTTCCCTTGGCATAGGTTATGGCCAGATTTTCGCCTCCTTGAAGGCTGAGAGTGCGGGCAGCGTTAGCGAAGGAGCTGCAGGAGCTCGCCTGGGCACGTTGGCACTGATCGGATCCGCTCGAGACTTCCTGATGAACACCGGGTTAATGTTCACAGGTCCTTGTGTGAAGCAATGCGGCTATGTCTTCACGGCCGTCTTGGGAGGCAGCTTGATGGTTGTAGGCCTTCTATTGGATAGCGTTGTGCCAAGACCCTTGATGTTCTTATCCTTCAGCTGCTTTTCTGGCTTGGGCTCTGCCTTGCTCTTCATGCCTTCTGGTGTGGTTCCTTTCCTGTGCTTCAGTGGGCCGATGCTTCCGGTGGTTGTTGGCATAGCTTCCACTGGTGGAGGAGTTGGCACGGTCGTTTTAAATATCCTGCTGGCCCACTTTCTGGATGCTTGGGGCCGACGAAGCGCACAGCGTGTTCTTGCTTTATGCTTACTATTCGTGCTGTCCTTGAACACCATAGCACTTTGGTATTCCACACGTCAAGCTGCAGAAGCTCCTGAAGCTCGTTCTGAGTCTGGAGAGACTGCCAGCGAGACGACTCAATCTGAGACCGAACCAAGCGAGACCACATCTTCCAAGGCAGAAAAGGCAGAAGGACAGTGCATCAAATCTTTCTTGGAACCCTTCTCAAACCGAAGCTTCTTGCTTCTCAATGTGGGCCTGCTGCTTTACATGTGTGGCTTCATGGTGCCCTACACGCATTTGGTCTACTATGCCGAGCAGCACGGCTATAGAGAAGCTCCGACATTGATCAGCACCATTGGGGCCGCAGCCATTCTTGGACGGTTTTTTGGTGGCTCAGCTTTCCCAACGATCAAAGCATCGTAATATATCGTAATTAATTATACACCACCACCGCGACTACTACTACTACTACTACTACTACTGCTGTGAATATGCTGTGACTATACTCCATTGGGCCAGCGGGCTTGTGAGGATTCTTTGCCACTCTGTGCCACTGAGGCGGCCTGTTTGCAAGTGTGATTTCGCCATCCGTGTTGTTCTTGGTGGTCATTAGCTTGCAGGGTTTGTCGCTGATTTTGCTGCCCTTCTGCACCTCTGGGGTGGAGCTGCATGGCTTTTCCGTGGCTCGGCCGACTGTTGCCTCAATCAACCTGCTTTCATTATCTTTTACTTATTGATGCACTTTTTCACTGCTTTTGAAGGAATGGCGTGCACTAACACAGGATATTCATATTGGCATTGGCATTGTCACTCCCACACCCAGACTAGCTTCCGTCCTTGGCTCAAGGTCAAGGGTGTTTCTCAACCATGTTACGTAGTGTTGACGTCCGTACGAGCAGGTCCACAGGCAACACGAGTGCTTAGGCTTTTGGGTAGCTTTTGATTGGATTCATCAGTTCAGAATGTGTGATCATTCTGGGGGGAGGAGGGATAAATGTGTTAATCATCCAGCAGACCAGGAGACAATCTAGAACGTGGCTTTTCTGTCATCAGCAACCTAGTTGTAGGAGACGACATCTCAACACATGAGATTTCGTGAATGCGTCCGATGACATTCTGATGAACACAGGTGCTCTTTGGCATCTCCTCTGGCAGCCGTGTCGCCCTCCTATCTCTCCTACTGAATGAGCTGTTTGGGGTGGAGAAGGTGCCACACTACTTTGGCCTTGTAGGCGCAACGTCATGGTGTTGGCGTCCATGAACAAACAAGAGCAGTGCTTGTGGAATCCATTATCAATCGGACATCAAAGGTATATCATAGAACCTCTTGTGGCATGTCTATCCACGTTGCTCTAGGAGTTTTGCTAGGGTGCCAAACTGCAGGCGCTGCATTGGGCATTGGCAACCTGACCGGGCCTACACTAGTTGGAACGATTGTTGACATGACCGGAAGCTACCGTGCTGGCTTTTGGACTTCAGCGTCTTTGGTTTTGGCGTCTGTGCCATCGGTACTCGCAGCCATTTGGACCAATTCGAGACAGCGAGCTAGTGAAGCCAGTAAGGGCGCGTCGGAAGTGTGATTGCAGTACGTGTCATTTTTTCAATTTACTGTGTATGTTTTGAGACTGGCTGAATTCCAGCCAGAAGAACAGGGCTCCATTGTTTGAGTTCAGTTGCAGGCCATGCTTGCATCGCTAAACGGGTGAGGTCAGTCTGGTGGTTGCGGTTGGACCAACTGTCGAAGCCCAGTGTCAACCGCAAGCCAATGTTTCTGTTGAAGCTTGCAACCATTCGTGCTACCTCACTTTGCATGTGGATGAACTAGACTAGACTTTTGCACTGCACACTTGCCGACGACATTGCTGCAGACAATTGCAGATAGTCTTGAATTCAACAATGCGCCAAAAGGCGCGTTTGCTTCTGCTGTTGCAGAAGGCAAGGCCTAAGGCGTGATGACAGGCAGGATCCGTTGATGCCGTTTTAGTTGCACGCCAAGCTCCCTGTACAGCAGTCTAGCATGAAGCTACGAGACACTTCCCGGAACTTGGTGGCGCTGAATCACTCAGGAATCTACCCAGCTCCATAAACGGAATCGTCCAAAAAGAGAGGATTTCACGATTTTCATGGAAGTGGAAAGTGGACAAACATGGCTGGATCTTGGATCTTGCAGCGAACATCGTTTCCTTTCGATTCTCGACTGGTCCAGGCGTCCTTCTCGAAGTCCGACACCCAGGATCGCGTGGTCGTTTTGGGATAAAGGAGCTGAGCCTTGGCAAGTACAGACTCTGACCTTCCACATTCATCACCTTTCAGGTCCGACCTTTAAAGTTTTAACATGCTACAGGCAAACGGCTCGGCGAGCCGCTTGCGACATGCAAGTATGGCATGGGGCGTCTCCTTTATGGCGTCCCTTGCCACCGGCCATTTGAGGAGAAGTTGCCAGACTTTCGTCGCCTTTGTGTCGAGACCTGGGCTGCTCAGAACCCCGACTGGGAGACTCTCAGATCTGAATTTCAGTGTGCCCAACGTCACTTTCATCATTGCCGCAGTGTGCCTTCAGCAATGTGGTAGAATTGAGAATTCGGGGCGCTAGATTGAGACTTGAGATGAATTGAGAACATGGTAGATCACATCATGAGCCGTTTATACACACAACCACACATCTATAAGATCATAAAATAAAGATACTAATACTACTACTGCCAGGTCTACTAATTACCAATACCAATAATAACAATAATACATATATATATATAAATAATACATTTGAAACGTGTATTATATTCATGGACTTGTTCAGACGAGTGGACTCGTTTGGGGCTCCTGTCTCACTGTCTCATCATGTCTCCCCCATCCAGGATTGAAATTTTGGACCAGCGCAACGTTTTGGATTTTTTGGAGCCTTCGGATTTGCCCAGATTATGGGACGAGATGTACGTCCCATGGCAGGCAGATGCTGTGCGACTGGCCTTGCTGGCGAAGTATGGAGGTGCCACATCAGATTCAGAGGCTTTTCTTTGTTGTCCCCTTTCTGTTGTTTTTTGTGTTTTTGGTGGGTTGGAGTGGAATCCGCAACTCTCACATAGTGTTTGTTGCGCTCTTTTTGTGCTTTAATATGATACACACACACATATATATATATATGTATATTGAACGATGTATACAATGTACATTCTGTAATGGCTTTTGACGGTTTGCCACTCGCTACTTGTAGACTGGAGATTTGCCAGATCGGAACTTTGGTGCATTAAAGGAATCACCCACCATGCCATGGATTTGGTGCACGGGAAGCCCCACCGGTGGATTTTCAGGCCTGTGGATTGATGCATCAACTATTTGCTTCCAACCGTTTGATGCCTGGATCTACGGAGCCATTCAGTCAGAAGAGCGCCCAGAAGAAATAGCCGTTACTTGGTGTGATTCACTGACTTTGGCAACCCCTCCCCCAATGGACCATATCACCCGCCACGATCGAAGTGTCTCCAACTTCCGACTGTGTGAGACCCTCATCAGTAAGTGTCTTAAATGGTTGGCAAAAACAACAAGAACCCAGAGCCTAGAGCCCTTTATATTGAACACACAGGCATTTGAATTGTCCTTAGTAAAAGTGTTGCCGCGAAGACTAAAACAAAGAACAAAAAGAACATAACTACGTTTTCACAGATCTTTAATTTTTCACAATACATCTTTTTGGTGTGATTCTTTGCAAGGTGGTTGATTTGTTCTCTTTAGTTGCTCCCCAAGGCATTCTACTTCTCTGCATGGGGCTGTGAAATGCACAAGAGCAAGGATGGAAGAAGAACCGAACATTGTTTGTTTGCTGCGCTGCGTATGCCAGAGTTTACTCTGCCTCAAACTTCCGTCCATTGGCCTGTTCCTTTTGCGTTTGTTCTTGTGCTGCGCTGTTGTTTACACTGGGCATCCAAAGAGATTTGCGGGAATCCTTTTGAGCGCTACTCCTGCGCAGGAGTTTGTTGAGAACTGGGTGATGGCAGCCCGACGTGAACATCCACTGATGTTGGCCTGGCAAGCGCTTTTCAACGGCTATTGGAATAGCAAGTCCAGGCCTGCCAGTTTGGCAGAACAGTGGAGTCCAGTGCATAGGTTTATGGTGGTTTATGCAAGCAACACAACAGTTTAACCTCATTCTGCCAACTGTATCCATTTGTCCTGATTTGATCCGTTGAGTCGACTCACCAGGGCAGACGCCTTTTCCATGTTCCTCGACCCACCTGGTGTGCCAGAGCACCCGCTTTTTCGAGATGTCGATTTGAGCCACTTGACGCCCAGCAGCATGAAAGCAGGTTGACTCCTCCAGGCAAATCTCAGTTCCCAAGACGACGCCAACATGTGGACCAGCTCTGCGTATTCAGGAAACGCTTTGGGCAAGATTTGAGGAATTATTTGCTGATGCATGCAGCATTCAAAAAGATGATTGTGGCTTGGAACTTGGAATGAGATGTACTGCCTGCACCTTTTGTGTATTTGTGACTTGTGCTGTGGCTTGCTTGGTTCAGCGCCATGATTTGGATCAATACCCAGACCTTGACACCATCGTGAGTTCCACCATGCTTCAGGATCAATACCCAGAGTTCCGCCGAATCTGGGAAGAGGAAATGCTTCTAATCCGTGCAGATGACACCGCCTTTTGGCACATGGAAGAGCCAGACGTGAAGTGGGACCCAAACGAGTTTCAGCCGCATAAACTTGTGGCGAAGTTGGTTTTTCCAGGCTTCATGTTGTTTATTCTTGAGAAGTCCTACATGTTAATATCAATTTCTGCTGTCCTCGATTCCTGGATGCTGACGAAACGACTCGAAAGCTGCGTGCTTTCAAGTGAAAGGCTGCTCTGCGAAAATGGCGGCGGAAGACAGATCCGTCTTGGATGGTTGCTTGATTTGAGGGGCTTGTTCCCTGTTTGCCCTTTTTTTCCCGAATGCGTAGCGAAGGGTTCTCGTTTAACTCTGGGGGTCTGGGGGTAGAGTCTTGTTCGCGATCCGTTGCTTCTATGTTCGCAACCGTCCGCAACTGTCCGCAACCGTTCGCAACCGTCCGCAACCGTCCGCAGTAGGTCGCTAAGGCGCTGCCATTGGGGGAAGCTTTTGCAAGTGACTATGCATGGATGTGTCACGTGTTAGTTTGCGACGCGAGTCCATTGTGATTTGCGTGAAAAGGATATGTCGCGCAAGAAGCGTGATGCGTTTCACTGCGCAGGCGCAGCGTTTTGTGAGATCCGCAGTTTGCTACGCAGTTCCATTGGGATTAGCGTTTGGAGAGTCGTGTTTTTGGGGTGTTGGATGTGGCCGTGCCATTGGGATTTGCGTTTCAGGGTGTGGCATCGAAGCTCTGTTTTCGTGACAAGTCTCAGCTGAAATGCCGATTTTGGACCCTGGGAGTGTGCTCAGAACGGGTCGAAATCATTCCAAACGTGTGGTGTGGTGCAAATTTTGGTGAAGCTCACATGAGATGACATTGTTACTTTTCGTGGCAGGCGCAGGATTTTGTGCGTGTTTTGAGGTGTGGAAGTGGGATTTTCGTGGCAGGCGCAGGGAATGGTGAGGTTGCGATGCGTGACGGAGGTGACATTTCGTGACAGGCGCAGGGAATCGTGAGGTTGCGAGGTGTGACGGAGGCGACATTTCGTGACAGGCGCAGTACTTTATGCGCATTAGACGTGTGGATGTGGAAAGATTCACGGCGGGCGCAGGGAATCGTGAGGTTGCGAGGTGTGACGGAGGTGACATTTCGTGACAGGCGCAGGGAATCGTGAGGTTGCGAGGTGTGACGGAGGTGACATTTCGTGACAGGCGCGGTACTTTGTGCGCATTAGACGTGTGGACGGAGGTGACATTTCGTGACAGGCGCAGGGAATCGTGGGGTTGCGAGGTGTGACGGAGGTGACATTTCGTGACAGGCGCAGTACTTTATGTGCATTAGACAGCGGCTACGAGGGCGAGTGTAGTGACTGAGTTCAGGGGAACCAATAGGAAGTACGACCCCACCAAGTGGCGTCAGCTGCGAACGGATTTCTGCGACATCTGGTCTCTTGTGCTGGAAGAGGTGGCCGCTCCCACGGCACAATTTTTCCGAGAACACGGGGCTCTGCGTGTCTTTGCCGCCGAAGCTGGTGGAGGCGGCGATTGCTTCTTTTTGTCCACTGCGGTCGTCCTGATGCAGGCGCGAGCAGTCCACCCACGACTCTTGAATCTTTTCACTTCCGATGAGGTGGCTGACTGGGACGACCGAATTACGGTCGCGGCTGCTCTCCGCAAGATTGTCGGGCGACACATGCGCGCCAAGACGCCAAAAGCATTCTTGAACTTTGTCGTAGGGTGTTTGGTGCGCGAAGCTGCGAGGACATGGCTGGACGACTGGTCCATGATCGCACTGTTGCGTGGCTCTCCTTTTGCTTTCTTGAAAGACGCCAACGATGTCCTCGGAGCAGAAGTTGCAGACGACGCCATGCTAGTTCGCTACAAAGAGGGCGACAGCTCCGTGACGAGGAGCAAGAGAGTGCGTTCTGGCACTGCGGCCCTGGTGTCTTTGCAGGATGCCGTGAGCACTGCTCTCGAAGCTTGTGGGAATACTCATTGGGCAACGGACGTCGACTTTGTTGCGTTGGCCACGGAGCTCAATCTTGGCTTCATCATTCATGGAAATACTTGGACCCAGACGTCTGTTGTTCGAGGCTCCGGTGACACATCTAACAAACGTGTGTGCGATAAATCCATACGAATGTTGGACTAATGACATAACCTATAGGATAGTTTTCTTCACTTCCGTTGTGTGTGTCTCATATACTTCTTGTCGATGCAGGCGAACCACAACAACGCACGGTCTTGCACTCCTATTTACAAGAAGATCAGACGCCGCAATTGTGGATTTCTCTGTATTATGTGGATGGTTATCATTTTCAAGTCCTTATTTTCGAGATTTTGGGACAATGCCATTGTTTCTTTCGTGCCGCGGATCTGCCAGAACCTTTACGCCAATGCTTGATTTGAATGCAAAACAAAGATCCTTCATGATGAAGACAGAGCTTGGTGGTGAAGTCCCCATGATGTCCAACAGCGTGTCAGAGAGTGAAAAAGAGACTCTGACCGGCTGTGTCTCTTTTTGTACACAGTGGTTTGACGTATGTGTTTGCATTCGGGTTCGTGGGCTCCATCTTGTTGGATATTCCTGGAACAAGTTTGCAAGAGGAAGTGTCATGGAGTGTCCTTCCATTGGAAGTCAAGAAAGGCGGTTGTTTGCCTTCAAGGGTCACAAGTTGTGCCAAAGAGTGAAGCAGCCGCCAAGGCTTATGTGAAAAAATCCTGTCCAGAACCTTGCCTGCAGCAAGGGGAGCAAGTTTGGCGGGGTGATGTGGTCAAAAGTGGTCAAAGCTGCCGCAGCCTCGTGACAGCTAAGGTCTTGAAGTTCACAAGAGATACCGCCACTCGGCGCCACTCATGCGGCATGATGCCAGCAAATGCTCGCTTCGGAAGCTCAGGCGCAACTGCTCGATGGGCTCTCGCGCGAGGAGTGTCTGACGGCAAGGGGCTAAATGAACTAGCAAGGAAACTCACCAAGCTGTGGCAAGGTCTTAAAGACCTGAGGGACTACACCCGGAAAGATTAACACGGAACCTAAAAATTGACCTTTGGAAGATCATTTCCCCCAAAAATGCACATCCAGTGGTTTCAGATTTCTGGTGAATCTTCCAGGGCGTATATTGTATACACACATTGTTCCGTTGTTTGTTCCGAGTTACGTTGAGCCGGTTTGACTTGCGTTCGTGGGCCACAGGTGGTGCACGCGGGTGGGACCACAGGCCGAATGGAAGCAGAGAAGTCAGAAAGCACTGTAGAAGCTGTGGGTGGCAGCTGGAGGTGGAAAACACTTCACTAGAGATTGGTGGAGGACAGCATCGAACTGAGTTCTTAGAGAGTATCAACAGTAGGGCTTCATCACACTCCTACTTATGTGACACTTCATCATACAAATCATCACTTCGCCTACAAATCGCCACACATCACTTGACTGCATCACAAATAAGATCTTCACGGCACTTCGCAACATCACAAATCAAATCAAACCAGTGACATGCCAAATCACCCTGCACCGCACTGCCACTGTGCACTTCAGGATCATCACAAGTGTTTTTCGTTTGGAACCCAAGGCTCGTTCGGTAAATTCAACAGCTGCAAAGATTTATTGCTTGTTGTCGCAGTGTACATGCACAATCGCAGGCCGCAAATGAACACTTGCCATCATAGTTTGCCATTCTTGAAACTTCCACCCAGAGGGCTGCTTTTGCAAGGCGTTTGAGCAATTCTGAGCACACATGTGCACTGTGGTTTCTCTATCGGCTATCGGCTACCGCTTTGGCTTGCAACAGAAAAGGGTTCATGTATTGAATGTATTGATATGCTAGTAACAAGGAGCTACCAGTAACAAGAAGCTACTAGTTGGAGTTGGAGGCCATTACTACTAGTAACACGAAGCTACTAGGTGGAGGCCATCGCTATTAGGTTGGAGGCCATTACTAGGAGTAACAAGAAGCTACTAGGTGGAGGCCATCGCTATCAGGTTGGAGGCCATTACTACTAGTACCAAAAAGCTACTGGGTGGAAGCCATCGCTATCAGGTTGGAGGCCATTACTACTAAAAACACGAAGCTACTAGGTGGAGGCCATCGCTATCAGGTTGGAGGCCATTACTACTAGTAACAAGAAGCTACTAGGTGGAGGCCATCGCTATTAGGTTGGAGGCCATTACTACTAGTAACAAAAAGCTACTAGGTGGAGGCCATCGCTATTAGGTTGAAGGCCATTACTACTAGTAATATGAAGCTACTAGTATGGGAAGAGAAAATAGTTAAGCCGAGCCTTTGAGATCCTGCGTGTCGGCGCTCGACATCGCTCGACATCTCAGGCTGGAACCTGCTTGGGGGATGCTTTCGCCCAGGCATTATCGGTAGACTAACTGCAAAACCGTCGGCCACTCTGGGCAAGAAGGCCGGGGATTTGGAAACTTTTGATTTTGCATGCCGCTTTCAGAAAATTTTTTCCAGAATGATGCAGTATATGAGCCTCTCAGCTTGCCCAAGGTCGAGCCGGAGCCGCATGCAGGGTTGCAAGCACCGACCTGGAAATGTCCACGTGGACAAGCTTCCTGGAAAAGACCACCTTATGCTGACGAACAGCAAGGACAAGGCCTTATTGCTGACGAATTCTGGCGATTTTTTTCCAGATCGAGGAGGGGACCAGTTGGTGCACATCCACATGATTTGTTCGCAGCCAAGGCATTTTCTTTCAAATTTTCAAGCACTGCTTCGAATCCTCATAGTTTGGTAGTTTCACAGCATTATTTCAATGTGTCATGATGTCTAGTTGCAGGATAATCTCAAAGAGTTTGTTTCAAAATGTGTCATACGGGATTTGCAGTGTAACACTGCAGTGCTTCAGTGGGCTTGGCTGCAAGAATGCAGGAATACTCCACGTGGAAAACTTTCTGTGATCTTTTGTGCAAACTGTGAGAGAGTTGAGAAGGCTCATTGGAATGACAGGAAATTCGTGCTCATGGCTCTTGCATTTTCTGTCACTCTTCACATCGGAAGCTTGGCTGAAGAGCAGCTTCCCAACATCATAGAATTAAAGTGCTCATTTTGATGGAATAACCGTACATTTTGATAGAATTGTAGACGTATATAGTTGATCTGATTTTGGTGTTTGCCGTGCCACCACGTCGAGCAACGGCAAACAATGACACCCAGAACTTGGTCACGCTGAACCAAGGTCAATCAAACAAAACCGGATTACCCCAGCAGGACTAACATGATTCAACATCATCCATGTTTGCAAGTTAGTGCAGGGAGACGCAGGGAGACGTTTAGAATGAGCCACGCGTAGCCGGAATGCAATGCAAAAGGCGTTTCGAACGGTCAGCGCTAGCTACAGTTGCCCGTGCTCCTAGGAACGCCATGCTCCTATGCATGTATTCAAGCTCCTGAAAGAGTCATGACGGGAGGCCTCATTTTCTTCGAAGATGACGGGATTCCAGCCCCTATGCTGCCTATGCTGGGCGACGGTGCGTGAGCTTTAGCGGTGCCTGACTGCATCCATCGGAAATCCGACATTTTGCGACAGGTCATGTTGGAATCATGAATCAAGCTGCACGTGCGACTTTGACAGGTTTAATCCAGAGAGCAAGGGGTTCCAAGATTTGGGCCACTAGATTGCATGAATATAGATCTCATCTCAATCTTGGACTATTTTTGAACAAGCACACCCAATGACGTGATCCTGGTCACAAGAGTCACCACCAGAGCGGATGTTGAGCACGTAGAAAGCACACAAGATTCTGCGCCAGCCATCTAAGCTTGCCTCAAAAAAAGGAAGCGGTTCAAATGCCCATTCAGGTGGGTTTGGCAGTGCTTTTACCTTGCTAGTTGCATGATGCGTGCTTTCTTGAAGTAGGACGCCGCACCATGTTGCTGCTCATCGGCTCCCAGCATCTAGTTGGATGTCGGGGATTTCTCCCTGTCACCAACGTTCGGATGTCGGGGCCTCGTGCAGCTCATTACTGGTCAAAAACTGCTAAGGATAGCCTTCTTTTTGGTCTCCCTAAGGGTGTGAGACTGCATGGAGACAAACAAAGGAGATTACAAAGATGGACATCCTCCTTGTTTTTTCTCTCAGTTACCTGTGAAATCTTTTGACACTTTCTTGTTGAGGTGGAACCTTAGATCCGCTTCATTGTAGACTCCCGCCGTGCGGAAACTCGGCCATTTGTCCATGTAGAATCGCAAACAGCGCTCTTTTCTTTTGATTGTGCACTTTTTTTGAGGCTGACAATTGTGGCAGGGCCTCAAGCCGGCATTTGCAGGATGGTTTGTCGTTTCTGTTTTCTTAGACTTCACGCACAAATTTGCTTTTGTCCCAGGTGCAAGAAATGATACCACAAAACAATCTTTGTGGAAGAGTAACGTTCTGTCAAGATCTCATGCTCGTTTCTGTTCACCCTGCCCGCAATTGTTGCAGGGTCATGTGGATTCTGGCGCTGCTATGTCACACCTGCCTCGCCACTCACCTTCGAGGTGGACTGAGACAGTGAGCCAAAAACATCGTTCTTTATGTTCGTTTCAGCTCAACTAGTCGGCGTTTTGCTTCTTGGGCGAATACCATGTTTGGTGGTATCATTATGTATTATTATGTGTTATTACATCATGGATCACTGAACATTCGCGTATTCAAGGATAGGGCACTGGGGCTTTGGGATAAATGGCAAGGACAAAACAATTTAACACACACGCACACACATAATATCACATAATCATATAATGCGCACATTATATGTATGCACATTATATATAATATGCACATGAATGTATGCCTTTTTGGTTTGTTAGCATGGCTTTTACCCTGTGTTGTCATGTGTTTTAAATGCATTAATATTGGCAGAACGGCTGACCAATGCACTCAGATAAGGACATATGTTTTCCAAGGTTGGGACATTGGAGAACAAGGATGCATTCCAATTCATATTGTTAGTAGTATCTAATGCAATTGCAAATATAAGAATTTGCGTACAGGTGAAAGAAGCACTCATGACCCTACACGTGTAGTTCACTAAAGGTGACACGCACTATCGAGAAGTGTACATGAAGGCCGCCATTTCAGCTGGCAAAAGAATCCGCATGGTAGCGGAGCCGAGGAACCTCATTGCTTAGGCTCTGAGGGGAGGCTCCAGGGATTCTTTGAGGGCAGGACCCAATCCCCCGGTTGGTGGCCCTTGCACCCGCAGGCAGCCATAGGTGCCTGGCCAGTGCTGGGCGGAGATCCAGCTGAGCTCGCAATCACTGCTAGTGTTCGCCCTGAGGTACAAGTTTGTCCCTTTGCCCGTGATCCCTACATCGACTTGGAGCCCATCGCCCTTGAAGCTGAGCGGGGTGAGTTTGAGCGGATATGGCTGGTTTGGAGGGATCTCCATTGGCACGATCCCCTACTTGCTGGAGGTGGAATGGTTGATGGCGCCGAGATCGCCAGGAGAATGGTCCAGGCAGGCTGTAGAAGCAGCTGGCCGCGGCGGGGCGGCAGTGGATGCCGTGGCCCAGAAGCCAGAAGATCGAAACTGGTTTCGCATCTTGCCAAAACCTCCCAATTTCGATCCACGATCCCGGGAGGAGGAGATATCCCAATGAGAGACTTCTCCTGGAGCCTAGAGCAATACCTCTCCTCCCTGGACTCCATCTACATCGACGACATTAAGGAGCTCAGGTCCAATCCAGGAAGAGAGATTGCAGTGGACCTCCAAGGTGGTGAAGAACGGCAACGAAGCAGCTTCCTGTATGCTTTGCTGGCACCCCTCCTGCGCCACAGGCCTCTCTCCCTAATCAAGCAGGCAGGTGAAGGATTCAAATGGCTTGGAGGCCTATCGAGTGCTCATCCAAAGCTTGGAACCAACAAGCAAAAACCGGTCCCTCGGACTTTTGACGATGATATTAGAGTGGGGACAGTTTGACATGAGAAAGGGGATCATTCTGAATCAGTTGCTCAAGGTCGAGGAGGCCTATGCTGAATACGAGAAAACGGGAGCTCGCCTCGACGAGACCATCAAGTTCGCCACCCTGATGCGCTGTGTTGGAGGCCAATTGAAGACCTGGTTACAGCTACAGGTGGCTGAGACGCAAAGCTACAGTCGGCTGAGAGAAGCGATTATCCAGTACGACCATGCCATCCAGAGGAGTTGGGATTTGAGGTTGACGCAGGAATGGAGGCAGCGGCACAGCCCGTGGAGAGGAGAGATGTTGAGTTGCCAGTGGAAGCTGGCCGGGCAGATGAGGAGGTTCATGATGAACCCTTGAGGGAAGAAGGAGAAGAGCAGGAAGCAAGGCTGGTGGTAGGAGGAGCTATGCCTGGAAGCCTATTGGTCAATGGCGTCGAGCTGACCCCGGAGTCGAGGTTGAGAGAGCTGAGGGCAGCGTGCAGTTTCTACGGCATCAGCGCCTCAGGAAGTAAGATAAAATGCTGCTAGAGGTTGGTAAGCCACATCAAGGAGCTGGAGTTGAAAGCAGCAGCGTCCGCAGTTGCAGCAGCTCAGATGGAAGTTGCAAGGAGGCCGAGACCACAGCCTTTGGTGAAAGTTCCTTCGGAGGAGGAGCAGTTCCTGCATGAGCTAACGCACACTCCATATCAGCCCTGGTGCGAGACATGTTTGATGCACCGTGGTCGACCAGACAGGCACCTACGTACAGGAGCAGCAAGACTCTCAGGCATTCCGATCATTAGCATGGATTTCTGCTATACGAAGGCCGGAGAGATGGATCGACCAGCGCCAGCGGCAATGGAAGAGGATGGACATGAGGTAGTAGATCTGCAACAGGAGCAAGATGAGCAGCAGGGCTGAGGTGAGGTTCAAGGAGGTGAAAGCAGCTCTTTGGTTGGTCGTATCATGTAGCCAAACAAGATTACTATGTGCAGCTCGCTTGCAGTCGAAAGGCCAGTTGAGCCTTATGCGCCGGGAGACAATGACCTTCATCCAACTTGGCCACACAGAAGTTGGACTCTATGCAGACAATGAGCCGACAATGCGGGCCCTACTTCGCATTTTGCTAAACTCCCGTCATGCACTTGGGCTTCGCACAAGGATCTACACGACCCGGGTGAAGGACTCCGCAGGTAATTCCCTGGCCGAGAACGCCATCCAGAGGATCAGAGGACTGGCTGGTACTTTGATGGAATCATTGATGAAGAAGGTCGGATTGAGGTTCAACAGCAACCACGCGCTGTGGAGCTGGGCTGCACGTCATGGAGCTAGCTTTGAACTGACCCAGGGCAAGTCGTATGAGTCGCCTCTGGTTCCATTTGGTTGCCCGGTCTATGCCCGGCAAAGGCAATCCGAAGTGGCGAATGGCTATCTTTTTTGGGCAAGACCCCACGATCTACAGAGAGGCGGATGCCCAGGCAGTGGAGGAGTATGCAAGATCTAAAGAAGGTCAAGAGGAGGCAGAACGCGAGATCCAGGAAGTGCAGTTGATGCTTGGGGCAACAGAAGAGGTTGTTTCAGGTGCCTTGGCAGCTGAAGGTGGAGTGCCAGCCCCAAGAGCCCCGCCAGCAGAAGGGCAAAGTTCACCAGTTCCTGCTCTACAGCATCCTGGAGAAGTGGGCTCGGATGGATTTGTTCCTATGGAGATTCCCCACTACCGTGGGATGACGACAAGGGCACTCAAGAGGAGAGAACTTTGAGGAAGACACCGCCTCCACCATCAGCAGTCAAGATTGAGCCGGAAGCAAAGAAGCCTCGAGTGGAGAGCTCTAAGAAGCAAATGATTGAGAAAGAAGGCGCAACATCGCCATCGAGCACCTCGAGGACGGAGATGGTTGACGAGTGGAGGAAGTGACTATTGAAGGGGAAACTATGTACCACTTATGAAGTTGTAGATGTAGAGACCCTGGCTATGGATGAAGAAGAGGAGGGCTTGGAGAACCTGGCGCCAGGGGCAATTCCAGAAGCCTTGTGGAGCAATGAACCCTTGCAGACAAAGTGGAGGAGCAGAGGCTGAAAAGGATGGGTGTGATTGCAGACCTCGAGACAGCAGATATGCTGTTGGACAAGCTCACAGCAAAGTTTGTCAGGGACTGGCGCATCAAGACTAAGGTCAACGAGGATGGCACCAAAGTGAAGAGGTGGTTGAGGAGGTCACGCCTAGTGGCAAGAGAGTTTGCCAATGACAAGAGGGATGATGTCTACAGTGGAAGCTATTCCCTACGGTACAAGGTCCTGAGAATCTACCGGGACAGCGCGTCGGAGCAAAGGCTTGGTTTGAGCGTGTCCAGCAACATCTCATGGAGGACCATGGATTACCTTTGATGTGATCAATCCCTGCCTTGGGAGATGTGGAGAAGGAGGAGTGAGGAGACAAAGTCTACGTGTTGATACATGTTGATGACATCATGTTTGCAGGACGGTCCAAGGCAGTGGAGAAGTTCGTGGACAAGCTCAAGGCAAAGTTTGAGGTGGAGTGGAGGAAGATGGCCAAGAGTTTTCCTTCCTCAAGCGCACCTGCAAGTTGACGCCAGATGGTTTGCTGGCCGAGGAGACCTATGGAAAGGTGAAGAGGCAGAGACTTCCAGCTTCAGCAGACATCCAAGATGCTGACAGCTCGAACTTGGTGGGACCTCAGGAAGCATCGGCGTTTCGCTCAATCACTGGAATGGGTATTTATTATTTGGCCCAAGAGAGATTGGATATAGCCTACACCACCAAGGAGCTTGCAAGCAAGCCCCACGGAGGTGGCAGTACGGAGGATGCGCAAGCTGGTGGGCTATCCCAAGGAGACAGAACATCAACATATTCTGCTCCCAAATCCAATCAGAGGAGGAGGCATCAATACCCATGGATCTTCGAGACCTGTAGCGATGCAGATTGGTCAGGATGCAAGGCTACAAGGAGGTCTACATCATCAGCAATACATGCAGTCAATGGCCTCATTGTGCACAGCAGCTCCCGCGGGCAGAAGACGATCAGCCTCAGTTCTGCTGAGAGTGAACTCAATGCACTGGTGGCAGCAGCCTGCGATGGGATTTGCTTGAAGGACAGCCTGGAGTTTTTGACTCAGGAGGAGGTTGAACATGTGTGCTGGGTTGATAATTCAGCCACCCGACAAATTGCACGCAAGAGAGGCAGCGGCAAACTACGCCACTTGAGTGGAAAGCTCCCATGGTGCCAGGACAAGGTTGCAGATGGCAGCCTGTCAGTCCGCCAGGTTGGTACGACCTTGAACATTGCGGACATTGGCGCCAAACCTCTGTCAAGGGCAAGGGTGGATAAGGTTGGATCTTTTGCTCTACTGGTGCAATGCTATGACAGGAGATGGGCAGAGGGTTGGAGAAAAGCAACATGAGAGCTTTCAGGAGCAGCGCTTTGAAAAGGGCCGCATCATGAAGATGGCAAAGTTCCTCAACAGGCTGGTAATGGTGGGCAGTCTTGAGCTGGCCGCGGGATCACGTGTGGAGGTTGAGATTGAAGAGCAGATCTCATACTCGAGTTGGAAGGTATTGCTATTCTTCATTTTGCTGGCTATGGTGGCAGCCGGATTTGCGTTGATGTGGAAGAAGATCAAGCACCTCGAATGGGCGCTGAGACGGCTACAGGATGAGCTGGATGTGCAGAGGGTTCTCCAATAGCCTCAACGAGGTTGAACTCACATGGAGCATGCAGGCAGACTATGCCCAGAGAATCCACCAAGGCTTGAACTATGTGGATGGGTATGTGCAGGACGTCTCCATCAAGCCTGAAGAGTGGAAGAAGTTGCGATACATCGAAAAGGTCAACAGGAGACACGATGGCCTGAAGTTGAAGAAAAGTGGCGCAGGCAAAGGAAGAGCGAGGAGCAGATCGACTACCAGAACGGCCAAGAGCAGCTACAAGAGGAGATGACGAGCCAATGTCATCAGACGAAGATGATCGGGCAGGATCAGAACAACCACTACTGTCAGGCGATACAGCGACGGTAGAGCTGGAGGATGACAGAACAGTCGAGATCCCGGTTGAGTACCCGACTCCACAACAACAAGTGGTTGAACCAGAGCCCATGCCGACGTCAGAACCTGAAGAAGCTGAAGATGAAAACATGAGTGAGGCTGGGACTCAGCCAGAAGGTGTGGAATGGAACCCTGAGCCGATCGAGATTCCTGAGCAGGACTTCCCGTTCATGAACGAAGTTGGCACTCGCACAGAGCTCAAGGCTCGAAACGAGCTGAGTAGGATTGAAGCATGCTGGTTCCACTATGCCAGAAAAGAGGATTGGCAGATGGAACGGAAGCTTTGCCCCCAAATGGAGGAGTGCTTCAATTTCATGAGCTGAAGTCGGTCAAAGAGCCAAGAGAAGCTCAAAGACCGAAGGGGGGAGTGCGTACAGGTTAAAGAAGCACTCATGACCCTACATGTGTAGTTCACTAAAGGTGACACGCACTATCGAGAAGTGTACACGAAGGCCGCCATTTCAGCTGGCAAAAGAATCCGCAGAATTAATGGATATAATATAATTGATCATGTGAATTTCAATAATATCAACTCAAACTGTTACATTGGACTTGAAATTCAAAGTATGAGTCTCATGGTGTACAAGTGTGAAGACCCCACCAAAAAATAATTTACAGACATAATGGTGCACATGACAATGAACATTATATATATGAGCACTCCAATTCATACTGTCAGCTGCACACAGTGCAACTGCACGTATGATAATGGATGAATACAACTATACAACTGATTATATTAGTTGTTAGTTTGTTTTTTTTGACACTGTGGCATTACATTTTAAACTTTAAACAACTCAAATTAGGAACTTAGAGTGTGACAATCACAGACATTGGGTTTACACTAGGCTTGTACACCTGACATGTTGAATTAAATGTTATACAACTGTGAATATCTCAAAGCAACACAACAATTCACACAATTACTTGTGTACTTTACAATGAAAGAAAAATCTTTTTGTAATCACCGCAAGTGATACGATGACTTGTGCCAACTGCAAGTTCCAATATGAGAGTTGATGAATGCAACTTACTATTAAATTGAATGTTTTACAACTGCGGCAACCACAGTAACTTGACAATTGACACGCTCACTGGTGTGCATGACATCTCAGTAGCGTGTGCATGACATCTCAGTAGCATTTCTTCCTTTTCTCTTCTCTTTCATTCCCTTTCCCTCCATTCCCTTTTAAGAGAACAGAAGAGAAGAGAAGGGAGGAGGCGAAAAGAAGAGAAGAATAGAGTTGCAATCTCACTAAGTCACTAAGCTGAATTATTTTCGCACTGACTGGCAGTACTGCTATCAATTCACATACTACGGTCTTGACAGGTACACGGTACACAGAAAGTCTTCGGGAACAATAGTTTCTTTAGAAACCTTAAGGTTTTCCTCAGGCCAAGAACCAAGAACCAAGATTGCACAGAAAGTCTTGGGGAAAATCTGGTTCTCATGAGAAGGTTATCCCCAAGACTTTCTGTGCAATCTTGGTTCTTGGATCTTGGTTCCAGGAGAATCTTAAGATTTCTTAAGATTGTTTAAATATTGTTCTTGTTCTCTTGTTTTTTTAAATATATTCTTCACCTGCACTGCACGAGGGGGTGCAAAGGGAAAAACTTATGTAGAAGTGTATATATTTATATTATATATAATTCAACATATAGTTACTCAATATAATTTTAGGTATACTATATTAGGTATCAAAAACAATCATGAACCACTGCAATATATATATATATATGGCACCCGCTTTCACCTCAAATGTTCTCCCCCAAACAGACCAGAAACACTGTGCATAAAAAACCGCAAATACCAATGAAAAATAAAAACAAAAAGTAGACATTTGGGGGGTACCACATATATAAATATATTTGTAACTATACATATACATTATATATACACATATTTGTGTGTGTGTGTTTGTTCTGCATGATGCTAAACATGTCGTTGTTATGAGGGGTTGACCTTCTGAACCCAATCAACTCTCGTGTAAGTGGTGCAGTTTTTGATGACTCCTTTTTCATGTTATACAAATGTTCAGACAGATGTTGAGGGTGTTACATGGTGTCATCACTTCGTTCCATCGGCCAGGTGTAAGGCCAGCTTTGCAGTCCCACGGGCTGAGTGATCCTGAAGATGTTTTTCACGATGCCAAGGGCAGAGGACCACCATCGGATATCATCAACAAGACCTTGCACGAGCACATGGATTTTCAATCCGTGAGGGATCCCGGTGACACTGATGCAGTTGTTGTAGAGCAAACCTTCGACTCTCTTGACACGAACTACGATGATAGCCTTTCAAGAGCTGAGTTTATTGCCGGTGCTTTGCGCAACAACCCTGGAAGCAGAGACAAGTTGGTCGAGATTTTCTCCAGCATTGACACAAATGCAGACGGTGAGATCTCGCGAACGGAGTTCGTCAGCGCTGCAAAGGGATCGCAAAAGATGGGTGGTTTGAATCCGGCATTCAGATTGGCAGATGCTGATGGAGATGGTTTTCTTTCCCAAGACGAATTTTTCTTCATTGCTCGACAATTCTACCCCCTAGAATGGCAGAACAGCGATGCATTGATTCCGCTTTTCCACCTACTGGACACAGATGTTGATGGGAGGCTTTCACGCATGGAATTCTTAAAGCAGGCTGATGGCGGGCCTGTACTTACAAGACACCATGCGAGACTGAAGCCCATACCTACCAAGCCGGTTGACGACAGAGGCAATAGGAGTGAAAGACTGCCTGTCGCTGAACCAGGCAAACGCGCCAAGGTGGCCCAGACCTCGAAACGAGGGGTTTTCGAGAAAACTGAGAAGGTTTTCGACGAAAAGGGCAAAACGGAGAAAACCAGAATCCAAGGCAAAGGGGATTTCGATGCGATTCCAGATTGGTTACGCCCTGACGGACTCAGTGAAGAAGTGGCCCATGACATTGCCCAAGAAACGGCGAAGGCCGTGCGTGAGGTGATCCGTCAGGAATTGGGGACAAGCCCTTTGAGCCCTGCTGCTAAAGCAGCCATGGATGCAGCAAAATCTGCCGGCCTCTCCAAAGAGGGTGCCGCAGCTGCGGCAGCAGAGGCAGCCGGACGCGCAGCAGCGGATGAAGCTAGTACAAGAGATGCATCTCCGAAGAAGCTGGGGGCGGTGGCTGCCACAGCTGCATTCAGAGCTGCTCTAGCTACAGGGATGACAAAGACGCAGGCCGCCATGAGATCAGCTGAAACAGCGAGCAAAGCTGCTGCAGACAAGGCCTTAGCTTTGTCAAGCAACTTTCAACAGGCTGCGCAGGTGGCTGCCAACGTTGCATTTCAGGCAGCGCTAGATGCTGGAATGAGTTATTCTCAGGCAGCTCAAGCTGCAGCTGAAGCTGCAGGCCGCGTCATCGCATCTCACCCGAGCGGCATTGAGCAAGACATCACAGCTGCCGCAAAGGCAGCTCAGCAGGGCGTTCAGGACTTAGGTGCGCCTAAAGAAGTGGCTGTGGTTGCCGCCACTGCCGCCGTGGGGTCTGCAGCAGCTGAAGAGGCCTTGGCCGAAGGCAAACGGCCGAAAGAGGCAGCTGGTGCAGCAGCAAACGCGGTGTTTTCCTTCTCAGTCACCCATGGGCTGAAAGCAGAAGAAGCTGTGTCGCAAAGCACCGTGGCTGCAGCTGAGGCTGCTTTGCAAGTTGCAATCGCTTCAGGCAAGGGGACTCAGGAGGTGGTTGACACAGCGGTTGAAACGGCTGAGGAGACACTCACAAACTTGGGCAACAGCACTCCGACGAAGAAAGTCGACAATGCAGTGGAAGCCACACGCGAAATGGCAATTTCAAATCCCAAGCTGTCCAATTTGACGTTGAAGCAGAAGCTTGCTGTCATGGCAGAAGAGGCCGCAACTGTTGCAGTGGAGGCGGGCACTGCAAAAGATGCACTCCAAGTAGCCGTCTTGGCGGCAAACGCGACGCTTGAAGCAGCAGCTGCGTTGCGATTGAAAAGCACCGATGCCACTTGCAGCATTGCCTTGGCGGCTGGCTCAGCGGCAAGTCGGGCAGGTGAGAAGAGTTTTGAGAGTATCGACGCTATGGCTGCAGCTGCAGTCCAGGCTGTGCAGAAAGTGACTGCCAATTGGTGGACTCCGCAGATCATCACCGAAGCCTCGACTCTGGCCGCTGCATTGGCAGTAGCTACCAGCGCCATCGACACAGGCAAGACCAGAGCGAAGGTTTTGAAAACTGCCGTGCTGTATGCAAGGAAAGTGGGTCTACAAGCACAGCTGGGCCGCTTAGACCTAGCTCGAGCTGTGGCCAGAGCTGCTGCTCTCAGCTTCAGCGAGGCAGAACCCTCCTTCTACGGCGAGAGGCTTCTTACAGAGGCCCAGAAAGTTGCTCAGGAGGCTGCAGCAGACACCGGTGCCACGGCGGTGGCCGAAGATTTGGGTCGTTCGGCCGCCCAGGAAGCTGATGAATTGAAGATCCCCCCAGCTGCTCGGCAAGCGGCAGGGCTTGCTGCCAAACATGCCGGGGGCCAAATGAGTCGAGCCAAGGCGGTGAAAGAGATTTCGATCGTCGCACAGCTGGCCGGGCGTGCAGCACAGTTGGCAGGAATGACACCAGAGGAGGTGGCAGTGGTCATGGGCCTGGAAATAGCTGAAGCTCTTCCCAGATTTGATGCACATGACAGCCCAGAGCCTATGGCAGAAGATGCGACCATGGCGGCCCTCCAAGCAGCTAAGACTTTGGGTCTAACATTGAAGCAATTGGAAGCAGTGACGATGCATGCTGCAGCAGGGGGGGCCATTACTGCAGGAAAGATCTTCTTCCTCAATGTGCAGGAGATTTCCAAACTTGCTGTGCACGCAGTGGTGGCTGCCAGCAAAGGTTTGGCAGACGAGGACACGCAGAGTGCCGATGAGTGGTTTAATGAAGTGATCGTCATGTGATAAATGTATAAACTCATCTAGAACGAAACAGTGGCCAGCGCAAGGCACAACACATGCCGTTTCCAATCTCTACCACTATATAATACTGTGATGATCTCACAATCTGTGCAGCTTCAGGACCGCGCTGCTTTGGCCGCCAAGGCCGCTGGCTGTGCTGCAGCCCAAGCAGTTGCTGATGCTGGTGCGAGCCAGGAGCGAGTGCAACGAGCTGCTGCCGCGGCGGCTCAAAGGGCAGCGGCATCGTTGCAACTGACACCCGCGGTGGTGCCCTGCCAGCAGATGGCTGCCAGCAGCATCGCTATAGCTCATCGATCCTTTTGTTCGAAAAACATGTTTGAATGTCCGGTGTGTAGATGTGTCTAGTGCTTTTTCATGTTTCACTGCTGGCTTTGCTGCTTCACCACTCTGCAGCAGATCTCGGCAGACCTCATGGCATATTCTTGCATATTCTTGCTGTCCACATATATATAGTATATACAGTGAATATACAAAAATACACACACACACATATATATATATACACATTATATTGTACAATTCATTACAATTTTCTGCATACTGTTTTATTTTTGCACTGTACTAGTACGTGTAGACCTTCTCTCTCATCACCTCCCGAATTTGACCACAAGTGACGTGTTCAGTGCCCCTTCTGTTTGCTGTTCTTCGTCGAGACCTCCTTGAGGTCCAGTAGGCTCAGCAGGCTAGAGGCTTGTTGAAGATCCGTCGCTTTGGCTACAAGGCCTCTCGCTTGGCTGCCCTTTCTGCTGGCCGTGCTGCCGGACGTGCCAGCGCCTCTGAGGGTGGAAGCACAGAGGAACTACGCCGCAGCGCCGCCGACGCAGCAGCAACTTGATCAGCAGAGTCGGGAATGATCGGGAGTGTTTTTGCCCTGTTTTTGCCGCAGCTGGCGAAAAGAAGAAAGTCATGAGACATTCGGGGTCAGATTGCAGCACCTGCTGGTCCAAACCGAAACTCTGCTTTAGCTCAGGTGGCCGTGGCTCGAGCGCTTCAGCTGCCTTCACCTGACTTGGTGGGTGCCGAGGCAGCCCAACAGGCTGCCTCTGAGGCAGCAGCCTACACAGCACGAGGCCAGCATGAACATGGGGTGGATGCAGTCAGGTTGTTCATACCGATCAGACCCCAGGCAAGAAGAAGCAGCCGCCACTGCCGGAGCCGAAGAAGGACTTCCGTCACTTGACACAATCTGGCCAATACAGTCACTACATGTACTGTATATTTGTCAAACGTTGATGTTGCTCCTTGAGGAAGCTGTACAGTGCTCTAGCCTCTAGCCGTCTAAAGTGAACACAAGCACCAAGTTGGTACCCTCAGCCAATATAGGTAGCTTAGATGCTGATGGAGATGGGCTTGTCACTGCGGGAGAATTGGGGAAGTGGGAGCCGGAGAACGACTTTGTTTCGATGCTCGGCATTTTTGGTTTGCACGAATGAATGCAGTTGCGCTGGCCAGGGGCACTTCAGCACTATTGGATGATGTCCAAGTATGCTACCGACTATTTCAAGTTGTGCATGTTGTATAGTTAGTAATTACCTTCTTAGTGTGTGTGTATATGGTGGCACTTTCCAACCGTTAAGGATGGAAAGGAATGGAGATGGAGAAATTACAATGCAAGAGTTCCAAAAGTGGAACCCTCAACACGCCAAAGTCCTGGTGACCAAGACTAAGACTGCAGGCAGGATGCACAAAGAAGAAACAGGATGCATCACATTGTGCCACCAAAGTGCTTTGCTCCTGTGCTTTGTCACTCGGAGTCAGCAGCTTTCAAGACTGTAACAACGTTCATAGCAAGCGTTTCCTACGTACACATGGCATCAAAGTATCAATCATAGCTTGTTCTGTATTGGGACTTGGCAGATTTGTGCGAGGCGCTCTGCTGTCAGTCGCACGGAAGCCGGAGTCCTTTGCCTTGGATTTGCTGCTTGCCAGCGAGAGACGGCTGGGTAGCCTTGCAATTGCCTTGATGAGCAAGACAGATGAGATGTTTTGAACATTGACCTGGGGCAAATGCAACCTGCTTGTTGTCGGTTTTGTGTCTGTTTTTTCACTGGCCAAATCCACTTGACACATCTTGACAAAGCTTGAGGTTGGACTCTGAACATGACCAGAAAAGCCACCTGCTCAGAAGCTGAATCGATCACAGTCTCTGCCACAAGCCTTGTGATGCCCATAACTGAGGCCCAGAGGAAGAAAACATGGAGAGGCAATTGGACACCTTCAGCATGTTGGATTTGCCACTCATCACAGATTTGTGCAGAGCTGAAAGCAGAAGGTCTCAGATCCTCAGCTTTCAGCCCAAAATCTTTCTCAATGGGCCTAGGAACCACGATGGAAAGCTGTCCGCCGATGAGCTGAGAGCGTGGCAAGGTGCGCGCAAAACAAAAGACTCTATTTGGACACACCGTGAAATGAGAATGCTACAGTGCCTGCTGTACTGACGCAGAAAGGGGTCACAAAGGGTACGGTACATTTGCCCATATCTACAGGAAGCTTATGTCATTTGCAAGGCTTTGCACGTCAAAAAGGTTCATCCCACTCGGCAATGAGATGTTCAGCTAACTTAGAGTTGAGCGCTTTTCATGTAGCAAGTTAGCAACGCGTTGAGTTTGTTCAGTAGGGAGTTCGCTGCATGTTAAGTTAAGGCTGTTCTATAAGGTAGTTCAAGGATGTTCAAGGCTAAGGCAAGCTTATGCCAAGGTGACTTACAGTGGATGACTTAGATATGGCTATATATCACGAAAGCCAGCCGATAGGCTGATAGGCTAGGCTGGAGTTGGGTTTGGCGAGCAAAGTGAGTCTAGGGGGTGTGGGGGGGGGTGGTCGCACACGGGTGAATTTCGCAGGGTGAACCCCAATGTGTTAAACATATGGCTGAACCTGGCCAGGGAGACAATGAGATACTAGCACAACGCTAATGCGAGGACAAGTATTGAATGAGACACAATGTGTGCCAAAGAGCCAAAAGAGGGTTCCGCATGCGTGGTTCCACAGAGGGAAGCAAGCAAAAGTCATGCGCTCACTCTGTACTGGAGTTGCTGAGTGGAAATGACACTCTGTTTTGCTGCTGAGTTTGCATCTTCTTTGTAGGGACTGGAATGGTTGTCTTTGATCTTGGGTGGCTCGCAAGGTGGAAGCAACTCATTGTGGCCTTCGTTTTGGAATGGCCTTCTCACGGCGAAGAACCACGAGACGCGCAACAATTCGCACAGATCCCCAGGCACAACACAGCAAATTGAGATCCAGCCAAGTCAGCACTTGTCTGGACTGACGCTTAACTCAAAGCGTACAGTTAACTGACCACACAAACTGAGTCAACCTCACCCTTCGGCGACACTTAAAGCTGTATAGCTTAGCTGGCTCAAGTTATGCTAGAATACACCCAGCAGTATATACAAGAGAAGGGAGGGGACGAATGCCAGCCTCCGTAAGAAGACATCAATATGGCAATGGGGGGTGTCGTCGAGAGGAAATACAAGGCAGAGGTGGAGAGCCGCAGTAAAGGTCAATATGACAGGCTCTCAGTCAGAGGTGGGGGAGTGGGGTGTCCCTGCTCTTGTTGCTCAATGGGCACTTTGAAGATAAAAAGGGGGGCACCCGTAAGTAACTGAGGTACGCTTGCCTGCTGTTTGTTTGTTTTGTGCTGCAGATAGACTCATAAAGTCCGCGTGCTGCTAAGATCACCGTGGAACAACGCGCGCTGCCTATCCTGCACATGAACTCCCACTCCATATGGGTGACTCAAAGCTTGCCCACTGCCACTGCATTCGGTTCTCCTGCCCTCACAGATCGCACAGTATCTCAAGAGAGACACCTCTCTGTCACCCCTGGCCGAACGCTATTTCAATCGGCGCCAGAGACGCACTTCTCCCTTTCCTGGAGGAGTTCCTGCCACTTTTCGCGTCGCGTTGTCCCATCATCAACATGAACTCCCACCCCTGCTAGAAGATGGTTTAGATTGCCTCCTGAGCCCCTCATCATGCCAATGATGCACTAATGGCCGCCAAATACATCTCCTGCATCACAACACCCCAAAAACCGCTCCCAGCAAATACTTTTCTTCGCTCTCCCCCACCAGGGTCCTGCTTGCGAGTTGATAGTTTTTGCAGCAAAGCGTCAAAGCGCCGCTCACAAATAGCCTTTGCAACCTCATGGCAACATGTACAACGCGTTTGCCTGTTGTGATTGTAGGCGGGGCAGCCCTGTCATTGTGACTTTGGCAGCTATAATTTGGGTTTGGAAGACGTACGTAGTATCCCTTGTCAGCGTCTCACCAACAGAGTGTCCAATGCATCACCTAGCCAAGGCCAAGGCATTGCATATATACTCAAATTTATTGAATGTATTAAGGAATGCGTTGGAATCCTTCTGCGGTGTCATGCAGTTTCCACGTTTGTGGGCAGAGGAAAAATGATCAGATAAGTCTATATACCTGGTTTTAGCCTCACATCTTGAAACTAGCGTAGCAATTTCGCCTGTATCTGCCAATGAGGCCAATCAGGCGACCAACTCTGGTTTGAATGGTCTTTACCTCGGTTCTGCCTTGGGCTTCACCTCAAGGGCTTACCAGTCCTTGAAGAGAGGCAGGTTGTATCAAGCTCGGAAGCCGAGCGCTTGTGTTTCACCCAGATCATGCGTGGACAAGTGCAGCCACCGCGAGAAAAGTACCGAATAAGTGGTACTTCTCCAGGGAAGTCAAGAAGATTGAGCTGATCACGTCAACCTATATACATGCTTGAAGAGGTTTGAGCGCTCCAGTGGACGTGGCATGCTCAAGGCCTGCTGTTCCCCTAGTTCAGTGTCAACCGCAGCCGTGTGCTGTAAACTCAATCATTTCAGTTCGTTCCAGCTCGCATGACTCAGCGTATCCTGGTGACAGGCCAGGAGCTGTGCAACATTGCTGCAAACCAAGCTTTGCACTGGTGTTGGGAACTTTATTCTAGTGTGGTGCTGCATGTATATAGGCATTTTACACCCATGTATGCATATCTAATGTATAGTATATATATATATACACATTGACTATGTCGCCATGTATGAACGACCGTGCCGTCGTTTTGGGTTTGTGTCCACTCCCATTGTCCACAGCAAACTCTTGGCCTTCATGCAGGCATGCGATGCCCCGTTCGTAGCGTCCCATCGCTCCGTTCGTAGCGATGCCCTTCGTTCCGTTCGTAGCGAACCTTGCTCCTAGTAGTACGGCCAGGAACCCCTAGTAGCTTCCGGTTTTCGGCAGGAGGAAATGCAGGAATTGGTTTTGCTTTGTGCAAGCAGCTGACCTATGACCACGGCTGTCACGTCTACCTGGGCTCCCGATCTATGGAGAAGGGCACGGCAGCTGCGAAGACCATTATGGAATCTCGGCCGACCAGGTTCTGAACCGGATTTGCCAATCCCAGACACTCCATGTATGCCATATTTACCTACAATTGACCCCCCCAAAACCACCATATATGGCATACATGGAGTGTCTGGGAATTGCCATTGCATTCTTTTTCGGGTGTTTTGTCGCCAGGACGGCCTGCCGGCCTCGTGTAAAGGCACATGTGAAGTCGTTCAGCTGGACACCTCTTCGGATGCTTCTGTAGCCTCTGCTGTAGCTGCCGTTAAGGGCGCCTTGTCTGACATTCTGACTTGTTTGTCCATCAGTCCTAATTACATATCAAATTAAGTTTCCGACACGCTGTTGCTTCAAATTGACATAACGCGGGTTGAGCATACAGCAGTATACAAGCCACATCAGCCACCTGGGTAGCTGCCACAATATGTCGCAATTTTGGCACCTCTGTGGAAAGGACCCCTGTCGGATAATGTGACCATTGGCAGACTGGTGTCGCCATAGTTGTCGCCACATATTTTTCACAATGCCAGTTCTGTGTTGACATGTGTTGACACCTTTGGCCATAGCCAGCCAGCGAGGCAGTCTGGAAGTGGAGGGCTCGCAGCTGTATGCGGTTGTCAACAATGCTGGTACTGGACTCAATCACGGTGTTGGGCCAGAAGAGGCCGGATTGTCACCCCGAGCTCAGGAACTTCCAAGTTCAATCGATTCACGTTTCACTTGCAATGACGAATATGAAGTGCCGCAGAGCTTGGTGACAACTCGCTTTCGTAGTAATTATACCACGGTGATGGCCTAATGCTCTCCGGTTTTCCCCGCTTGCTTCCAGGTGTTGAACACCAACCTCTTCGGGCCCAAGAGAGTGGTGGAAGGCACCAGAGGGCTTTGGAGATGTCCATGTTCTATACGTACGAAACGAGTGGATTGACGCATGTCCGGAGAAAGAACAAGGCAAAGACATGGAAGTGCCCAACACTTGATCGCTCAGAAAGGGCCTCACCAGAAATACAGAGTGGGTCACGAGTGCGTGTCGTGCTCCTGTCGACCGGGGATGCATGCAGTCCATGACTGTCTTACCCACATGTGTTTCATGTCTTTCAATGAGTCCTTTTATGTATTTACTTTGTAGCTCAAACACGCACACGACGCACACACACACACACACATGCAAGCAGCTTATGCCCGTATTTGCCGATTCAAGCTCCATCGCCTGGGTGCCCAAGCAGAAACTCAGCGTTATGTTTCACTGGAAGCTGGGGATTGAATGTGTTTTCCATGGCGCCAATCTTCCGTGTGTTAGCTTCACAAGGCGTGTGTGAGACCAAGTCAGGCGTTCAGCAGTGATGTGTGATTTTTGAGACCACGTCCACATGGTCCACTACTTTTCTACCTTTTCATGTGTGCAAAGTCTCACTGCTGTCAGTCACAGCTAGGCAACCTGAGTGCGAAAGCAACACCTCAAACAAGTACTCGATGAGACCGATGAGAAATGGTAGTTGACGAAAATGTCGACATAAGGCCTAGGTTCATTGAGAATTGAGAGTCTATTATGTTGTCCGCTAAAATGGTTTTGTTTTCGCGAAAGTAAAGATTTTTCTTTTTGCGAAAGATCTCCGAAAGATAGGTGTGTGGAAACAACTAAACCAAGAAGACCACTAGCATAACCACTCACGAAAGTTAAACATGGATTCGCGAATAATGCGTTTCCGTAAGAATAAAGTTACAGTAGATCAACCACCATAATTATGTCTCACCACAATAATCAGGAGATCAAGGCGCGACACCACTGAGTGCATGTTTCTTTTTTTAAGTAAATATATTTTTGTTTTTTGTGCGCGTGCGTTCGGTTCGAGTTCAAGCTTTTTGTTTGGGTTTTGAGATTCCAAATCCAACGTCTTTTTTTTGGGCGAGGCTTTCTGCCTCTTCTGGACAAGTCCGGACGTATTGTGAACATGGGGTCTGGTGCTGGGCCGATGTATGTGGCCAAGTGCTGCTTGACGGATGTGTGCACGGGGGTTGGATTGGTAGAGCTCAAAGTTCAGGGAGTGTTCAGGGTAATGATCAGCTTTGTGGCAGCACAGGAACCCTTCTATGGAACATAGTAATACAAGAGGTAGATGAACAATCAAGGTTTATCTTCCAAATCAATTGGGGTTCTTACCCAGTGTGGCTGCCTCCCACTTCTAAATGCCGTCGCAAACGCATCTTTTATTGGGCACTTCTGCAACTTCCACTGGTTAATTTTCAATATTGAATGCGGATCATCCCAGAGTGGTCTGGATCGATGAAAATTGGGGCCCATCACCCCTTTCGTTTGCAAGACCGTACTGCATAGCCTAGGCTCTCCTGATGTGAGGTGCCTAGTGTGCTTCATGTTTGTGTCACTGCCATCGGCATTTTGTTTCTTGTCTAGGTCAACTTGCTCGGTTGAATGTCGACAGACACTCCTGAGAAAAGAAACGATCTATCATCTACTGATCCACAAGCCGCTGCCAAGGTGAAAAAGATGCAGCTCAACTGCACTTGAGAGACTAAAGAAGACTCAAAGGCTTGGCTCTACAAATGACCTACGCCACATTACATAGGTCATCATAGTTCCATTTCTGTGGTTTTTGGGCAGAAACGCCGGTGCCTTCTCTTTTCTCATCGCTCAGGCTTTGTAGCCCCGAGATCACTTGGGAACAGATCTTGGAACATTCCAAGTCTGGGCTGGGCTCTGCAGCTGATGGCATGGGCGGATATGGCCTTTCCAAGGTGGGATGCCGTGTCGGATTTGAATAGATGCATGTTCCAGCAGAATTGATGAGCAAACATATTCGGCTAGGTAATGGCTTAGGTGACTTGCAGGCAATGGCTGAAAGGTGACTTAGGTTCTGTATGGTTCTGTCCCGGATGCGCTCCTTATTGGCTCAAGGCCAGTAGTTCGAAGTAGGGATTCAGACACGACGTAGTCGTGGTAAAGCCGGACCGGTCCCACGACGATGCCGGACCTTGCATCCAAGAAAGTGGGTGGAAAGGTGATCATGGTCTCATCCCTGGATGAAAACCACCCGGGTGACAATATCATCGATGGCAGAGAAGACAGCTACTGGATATCAACCGGTTTGTATCCCCAGGAGATCTTGCTGGCACTGAGCCAGCGAGCATCAGTGTCAAGTGTGAAAATCTCTTCCACCAATGTGAAGGGCATTCGAATAGAAGGCTGCTCTGAGGAAGACCCGGTGAACTTTCAAACCTTGGCTGAAGATGATATCGAGGAGCTTTCAGGCCGCCTGCAAGTGAAGGACATTGCATGCCAGAGTGGTGACATCGCCTACATCAAGATCATGATCCTTTCTGGCTGGCATGACTTTTGTTCTGTTCATCGAGTGATCGTTGAGTGAAGAGACCACAAAAACCGCAGCTTGGGGTGGACAAGTTCTACCTTGAAGTGGCTTAACTTGCTGCTGGAATTCGTTGCAGGAGACTTGTCGTGTGAGTGCAGTCGAAGGCAAAAGGTACCGCATGTCCTTTGCTTTTGTATGCGATGTCTTGTCTCATGTGCTTTTGCATCGTTCTTTGCTGTCAATGTTACAGGCAGCTAGAATTTGACATTGATGGAGGCCCTGCTCCACTGCTACACCATGTTGCTTGCCAAGCAACATCCAGATCTTGTAGTGAGCTGCTGCAGTCCAGGCCTGGCCCACATGCAAAGCCCTTTGCCCATAATGGAGGATGCATGTGAATAGCGATGGCCTCCCCCCTATTATTTTTCTTATATATAAATGAGCCAATGCTCTTGAAGGCTTCATCGACACAGCGATGACCAAAGGCTTTGGTGCCTCCAAGACTCCGGAGGAGGGCACCGCTTCTTGACGAAATGGCCCACGTAGGTTGTCTTTGAGGAGCCTGGAATCCTTGGATTGTTACATGTTGCGAAGGGAGCGCAGAAGAAGAACCCTGATCTGGGAAGCGACATCTTGAATACCTGCTTGAAATTTAGGAGCAAGAGCCCACATTCATCATTTTGGAACTTGAGGTGTCAGCGAGACATTGCCTGTTTCAAAAGCTGGATGGGAATGGATGGCTGCTTAGTCGGACTTATGTGTTTATTTTTCAAGTTTGTTCCTTGTTTAAAGGATCCCTTTAACAGTGTTCGTTTCTTTTTCCCTGACCTGAAAAGCAAGGTACTATGGTTCTGACGCCGTGCGATCTCCGCTCCACTTTATGCGAAATCCAGGCACAATGAAAGAGAGCAAGGAAGGGGTTCGTTGAGCCAACCATGTCACACTATGTTACATTTGAGATCGTCTCCGTCTGAGTAAACCATGCCACGCCCTCCTTTCAGTCTCGCTTTCCTCCTTTTGTGGCATTGATTTTGGGTTTTTGTATGTTTCGTTTTGGGCTGCGAGCTCGTTTGATAATCACGATATAGGATGCTTTTGTTCATCGCTTGTCAAAGACGCTCCTTTTTTCACCATTCTTTAGCCGTTGTTCTTGGTGCTCAACCCTGGTATGGAGTGAAAGGCTTGTAAGGGAAGTGCAACGTCAGGTGAGCCTCCCTACAATGGTGAGCCAGTCTGATGGACTGGGCAGGGGTTTTTAGTTTTCCATAGGCAGACAGCGGACTTTGGCAAAGGCCGGCACACAGCTCATTTGCATGTGCAGTTGTTTTGACAATAAGCTCATCAGCTTGAAGCCCATGCATCCAGCATTCTGGTTCGAAGCCTAGGCTGCCTTCAGCTATCAAATTAATGCTGCTGCAACACACCTACCCCAAAGCCGTACCAGACCAGTCCTTTTGCATGCCTTGATCATGCGGCATGTGAACACATTCTATCATCAGCCCTGCACACTCAAAGGTTGAAATCAGCTGCAGAAAAGTGCCCCAAACACCAAGCAGTGCTCCTTAATTGCAAGACTGGTAGCAGCCACACAGAGGGTTCATCATAAAAGGCTGTGTCCGTCGGGCAGTTGGCCAATCATGATTTGCGCAATACGGGTTTGTAAATACCAGTGTATACAGTGGCCACCGCTCGTCCAGCGCATGTTGTCCCAATGGGAGCACCTCTCAAGCAGAGTGATGCGGCGAGGAGCCCTGCCGTGCGTGCCGAACCTGTAGCACCAGATCGTGGCATAATTATATAGTTAGTGTTGCAATGACTCAGAATCAACAGAACTTTTTGGGAAGTGCAATTGAATCAATTCCAAAGGGATATATATATATATATATATATATCACGAAAGTCCGCCGATAGGCTAGGCTGGAGTTGCCGATGGGCGAACGAAGTGAGTATAGGGGGGGTGACCCAGAGCCTGGTTGGGGAGAGCGAATATAGGAGGCGGTCCAAAAGGCAGTGAACATATATGGTTCTTGGGGTGTTGTGATGCGAGTGATGGAATTGACGCCGAATAGTGTGCATAGGCTTTTTGGACAGTCTTTCGACAAGGGGTGGGAGTTCATGTCGAGGACAGGAAAGGGGGGGCGGAAAAGAGGTCGGAAGCCCACCAGGAAAGTGAGATGTGCGTCTCTCAGCCCTTTGTTTTCTCCTTTGAGTTGCTTGGGGGTGCCCCTTTTTATGATGAAGAGGGCTGTTAACTGGATGCAAAAGACCACCCTCCAAGCTGTAGATGTCCAAGGGGGTCGGACTGACTTTTGTACGAGCCGAAGTCTATCCTATGACAGGTGTTGGCGGATAGGAGTTGATCCAGGCGTTGTGTAGATAGGCTCTATCATATCGAGCCTCAATGCGAAACTCTTCGCCTCTCTGCCTTCTAATTCCCCGGCCTAACAGCCCAACAGCAGTAGAGGTCAGTGCAATGCCGACTTCGCCCCACAACAACAGTCATCTGTGCTCGATGATTTACAATCACCTGATCTTGGCAGTAAACATTCAGCTCAGCGGTCCGCTCTGATCAGCACAAGACAGGAGAAACACACACCCCCTCAATTACTTAGGGGTGCCCTTTTTCACCTCGAAAACGCACCTGAACCAAAAGAGAAAGGCTGCCCCCCTCGACCTGTGAATGTCCTGCTCAATTCAAGCTTTGCCCCCCGGACTGCAAATGTCCTGCTCAATTCAACCTTTCTCCTAACGCATGGGCTCTACTTCTATCCTTTACCCGCTAACACTGAATGGGGCTTGATCAAGGCCATGCGTATATCATACCGGCCCTCGCTGCGAGACTTTGCACCTCTCTGCATTTCCGCATGCCTGACAGCAAAAGAAGTGCGCTGTCGACTTCACCCCGTGACCACCTTGACGTTTTCTTACGGCGTCCGGCTTTCACCCCCCTTCTCAGGTTGTATTAATGACGTTTAACTTACTGATTATTAATGTAGAATATATTAGAATATTGATTAATGGAAATAATGGAGCCACCCAATTTGGATTGTAAAGCCTCTTCATATAGAGTCTATATACACGAGGGGGATTGAACATGGCCGAGGAGTGGTGTGCAGTGAAGAACGTTTTTGCAAGCCCCGCTTCGATGTGTGATGCTTTGGTGTGTTTTCCCAACGAGACCTCCATTGGGTACAATGAATCGAGCCCTGGAGCACGGGCTACATCAAGTTGCCATGATGGAATTGATTGCGCAGATTATAAGGTTGAGTGGATTGATGAATTTGTGTTTTAGTCATTGAAATTGTTGGTCCTCGTTTTTGAAGAGCTTCTTCACAAGCCTAAGGGAAACCCTCAACATGCATCACTGCAGAACTGACAGGGCCATGTTATAACAGATAGAGAGGAAGAGAACAACAAGGAAATTCAATTCGAGAGAGGTGGCTTGAGCAGGTTTAGCAACACATAGCATCACCATGCGAGCCCAAAAGTTGATCACAAACTGCAATCAACTTCTCATGTCGTGCAATGCTGCGAGCATGTTGGCTTGGGAGCTTGCTACATGTTGGGCACCTTGCCCAAACGACGGGAATTTGCCTGTTGGGAGCGTGGACGTCCATGGACCACAGAGGACTCCTTTGACGAGCTGTTTTTGAGATGTTTGGATTGAAACCCAGGTGACAGGAGCGGACAAGGGCATACTTTGTCAAGCTTCATGAATTCCTTGGCCCCCCCGCCAGGTTTCCAACTGGTCTTTCCAAGCACTCCGTAGACCAAACAGTCATTTGCCTCCTCCGAGCCGTTTGCGTGGCTTTCTTTTCCCCACCGGCTGCACCACGTCCGCTCTGGGCACGAGGCTCGCTCGCGATGACTGGCTGCCCGAAAGCCCGGCGGAGGTGCGCGGCCGCGAGGCGTGCCTGCAGCGCTTCAAGGAGACGGACTTCGCCGCAGAGAACTTTCAGCTCGGTGTCCCGGGGAGACAGACGAGAGGATCGAGAGAGATGGAGCAGGTTTTTGATTGGCCTGGTTTTGGGTGGAGGTGAGGTCTGGTTTGGATGCAGGTATTTGATCGGTCCACCCGTGGGTGGTGTTCTTTGTTCGGGGTGCTGCAGCCTCATGCCAATCGAAACACTGTCTGTGAGATGGCAGTATGCTTTCTGCTGGCCTTAAGGTGAAGGCGGATTATCTTGTATTTCCGACTCCTGGAGAGGATGTAGGGAAAGCTCAGGCAAACGGCTGAGAATGACATGACTTATCACTTTTTGTTTCATCCTTTCTGTCAGCCAAGGAGCAGCTGGCTGGATCAGGACAACAAGATGGCGGGGATGCGCATCAGTTCACGTTTTGGGTTGGTAGAGTCTACCGTATAAGTGAGTATAAGCCCGTATAAGATTATAATTACAAGCAGGTCTTTTTGTGCCTTTGTATTGTGCAGCGCTCATGTGCCCACGCATGTGGCAAACGTATGACGTATGAAGAGCAGCGCTTCTAGATTCTAGCTCAAACTCAAGCCTCACTTCCATATCGATGACCCACCAGTCGTGCCCAAGTCATGGTGCCCAACAACCAGAGTTATATACTCCAGGCCTTCATCGAGTGCCTCTACCGACTTCGGACCCGCTGGCGTCCACGAGAGAAGGCCGTTTTTGCCGGAGGCATCCACTATCCAACCCTGGTCACTGCCCACCACACTTGGCCACCAGTCTCCACCAGTGGTGCAAAGCTGTGCTGGTTGGATCAAGTAGGCGCACGGCCGGGCCTGGGGGTTTACAAGCGCAGTTGATCGAAGAAAGACCTTGCCAATCCTGCAAGACAAAGCGGATTCAGAACCTGGTGCCAAGGAAGTGTTCAATAAGTACCTCAGTACCTCTTCCACATCTTCCACGTTTCTTTTCTTGAATCGACCAGCTATGTGCATCCACATCATCCACGTGGAAAACCTGACAGTTTCGCAGGTGTCCACCGCAACAACATTGAGGCCTCGGAGTGCTGCGATACGAGCTACGGTCCGCAAGGCCGAACAGAATGCTGGGATGAGTACTTCACCTATGAGCTTTGCTGCCTTGGGGTTTCTTGGCGTGGCGTAGCGCATTTTGGACATGCGTTTTTTCCGCAGCGTGACTTAGTACGTACAGGAACGTGAGGTACTGTCTGTAGTTGATGTTGCAAGCGGCCGTGAGTCAGGCTACTCTTTTCAGTTCTATCATATCAGGTCAGAATTCGAGCGTGCCAATTTTGTCCTGCATTCACCGTTTCCAGGATGTGAATTTGGCAGAGATGCCACATTACTTCGTTGCCCCGGCCTTTGACATTAACGTTGGCAATGCTGTACGGCAGCTAGGTACCTTCGACCTTGGCCAATCCTACGCGTTGCAGACGCTCTGCGGATCAGGTGATGTGGTCATCGATGTAGGCCATCCGGTCCAAGACTAGTATATTTGTTTGACATTGTGTTTACCCAGGTTGCACGCGTTCCACCAGTTGCTGCTTGAGGTATGTCAAGGTTCCTTGACAAGGGAGGCCTTAGGCCTTAGCTGAATAGAGTTACATAATCCACCCTTGTTTCCTCCAGAGTCAGGGCTTAACGTTGAACTGTTGAAATCTGTGAGCCCAGCGGATCTGACCTCCGGCATCCAACGGAGGTGCCAATGTGGGCGGCTTCACCGTCCCATTGGCTGAACGCGTGGGGCCTGATGGAGAGGTCCATGCCTTCGAGCCCTTCCGCAAGGCGTCGAAACGAACACTGGCGCGCTTGGTTTTTTCGAGTGTGTTGGCTGTTTGCCATAGGAGTGCCCCGGCATAGAACACCACAAGAAAATGTAACTGGATAAAACAGATTCTGCATAGACTAGTGGAGAAATCTCGCCTTTCTGAGTGACCGGTTTTGGGGGGTGCAGATGAGGTGCCTCCTGGTAGTGGAGTCAGTCGAAACTCCTTTGAACAGGTTTTCCAGCACCTCAATGCCAATGCACCTCGTTTGAGCAGAGAGACTCATGGCCGATAGTCACATCCTTGTTGGCCTTGAGAGGCCTAGGCTTAGACGGCTTAGACGTCAAGTTCCCCAAACATCATGAAGACCATAGAATATCAGAGTTGACTAAAAGGCGAAAACACATGATGCGGAATACAGGAGTTGAAACAGATTGTGCTGAAATGCTGAAATACCCTGCCAACTCTACGAGGAGAATCGTGAAGAAGGTCGGAAGGGTTTGAGCAGGAACAGGCTTGGAATGAATATCAGTAAACACCGCGTAGGAACAGGCTTGAAATGGGAAGCTGCAAGACTGCTGTTTGAGACATAGTCTTATCCCAACCTGTCGCTGAGGTTGCGTTGAATGGCCTTGGCAATGTGTACACATATAATGTGGCGCTGGGAGCCAGCAAGGCGAAAGTTCCTGCCTACTCGCCAGACCTCACGAACTTCAACTTTCCCTCGGCCATTCGGGTGCTGGATCAGTTTAAGCCGGAGGCCGCAGTCAAAGAGGCCAATCTTCGCTATGAGGACAGGAGATCTCGAAACCCTAAAGTCTTATAGCGGATGAATTGACAAATGCATCTTCCAACCTAATAGCGATGGCCTCCAACCTAATGAGGATGGCCTCCCCCTAATAGCGATGGCCGCCAACCTAGAAGCGATGGCCTCCAACCTACTGTAAATGGTTCGTGAATGATTTTTTTACCGCAGGATCGGCAAGAGACACTCAATGTGCAGCCGCTGGATGAGTTCGTCTTCAGCCGGCGAGTCCAACTCATAAAGATCGACGTCGAGTTCATGGAGCTCCAGGTGGAGCGATAAATATTGATGTGATGAGAGTTGCACAGCAAAGGATGCCGTAAAGTTTGGGTTGAAGAAAGAGATGTCCCTAAATATGAGCTTGCAATACCTCAACTTGCACTCCGCCATGCCACCAGAGTTTTACAGAAAGGGGAAGCCTTTTCACTTTCCAGGTTGTCCTTGGCGCCACAAAGACCATTCGTGAGAATAAGCCGTTGATTTGGGTGGAGAACGAAGCGTTTTTTGACGATCCTGCAAACCTAACCTTCGTCGAGACTTGGAGGCAGTGCTTGATGTGTTGGCTGTACCTTGATGTGTTGGAACACAAATCAGACACGCCATGGTTCACACATGTCCCAGCTCAGGACACGATGTACCGGGATCTCCAGTATGTCTGTAGCGCTGTGGCAAGGCCCGGTCATGATGACGCAGGAGTTGAGAAATGTGTAGTGTAGATTCAATGCACATTCTCGGTCTCGTTAGGCTGGCTAACATACATTTTTCCACGACGATGCAGTTAAATTATGTTAATTAGGTTTAAATGATTGTGATCATGCTGCGATTTCGAGAGAGTGGGAACTGCCAGGCTGGAGCTTTTCTGTGTTCCTGGGCGAGAAGAACCTGGCGGCCAGCTAGTGCAAGATGAGCGCTTGATACCTGCAGGTTTCCGACGCGTTTTCAGCCCCTTGTCGAGGAAGAAAGTATCAGTCCAGCATAGGCCTGTCCAGACTGATTGGGCCAAGGCACGCGTGTCCCCCCACTCCAAACTCAACTGCAGTTACAAATGTCATACAAATGTCATAAAATGTCGAATTACAGGTGTTTTTCTGTGTGGTTTTCCTGTGCTTCCTTTTTTTTTCTCCGAGGACACCTGACTGGCGAGTATAAGGACATGCACCTTTGGCGAGCGCTCTCCGAGGTGGATCCGTCTTTCTCTTCAAAGATTTGAGGAAAAACTGGAGCCGAGTGGCCGGGTCGTGGCACATCGCTGGCGACCAAGGCGCACGGATGCGCACGGTGCCGCCGATCTGCGAAGAGAGAAAAAAGATCTGCGCGGATGGCGTGTGTCTGAGCGCAGATCGGGTTGGCCGATGGACCCATCGCAGGACAGAGGATCGAGGCCTTCAGGTAATTCCAGGCTCGCCACCACGTGCCTCCACGGAGCGGACCTTGGAATGTTGAGAAGGAATATGTCGCTCCACGTCGCAGTTTTGCTCAGTTCTTTCATTCGTTTAAACATTGCCTTTCCTCTTAACTTTGGTTTCGGTGATGGCACTTTTGACTTGAAGATGATAGACCGATGAGTCATTGAGCAGGCAGTCTAAGGTGACCAAAGGCTGAATTGCTTTTCCTTGTCTGGTGAGGTTCGAATACCTCGGCAAAACCCAAGTGCAGAGGAGGTACTGGTGCGTGTGCAGGCAATACATGTCCTGGACACTGGATGGATGGATGGATGGACATTGTTGGCAGCTCTTGCATAATTTTGAAAACGATAACGGCATAGTCAACATACGCCGTGCTACTCTGCCAAGATACGCCAATAAATGCAATAATTAACTACCTCAAGTCGCAAGCTTCTGGAAACAGTGGACAATTCAGAAGCTCCTTATTGCTTTCCGAAGTGTCCCAGGGCTTGGATCTAACTAAGTGACAGGCCGCCGCACTCACGGCAACTGATGTGCGGAACCGAGCCCAAGCCATGTGACACCTCTTCGCAGTACATCCAAGCTTGAGTTGCCAAATGAACAATCGGTGGGACGCATGGCTCTCCTTAAGAGTTATATATAGCCAGCAGCCAGGTGCTCATTTCCCTTCGCTGAGGTTGAACTTTGTCGAGGGACTTTGCTGGCTCGAGGGCAGTTGGACACCTAAGGGGCTGAGTTCCACGAGGGCATGATGCATGTGAAGGGGAACTGATCCGCTCGATGTGCCTTGATGCTGCATCGTTCGCACGCCAGAGAATTACAAGCCTCTTCCAGTTGCTGGTCAGGTTAATTTCACAGTTTGGCTCAGCAGCTGTCACAAGTACATTGTCCCAACCTGACAATGTCAAATGTGCTTCGGCTCACCAATGTTACAGTGACACATCCAACTCTTTTCAATCCGCCCAAGCAGACCATTCACTTCCAAACACACAATTGTGCGCTTTGTGGGCTGGCTTTTGTAGCTTGCGCCCACGCTTGGAAGCATGGATGACAGACGCTGCTGCTTGGACCCAAACATTTCTGCTGCAAGGTGGAGGGAGGCCGGAGTTCTCCGAGTTTCTGTGTGCAATCTGAAATCGCATCACCCGCATCTAGTCACTAGTCACTAGACATGCAATTCATGCTGCTAATCACAAGAAAAGCATCACAAACCATTGCTTAACAAAGTATTTCAACACAATGCTACTAAAAAGTTGCAGAAAGACCCGAGAGAAGGCCAGCTCCTGAAGCAAAGAAGCTTCGGCTGAAACGACCTGCCAGCGCCAGTGCGGCCAGGACCCCAGCACGTTTCTTCTTTTGGAAAGTCAGTATGGAGGTTAGAATGTGCACCGCATACTTTAGCAAATGGCAATTCACTGCCAGTGAGAAGAGTGTTTTTGTTCTTTTTGCTCAGTGCCATTCGTCGATTTTCATCTCCACTAGATCATTCATGAAGCATGAAGCAATTGAAGCAAGCTGCTTGCCTGGTGGAACATCTCCCAATCTGTCTCGGAATCTTAATCAGGTCACTCGGAGCCACAAAGCATCTGATGATCACGTGCTAAGCACTCATGGAATCAATGCAGTGGCAGTGGCAGTGGCCAGACGTTTGGACCGTGGGCCTTGGGCAGTGCCTTAGCAAAGAGGACATTGTACAACATACATGTACACAGTACACATGCGCTTTGTTTGTGAGAATGTCATAGAATATCAAGATATTGCAAGCATGTTGTTGGCACCATGATCGCACAGCATAGACCGTAGGTCAAGTGTATTTGTCATTTTGCTACTTACTTGAATGTGTAAGATTCGTTTGTGGTCGGAGTCCGTCTCAAGCAGCTCACAGTGCTCCAAGGTACTCGAAGAGAGAAGGACTGTCATCGTGCAACAGCAGCAGCCACCTGGGGCGGACGGAGTGGTTCGGATACCTCACCTGGTAGGTGGGCCGTGCTTGGCATGGTGACATGCATCATATATTATATAAATAATATTCATTATATGCAGTTATATTGTATAAAGCCGTTTGCAATGCATTTGGTGGACAGCTTACGTGGCTTTATGAGATATTGGGGTAGTCACTTCCCAAAGTATACCTAGTAGCATCTAGTAGCGAGGCTGCGGGAGGACACTACCACTTTTGTAGAATATTGCAACGATTGACTGGCAGCTTAATGGGAAGTCCATTGTCTTCATTCCGGCAGGTTGTCGTTGTGGAAGCTAGCGGTATGCAGCACAAGAGGTGTTGACATGTTTGTTCCCCGGTGTGCGGCAGGTGCCAGGTTGGAGAAGCTGCGCAGCGAAGACGAGTGGATAGTAATAGTTGAGACTTGCCACCAGTGTGAGTCCCATGCATCCTGGCATCGTCATGACCCACAGGAGTACAGGCACGGCATGTGCCACAGATGCATAGCATAGCAAGTTGCATCCACACACTTGAATGGCACTAGATGCGCCACTTGTAGTTTGCATTCACCTGGTAGGAATGCCTTGGAAGTGGTGCGCATCGCTTGCTCCCAGCTGGATGGCATTGATCTCTCATGTTGTCCACTAGAGACACCAGATCTCAACCAACGCATCGGTGCGTTCGAAGTTTTTCTTCTTCCACCTGCAGATGCAGAGTGCCTTGGCCATGTGGAGCCACATTTTCTGAAGCAATTATGTTGGCATATAGCTCGCTATTAGTAACAAGTGCATCGCTACTAGGAACAAGGTGCATCGCTACTAATAGCGATGCACTTGGCACTTGTTACTAAATCGGAATGGAAGGATTCTGGACCCAGTCTTCTTGGGTTCTCTCCATTTGGCAGGTCTCCTTTTTCTGGATACCTGCTACATTCCAAGCTTTTGACTCGCCAGTGGCCGAATCAGCGGAGTCTCGTACACAGGACGGGTGTTTCGGTTCGGGGAAGCGGTTTGGAGTTACACTCACTGCTGTCGAAGATACATCAGAAACTCATTTGCAACCTCTCACTCATGGGCGTTCGGGCATGAACGGCAAAACTACCCGCATCTACCAGCCACTACCGGACATGAACTGTTTCGTTTTCTCAGGCGAACTGGTTTCCCAGATTGGTCAAGAGCCGTGTTTAATTGCTACTTGCAGCATTTGTTACTGTAAATCGATCATGATGTCATGATGTGGCTCTTGCTAACAACCCGGCTTGCAGCTGCATCCTACGTTTGACATTCCAGCTCCTACATTCCGGTTCTTGCGTAGAGAGGATGCGTGATGACATGCCTCTACTTGATCGAGGCTGGCAGCGGGTTCTCCGGCTGGCTGCCGACCGCCAGACACAAAAGTTAGAGGCACAAATGCACCGGGTCGCCAGTGGAGCGAAGAAAAGGACAGCTGAATTGGAACCTTGCAAGCAGGTGGGCTTTTCTTCACTTGGAAGTGCCCATCCCCATTTCGTTACAAGGGCTAGCCATTTCATGTTCACTCCAAGCTTTGAGGCCATGTTGGTGTTTTGTTAGCTGCTGAGGAGCAGAGCCTTGCTGAAACTTCTGAACTGCAACGTGAAGTGGGACGGCTCCAAGTCGAGAATCATGATTTGACCAAAGCACTGGCGGATGCCAGTGAGGTGGCAAAGGTCTGTCAACAGCAGATCCTCTGTGAGAATGGTAAGCTTGACTCATTTATTTTTTGTTTGACCCAGCATCGTCCAGTTGTTATCTTCATTCGTGATGCGTCGTGTCTCTCAGGAAGCTAACGGCAGAGGAAGAGCAAGCAAACCTGAAAGAAAGTTCAATGACAGCAGCGGTTCGCGCAGATGAGCTTCAAAACGAGTTTTGGCGAGTGGAAGTTCCTTGGACTATCCTTGGGCCCTGAGAAAGACATCCATCAAGTTGGGAGGGTGCGTGAGTGCGTACTGAATTTGTTTATTTGTGTGTTTGTGTTTGTTTGAAGATGCTCACCACGGATCAAGAAGGAAACATGTTGAAACATCTACATCGGCTCTGGCACGATGACTCGTGCCATGACTTGAAACGAGCATGTTGACCTCATGGGATTCCAAACTGTTGAGGTGGTGAAGCTTGCAATGGAAGAAGAGCTGAAGGCTTTGAAAGCAAGCCTGCAGAAGATGGAAAACCAGTTGCAAGAGAAGGAGACCATGATCAGGGAAACTTCGCCTTAATCAGAGGGCTTCTGAAGATCTTGGAATCCTAGAGCCACCAGTTGCATTTGTGTCGCACAAGTTCAAGTCAATGGCTGAGGACTTCCGATTGACTGCGGGTCAGGTCGCGGTTGCCATGCAAACGACCGAAAATACCAGCCAAATCCTCCAGAAGGAGTTGGAGTCTGCACGTGCAGAACGACAGGAGCTCCAGTCACGTGTCAGCACACTACAAGAGGAGAAGTGGGCTTGCACCCAAGAAGACGCCGCAGGCGAAGCCCTGTCGAGCATAAAGCTCTTTGTTGGTTGTCAAATGGGCATACTTCTTTGCTGTGCAGTCAGTCCCATTTTGCAAAACGTGTTCAGAATGGATGGGGCATGTTCCCAAATACAGGAAAGGATGCTTCGGGCTTGCGTGAGGACAGCTCTTGATACGAGGGACGGGAGATTCTTGACATGTGCTACCTGTAAAGCAAAGTGATGTCCTTAACGTGCTCAATAATATTGGGCCGCTTGTTTCACTACGATTCACACATTGTAGATCATTGTAGTGGCTTAGTTGTTCGTGTTCGGTCCGACGAAAGAACTGTGGAAGTCTTACCCTCAGGAGCTTGGTAAGACAAAGTGCTTGCTGGCAGATGCCCAACATCAGCTGGAGGAGCTCCACAGAGACACTTGGGCAAAATCTTATTGTTTGTTGCCGGGCGACTGGGCACGGCATGACACGGGTGTTTTTTCTTCGCAGGTCATCATGGTGATCTCAAGCAGCAGGGCATATGAAAGACACCCTCACTACAAATTACTAGCTATATACTAGTTTTCATAACCACATTTGGGACAGATCACACAGATGCTCCCTGTATGAGGAAAGGGATGAGGCTTGGAAAGCTCGACAAGGCCATAGGTTTCTCTTTCAGCCAATCCAAGACTTGTTGAAACCGAGCTGCCGAAGCGCTGCCGTCGCTGCTTTCAGGCCCAAGTGAAGAGGAGAGAAATGATTTGGAGCAGCAACTCGGTGCCCGACAAGGCTAGCTGCCTTCCAGTGCCTCTGGGAGCTTCAAGGAAGCAGAACAGGTTGACGGATTTTTTGGGCCAAATCATCAACAACAGTCGGCAGAGTGATGCCAAAGCACACATGCTGCCGCACAGGACAGGATCTGCATAAAATTGATCATTGTTGTAGGGGCATCGGCTAGATAGTCGAAATGTTTGCCGGGCCGGGTGGACAGATGATCTATGATGTAAGATGTATGATATTGTTTCTTTGGTTTGGCAAGAGCATGCTTGTGAGTCAGTCAGTACTTTGTATTTTATATTTGGGCAACACTCTTCAACGTCAAAAGCTGTCCCGAATTGACGCAGAACGCTGCCAAGTATAAAAGAAGTTGCAAGTTCACAGACTCCTCCTGCAGTCTGCAGACCTCATTCGGCTCATCATTTGGTGTGTCGGCACGCCGAGTGTTCAGGCCGCATTGATCAGCTGGAAAGTGAACTTCAGCAAAAGGCCAAGGTGCCAAATTTGTTGTACACGGGGAGGGTTTAGCAAGAACTCCGTGGATGCAGGACACAGACGAACTGCAGGAGAGGCTTGGGACGGAGCGTGGAAATTGGGAGGAGCAGAAGAAAGACTTGCAGCAGGAAGTGGATGATCGACAAGGCTAGACAGGAGCTGTTTAGATGAACTACAACTATGCTTGGAATTCAGGGGAAGCTTTCGACAAACATGGGCGACAGTTTGCTCACCGTTCTGGGCAGTTGTGCGTTCTTGTTCTGGTGATAGTATATAGTAGTGTCAGAGGTGTTGAAGGTCAAGGAGTCAAGCTCAAGTTTTGGTTGCCCAGCAATGAATTGTGTCTAATTCGGCATGCTCAGTTTTCCCCTTTTCGGCGATTCTGTCAGCAGCCTACTGACTGAATTTGCAGCGCCTGCTAGGTCGCTTAGACGACTTGGAGAGTGAAGTTGAGCAGTTGAAGCTGCAAACAAAGGCGCGCGTTGTATATTTGCGCCAGGTTGCTGTTTACTCTTCAGATGCCTTGCAGGAGCAACTGGCAGTGCGAGATAAAAGCTGGGAAGAGGAGAAAAGGGACTTGGAGCAGCAGCTAGATGCTCGACAAGGCCAGCCTCTTGAAGTCTTGTGCCATACCATAACATAACAGAATCAAAACCGAAGGCTCGATATCTTTGTAACTGGTGTGTGTGTGTGCTCGTTGCCTGGCAAGCAAGGCCGGTGCTTTGTTGGTAGCTTGTCAGTATCCTTTGTGCGACCATGTTGAACTTTTGGCTGATTGCGCAGCTGTCAGCATGGGTCCAACCCTTGTCTTCGAGTTGAAGAGCTGTTGTCAGGCCGCATCGATGACTTGCAGAGTGAAGTTGAGCGTTTGATGCTGCAGACAAAGGTGCAAATTTGCAGAATTGACCAGAGTTTGGGAGATTGTGAAGAATGTTTGCGGTTTAGCTGTCAAGACCGGGGGTTTTGCAGGAGCAGCTTGCAGCGCGAGATAGAAGTGGGGAAGAGGAGAAAAAAGAACTGGAGCAGCAACTAGAAGCCCGACAAGGCGGAAAGCATCCGTACTTCTTTGACTTCCGAATGATTTGACAAGTATTGACCAGAAATATTGTGGTCTTATCTCGGAAGCAGATTAGACTAGTCGAACCTCTGCCTTCGAGTGTTGAGAAGCTGTTTCAGGTCGCATTGATCAATTGGAAGGTGACGTTGAGCAGTTAAAGCTTCAGACGCAGGTCCGTATGTTTCGTCATGTTTCGTCTGTGCTTAACAAAAATTTGATGGAAGAGTGGGGTGCTTGAAGGAGCAGCTTGCAGCACGAGATAAAAGGTGGGAAGTTGAGAGAAAGGACTTGGAGCAGCAACTAGAAGCTCGACAAGGCCCCCAAACGGATGACAGCATCTGTATTCTTTCTCTTCCGCATGGCTGGCATCGGTTGACTTCAAATACATATTTGCCTTTTGCCCACCAGGCAGAAGCAGATTCATTTGATTGCATGATGTCACATAATG